>CM053509.1:58661191-59261191 GCA_028627145.1 Eidolon dupreanum
GCAATGGGGTAGGGTTGAAGATAGTGAAAGCCAAGTTAGGGTTAGAGTGAGTCAGCGTTCAAAGAAATGTGTGAATGTTTGGTCCTTATCCTGTAGGCAGTAAAACACCTTCAAAGAATTCCAAGTGATGGGATGGCATGATCAAATCTGTGGCTGACTGCAATGAGGGAGAAAGATTTGAAAAGTGAAAAGTTAGAGGCAAAAAAGTTAGAGTTAAGAAGCTGTTATAATGATTTAAGTCATGTGAGACACATTATTTAGTGGAATGTTACCTTAAATATTACCATTAATAATTAGCCTAGAGTTAAAAAGTATATCAGAAAATTTCACTGGTAATTGTTAAGTCAAGTATATTTAGGGGGATGAGAGAAGTTTTGTTACTGGCTGTGTACTAATGGCCAATGATAATCCAGACATGAGTCAAAGATTCCAGTGATAGATCTGAAAATTTTGCTTCTAGCCAACCTCTCCCTGTGTCCTGATCTTGGCCTCCAACTTGCATGGTCGAGAGAAGTCTAGGCAATGAAAAAGTTGGGAGTTAGGAAATTTTAGAGTTTAAAACATTATAGCTATGGGTGTTTTGCCCAAAAGCTGATAACTTTCACACCAAGAGTTTCTACTTCTAAGGAATATTCAAGATTTCAAGGTTAGGGGTAGTGAAAATCTGAAAACCTGAATGATATGAATTCACTGTGTTATTGATAGATGAACACAGTCTTTAAGTGGTTAAAAGAAGGTCTATTGGGGCATATATTCCTTTCTACTTTAATTATTTAGCGAATAATGATCTACTTTTATTCAGTTTTATGCAATGATCACCCAAAGGAGTATTAAGAGAAATATGATTTAGAGAATGATAGAACAACGTGTTGGAACAGACAATGGATATGACTTTGATATTGCAAAGATTATGGATCTAGATAAGGCACTTAAACAATAATTAAGACTTTAGATTCTCATGTTGAATGATTCAGTTAAGCACTATAAAATCCCAGGATATTCTGGCTCTTACCACTTGAAATTAGTAGAAACAGAATTAGAAAGATCCAGGCTTTGCGCTTATAATTCAAATCATTGAACTTCTATCTTCCAAGAATAAAGAGATTTAGATTCAAGTGTTTAGAGGGACTAGGATGTGTGTGTGTGTGTGTGTGTGTGTGTGTGTGTGTGTGTGTGTAGTATTAGATTTTAGTTGGCAAAATACTGACCTTTGATGAGAGAAACTGAAATTGTTTCAAATTATATGTCACGGACCTCAATTGCTCTGCAAAACTATTTTCCAGTTTAGTGAGTTGTTTTATTCCTTGATTCCTGTTTATACTTTTTCAGTCCAGCTCAGGAAAATGAAATGGATCCTAGTCAGCCAGAATGCTCTCCTTAAGTCTTATGAACTCAGTGGCTTGTTAACAGTGCACCAGCACAAAACAGACCAATCTTTCTATTGGAAAATTTCTAAGCAGGCTTCATCCAACTCTGTTCTATTGAGGGGACCCATAGCATTTTCAAGGAGCATAGATTTTATGACTGCAGCTTGAATGCAGCTGTGTCTTTTCCAATCTAAGGCCAAGAGACAAAATGCAACATGAGATTTTTAAACATTCCAAGGCCCATCTGCCATGTAACCCACTTATCTTTGTGGCTGCAAGTTCTTTATTGATCCAAAATGGTAAAGAAGAAGAAGAAAAAAAGGCAACAAAGGGGGAAAATGCAGGGAGAGAGAAAAGGCATAAATCCATTCTTTTGTTGTTCTTCCAGCAGCATCTGTGAGCAATTGTCACAATTACTAGTCAAACTGTATTTGACTTGTTGCCAACATGAATTTTCCAAAAACCCAATGTAAACAAACTCTGCAAGTACTTCCTCATTTGCCAAGCCAGTAATTATTTACTTTGTTTGGGCCTAGCATTAATGTCAGTTCAGCTTTACAGCCTGTAATGTGTTTGTTAATGAAACCGTGAGGTCTAAAGCTACATATTAACCTTGCCACCCTTCAATTTTGAGCTCAATAAAGTTGCACCATGGTTTTGTAAACTAGTGTTGGGGGACAGGCAAATGATTAATTATATTTTTCCCTTTTCCTTTATCCAAGCAAATTGTTAATCTTTAAACCTGCCTCTCATTTTAAAGTTAACAAACCAAAATCCAGCCGCCGGGAGATATGATATCATTTAGACAAGTCGCAGTGGCTGTTTTGATGCCATATTTGGAAGTCGTCGGCTATGGTGCTTGCATTCATGTTTAGTAACCTTGCGGGCATGGTGTACTTCTTGAAGGGAAGGAAAATTCCTCAGGGATTTGGGGAATATTAATTTGGTAGGGAAGTGATGGAATGCATGGTTGGGACCTAGTGTTCATTTTGTGGAGAATAAAATGGTTGTTTGAGGATGTCTGAGCAATTCAACTGGTATGAGACAAAAATCCCTGATCTGAGGAAGCAAAAAAGGTTGAGGAGAAGAAGACTTAGAAGCTTAAAAATATGATATTTTTCTCCCAGACACAGTAGAATCTGCTTCTGTCTCTGGTCTATCAAACATATATTATACACTTAGAGTGACTTAGAGTATGACAGAGGACAGGTACAAGCCCTGTTCTCATAGAACTTATATTCCAATGGGAAATAGGAAGGCCAGGTAATAAACAAGGAAACAAATAGGCAAATTAGTTTCAGATCTTGATGAATATTATAAATTCAATGAAATAATGGGATGAGACATCAAATCCCTGGTGAAGTCACTTTGATGGGTGGTAAGAGAAGACCTCTCTGGGAGGGGGAACATCTGAACTGAGACTTGAGCAATGTGACAAAACCCCTATTAGAACGTGTGGAACAAAACTTTTCAGGAAGAGAGAACAACAGAAAGTATCAAAGCTCTTTGATATATACCAAGAAGGGGAGGAATGACAATGTCAGTACGCCCAGTGTAGGGAGTGGGATGAGGTGACTTGTATATTGTTCCTTAAAGCAGCAACTTTGGATGTGAACGGAAGGAAGTGATAGAGTTTGAGAAGTATATTTTTAAGAAGAGGAATTCTTCCGGAGATTAATTTGACAGTCTCGATTTGTTTTGGGGAGGTATGAACGTGAAGGGGAATACATCTGGCTAATACTAGATAAAAATTCCTTGGAAAAAATATCACTTTTCATTAGCTTCTTCATGGTCACCTCCTTCTCTGAGTATTTGAAGGTTTAAAAGCCTCAGGAACTGTCTAGAAATTTGACTTACTGATGAAATTTAGTTCTTTACTGTGGAGCTATGACTATTTGATTTACCTGACATGGAAATTAACTCCAGATAGAGGTGTCTATTTTATCTAATGTAAAGCTATAATGTTTCAAGAAGTTAGATGATTATTTCCCCCTTTATCTCCAGAGAAGGTGTGAATAAATCCCCCCAAAGGGATAATTTTGTTTAGCATCAGAAACTGATGGTTGTGTTTGATTATGTAGTTCTGAGCTGAGAATAGGCATTTTATGCAAAAATCAATATGAATTATGGAAAGAATCTAGCATTTTGGTTATACAGTGTAAGGATTTTATATTTAGCTACAATGAGGAAGGAAACTACAGAAGGCAGTTTCAAGAATCTTTTAGGAATCCTTTTTCTGGGGAAATACTCTACACTTAACAGTATAAATTGATGAAAAATGCACAAATTGGACAGTCTCAAAATAAATGGTGAGAAAAAATGTAAAGAATCTTATTAATAATGTCAATTCCTTATGAAAAATTATATTTTAACTTTCTTGTATACCAAGAGTTCTTGCATTCATATCTTGTGGATTTTGTTTAACATATTTATTTGGAGGTAATCTTAGCTTATGAGCTGAAATTTTCAACTTGTCATTCAGAAAATATTTTTAAAACAATCCTCCAACCCTAGTATACATAAATCAGGAACAGAACCTAAATTTGTGGATAATTGGATTGAGCTCTGAGCTTAAAGATGAAGGAGACAAAAGCATGTCCCAAAGCAGCATTTGGTAGTCTTAGTCTTATCTGTGGATGTTTTACACCAGGCGTGGAAGCAGTGTTTGTTTACAGTGATTTGTGCTATTTGTAGTGACATTTTATTTGAGCTGGTATCCTGTATCCAAGCCAAACCATCCATGTATAAGGGCTTGTTTTGCTTTCTCCCTTTGGTTCAAATACGATACTAAAGCAACATCACCTCTCCTGATGGCCATGTTGGCAAGGCAAGGATGTGCTTTGTGATACAGGCACACAAGCTGTAGAGCAAGAATGATAACAGAAGACAATGATATGTCACGGGAGGGGAGCTTTGTGACAGCTGTAGCCTTCATGGATACAGAAACAGTGCTGCAAGCAACATTTGTAGATATAATGTACAGAACCCAATAAACTTAAACTCACTGGATTTGTGAGTAATTAGAAACCGACTCCCCCATGGTTATACTTCTCAAGTAAATCTTGAAAATCCCCAGCAATATCTGAGTTTTTAAAAAGCAATGTCTTTTGTAATAATGATCACTGGAAGATATACAGAAAGGCTCTTTCACACTGTTTGCGGCTGGAATCTTAAAGAGCCACTGCTTTCTTGTTAATGATCCTATGAGCCACACATGTTTTCATGCATATAATTGAGTCATGCTAGACAGATGGGCACTGAGTAATGCTCAAGGCATTTTCCACTTTTTTCTTGTTCACAACCCTTCATATCTTTTTGTCCTTCCTTCTCCTCACTCCTAGCCATTGTTTCTGGAAAGTTCTAGTCTAAGCCATTTGATAACAATTAAGTTGAAACTTACTTCACCAGATACTGTTAAGCTAGATAGTCAATGAATTAGTGTTTTTTCAAAATTGTAATTTATACTGATGATAGTAAAACAATTTCTTGAAATTTATTTTTACAAATATGTTTAAAAATTTTCTGCCCTTCTCAAAATTTAGAAGTATGAAAAGAGAGAAAGATTTAAAAATGTGGAAAAGGGAAACCACGATGAATGACAAAATCTATCAACAAAGGTGCTTGCTTGTTTTCGAAATGTACTTGTGGAAACCAATGATGGTACCCATAATTAAAGTAGATTAAGAGTCAACCCAGAATTATAAATGACTATATAAAAATCAGAGGCTCGGTTTAATCAGTATTGCAAACTTGAAACTCCTGGAGGCAACAGATATTTCAGACTTGTCAGACTTGTTTCTCAATCTCTCTCTCTCTCTCTCTCTCTCTCTCTCTCTCTCTCTCTCTCTCTCTTTCACACACACACACACACACGCATACAGGTATATGTGTATACATATGTATGTGTGAGTGTGTATATATGCATGTTTTTGCCTATGGCTTTTGCTAAGATATCCACATGTGACTGAATTCATGTTTATTTTAATATAAAAGTGATGGAGTACTATATCTTACCACACACATCACTTGTATATCTCTTTTAATCTATCCATTTGCTAATCCATTGATTCACTTTTAATAAGTGCCTACTATAAGACAAATATTGGGGAAATAAAGAAAAATAACACCCAGCCTCTGCCCCCGTGGACCTAATGACTTAGCTCCATTTGCCTACACTCACACACATGTGCCCACACACATATTTATACACACATACATGTTGCCAAAGTGTTTGTCTGCCAAATTACAGCCTTGCTTGTTTACTTATAATCTAGTGGTCAGAGGGTGAAGAAAAACTTATTCTCAGTTTTAGGCCTAGAAAGTAACTGAGATTTCTCTTATCAGGTACGAAATAGTCATGAGGATTTGAGAAGGACTTCTTTATTCCCTTTAGGACAAATAGTATTGAACCTATTGAGTTGAAAAAATTTTAGTTTTATGTAATTCAACTATTCAGGTCTCATAATATACTTTCATAGGAAATGTTGAATAGGTTGTAATGTCTCACTATGAATGCAGATATGGCAGATATAATCCCTTCAAATTCTGCTTCTTGAAGGCCTTAGAAACTGAAGGAAACAAAATCTTATCTAAATCTTATAAGGATCTAAAATCTTACAAATATTTACATTGGTATTTGTGATTTTTCATAGTTGTTTTGTATGTATCTTCTGAATTGCAATTTTGAATGAAAAACCTAGCTGTTCTCAGTACTGGTGACCCAATATCCTGGATAAAAATTCCTTTTGCTCTTTTAGGAGGTAAATTTCTTTATGCAGAAACGTTTGAGAAGTATATTTGCTTATACATTGGATACTTCCAATTATTATTAAAGAAGCTGGGCTATGTACAATCTTTAACTCACATTATGTCTATACCTATTTATATGGATACAATGGCTTCTCTATGTGTGTGAGGGTTCATTTGATTTTAAAAGCTTAAGCATCAGCGTAGGTGTTAAAGATGAATAACTGTAATCATGCTTCTTATGCTGCATTATAACTCTACTTTTACCATCAACGTGACAGTGAGCCCACTGAGGACAATGATTGTCTATTATTCATCTTTACAGCTCTAGTACCTAACTCAGCGCTGATACAGAAAGCCTTTAATAAAATAGATGTAAAACTGAGACATGGAAGGGTCAATCATGAAGGTGGAAATAAAGTATAATTCCCAATGTAAAACATATTTTTTGAAATGCAAACTCTTAGTTTGAATTATAGTCTGTATGCCAAGTGTTTTATATGCATTATCTCATTTAATACTCTCAACAACAGGAGGTAAAGGCAATTACAGAGATTTGATAGCTGAATACAAAGTCAGTGGGAACAAGGATGCTTTCTGTTTCTTCCTCTGTTACTGATTTGTATCTCTGGTAACTAGAAAGGTACCCTACCCCACAAGGAAATTTATCACAAACAAAAAGACTGCTAGAGGCTTGAAGGGAATCTAAATGTTTAAGAGAAGGTCTGTACCCTGGAGGCCTGGAAAGAGCTTTTTGAATGTATTTGGCATTTAGAAGTGCATTTGTAAGCTTAGTGACAAAAGGTGCTTCAGAATATTTGGGACTAAAGCCAGACTGCACTGGGCTAAGAATGAATCCAAGCTGTAGAAGTCAGCAGAATATACGGCTCATTCTTCCAAGAAGTTTTATGAAAAGAATAAGAGAGGAGAGAATAATATGAATGGAATCAGGGTTTAAAGAAGATTTTCTTCTTATTGGGTTTCCCAGTGAGGAAATTGAATCCATTATTGCTAAACTGAGGGCAGAGGAATGGCAGAAAGGAGGATAGTAAAAATATAAGGAGGGTAGAAGCCAGTTACAGGAAGAAGCAAAAAGGGGTGAGAACAAGATCACTGATGTACAATTATATCTAAATCTTTTTTATATGCCTATTTATACTCTGCCATATCCCATAGAAGGCTTTGCTTAGATTTCTAATCCAACTCATTAAGCTAATTATTTATTATGATCCAATCACTTATCCAACATAGTTAATATACTTCTAAATAATATTTTATTTAAAATAACAATTATTGATAAAAGTAGTACATGTTTCTTGTGGAAAATTTGGAAAACACAAATGAGCCAAATAATATTGTGATTTAAATTAATTCTAAATATATTCATTATCTTCCCATCACTAGGAATTATGATCATGATCAGTACTGATTCAGTCTCTCCCTACCACTTACCTATATTTTGAAAAATTTTATCCCTTTTTCTAAAACAAAAATGGGATTATATAGCAAAAATTATTCTAAAAAATCTGCTTTTTTAAAACAATATTTTTAGCAACTTTTCATATCATTTCACATAATCCCATCTCATCATTTTACTGGCTGAAGAGAATTAAATTGTATGCATTTATTATAGTTTATTGATAAATATCTTATTGTCAGATATTCTAGTGCTTTTATATTTTTATATTATAATAAACAACTACCCTTAGAATACTAGGAATAAATTACTGAGTGAGAATATACATCTTTTCATAGCTTTTGTGAATTTTCCTGATTGTTCTCCATAGAGGTTGTACCAATTTACAGTATCAGCAAGAGAATTTGAGAGTAGTTGTTGTCCACACCCTGGCTAATTCTAGGAATTAGCCTTAAAAAAACCCTTTCCAATATCAAATTTTATGATACATACTTCATTATGGTCCTGCTTTGCACTTTTACTCTAATAAGTTTGAACTTATTTCTATTGGCCCTTTGTCATTTCTTAACTCATGTTATGTGATAAATTTTGCATTAGGGTTGAATTTCTTTCTCAATGTGTTACAAGCATTTTTTAAATGTTATGTATTGAAATATGAACCATTTATAGGCATTTATATTTGGTAAATATTTCCTCCTTTTGTCATTTGCAGTTTATATGATTTAGATCATGCATAACTTTCAAAAATTTGATGTATTAAGCCTTTTTTTTATGGTTTTTACCTTTCTTGTGAGGATAAAGACTGCATAAATATTCACCTTGTATGTTTATGGTTTCACTTTTATATTTGAATCTTTAAGGCATTGGGGATTAATTTTATTGTATGGTTTGGGGTGTGCAGTTAGAATTCAAGATTATTTTTTATATTTGGCCAGTTGTCTAAACACTGCTTATTAAATATCAATGCTCTTCCTCACAGATTTGAGGTGTCATCCTTACCATATACTGAATTCTTATAAATACTGCTTTTAGGTCTAAAGATTATAATTTTCTCCATTACAGTGTCTGTCATATCCTGTAATAATACTACATTGTTTCTTTTAATATAGATTTATAATGTCATTGAATAAGATTCCCTCATCTTTTACAATTTCAAAAATTTTGGCTCTTTTAACATATTTATTCTATCAGTAACCTCACAGTTATTTTGGCAGGTTTATTCATACAATGAAATACTATCCAGCAATAAAAAGGAGCGAACTACTGGCACATGCTACACTGAGGATGAACCTCAAAAACATTATGCTCAGTGAGAGTCAGACATAAGAAATCCCATAATGTATGATTCCAGTTATATGATACATCTAGATAAGGCAAATTTATCTAGACAAGAAGTAGATTAGTGATTACATGGAGGTTGAGGGTTGAAATGAGAACTAACTATAAATGACCATGAGAAATCTTATTGGGGCGATGAAAATGTTTTAAAACTGATTTAGGTCCATGGCTTTATCATGTAGTAAGATTGCTAAAAATCACTGGATTGTACATTTACAATGAGTGAAATTTATGATATGTAATATATACTTCAGGAAAATTGTTATTAATATTAAATAAGATTAATATTATTCTGGCAGTTAATCAGAAATCATCACTATGTTTTGTTTGGAATTGAGCAGTATTTATATATTAATTTCAGAATCGACATGCTAATATTGTTTTCTAAACTATATTTATTTCCCAGGAAATATTTATAACTTTATTTTTACAAATCCACAATTTTTCCATTAATTCCTTATACCATTAGGTTTTCTGTTGTTTGTTTTAATTTTAGGTGGTTGCTGTTGTTGATGATTTTCCCTTATTAAGTAGAATAACTGGTTATTAATGATATAATAGGGGACTCCTTGATTTTTATGTATTTATTTTATAAACAGTCCCATTAATGAAATCACGTATTAGTTCTAACATTGTGGAATGCACTGAAAGATGTGAGTTATATTAATAGTTCGACCTCTGGCCCAGAGACTTTAGAACGACAGGTCATAGATTTAGCCACGAGTTCAATAATTTCACTCAGAGTTTTTCCCCAAAGTTGTTAGACGGAGGTCACTTGATTCTGGTGATTTATCAACATCTAGTTTGTCAATTAGATTTAAATTTAGAATATCTACTACCAATATCAGACCTTAAACCTATGACCTACCAACTTGAAAAATGAGTGTTAGAGTAGGAAATTTTATCAGCATGCCTAGTAAATTAACAACTATCTAATGTATAACAGTGATTAGAATTTCACCAAATTTAAGCATATGTCAAGAGATCATAATCAGAGCACTGGCCATCAGGTAAATTAACAAACCATTTGGCTAGAAATAGAATGATTAGCACAGGATTAATCCACTCTGTTGCTGATGATTATTGGGCAATGAGACAGTTATCTGATATCTGCGTTTCAGTAAATACTGAGCAAACCTTTGCTATTAAGAAAAAAATAAAGATTTTAATTGCTTACATGTGGTTCCTGACAAATTTTCTATTTAAATACATTCTAATGTTCTAAGGCACACTCTGATTATCAGATAAAGGTATATGAGAAGAAGTTAGAACCGTCAAGTGGTGGTAAATTTACAAAAAGGATTTAAAGAGAGAAAAAATATTATCTTGGAATTCGCTTAGAAATGTTAAGCAGTCTGAGGAGGGAAGTAAATTTGGACAAGTTGGTTAAGGTCTGAAAAATGCAGATTTATAGGGGGAAAGTTACATAAAACAGGGTCAAGATTGTGATCTTAACCTCAGCATTTCTGGCACATTTAATATATTTAACTTAAAGATTGTTATTTTATGAATTAAGTTGGAAAATTTTATCTTATTTTCATATTTTGAGCCCAGTAAGTCATTATATTATCTTGTTAGTATACATGTTCTGTGTTGGTCAAGGTACTTGTTTCAAGCAACAAAAAGTGACCCTGAAATATTTGAGCAGCAATAGCATTTATTTAAAGGATATTACAGCATGATAGTCCAGCTTGTTTAGAGTTGGAGTAACTTTAACTAGCTTTTTATCACTAGATGTCATCATACAAAGAAGCATTTCAGAAATCTGCTGGTTCCATCTAAACACTTCCCATTGTATGGCAGTTACAAAATGTTTTGACAAGATTAACTCCCTAGCCAATATAGTAGTCCTCTTTTATTCCATTTTCCTTTTGGTTATGAAGACACCATAATTGCTAGATTGCAGTCTCAGCTTATCATTAAGTTATCATTGCTCTATGGTAGAAGCATATGTCTCAGGGGTACTAAACCTCTAAACTGGTAGAACTAAGAATTAGAAGGATGGGTAAAAAGTTATTAATGAGTCATTACTTGGACAAACAAGAACCACCACTCCTATATACATTGCTTGGTTTCCAGATACTTAAGACATGGCTATGAAAGAAACAACATCATATATGATTTCTTATTTTGCTGCAAAGTTTGTTCCTTGTCGAGAAGCAATATTGTGTAGGATTTATAAAATATGCAGAAACATCACAGATTTTAGAGTTAGAAACAGCATGACAGGCAGAGAAAAAAACCTCAAATCTAGGTTGTGTCTAACCTGTGTTAGATTGGATACCCTGGGAAATGGATTCGGAGACAGATTTGTATGTAAGATGTTTATTGATGAGTGCTCTTAGGATCATCACCTGTGGGAGAGTGAAGGCATGAGAACTGGTAGAGAGGAGTTGCACTGTATGGCAGCCACATCCCTACAGTGAATTTCGGAGGTGGGACGGATCTCTAGGATTGGGTTCTAGAGAGGCTGAGGCTTTTAAACAGCTCCATCAAATGTAAAATCAATTAAACCCCAGAAGGATTTTTTTTTAGTACATCAGAGATAATTTTTAAAAATATATGGAAATAATAAAGGGCTAAGAGTAGCTAAGATGTTGAAGAAGGAAAACAAGGCAGGGGGAACTGGTAGTTCATATATCAAGATTTAAAGTAAAGCTATACTAACTAAGACAGTGTGAATTGTCATAGGGATAGAAAAAGAGAGGCCAGATAAAAGGATTCATATATATGTATATATATGATATATGACAGATGTGATATGGTAGATCAGTGGAGAAATAAAGGGCTTTCCATAAATGGAACATGGGGAATTGGGCATCTACATAAGAAAATAAAGTTGGACCCTTTCTTATGTCATATACAAAAATACTCAATGGATTAGAGAACTAAATATAAATATGAATGATAAAACTACACAACCTTTGAAAGGTGCAGTAAGAGATTAAACTGCAACCTTTGTGTTTAACGTTTTTTAAATCTGACAATATCAATGTTGGTGGGCATATGAAGTAAGAGGAACTCTCAAGCTGCTTGTCAGAATGTAAAATTGATTCATTCAGTTTGAGATACTGTTTCAAACTGGTAAGTTATGCTATAACTCAAGAATTCCACTGTTAGTAGGTATGTGTAATAGCTGAACAATGGGAAGCATCCCAAATGTCCATTAATAGCAGAATGGCTAAATAAATTGTGGTAAATTTATTTAAATCTATGCAGGGGAATAGTATGCAGCAATGAAAATAAACTAGATGCAGCATCATGAATTCATTTTAAAAATATAACATTAAGCAAAAGTAGCAAATGCAAAAGAACATATACAGTATGATTACATTCGCAAAAAAGTTAAAAAGTCAGTATTATGGCTATTTCTGGAGGGAAAAAGAGGTTCTGATTCTGAAGGGACACATGGAGAGAGGATGTTTCTATGGAGTTTGTAATGCTCTCTCTCAACCTGAGTGGAGTTTATGAGCATTTTCTTTAAAATTATTTAACTTGTAGAAATACTTTTGTGCTTTTTCTCTGTATAGGTTATATTTCACATAAGCAATCTGAAACAGCAAAGCAAGAAAAAGAAATGTTTAGACACTTACCTCATGACCTACATGTTCACTTGTACATTTTTTGAGATTTGAGATGGAAGCTGAAATGTATAGCAGTGGCCTTTGACTATTAGAATCTCTCTAGGAAGTTGGCAGCACAGGCAGTTACTCAGCCTGAGTTGTCAAAGCAGCCACACACTGGGAATGGACTCTGTGGTACCATGATCATAGTAATTATGCATATTTATGTCCCCAGTACCTAGTTCAGTGATTAGCATATAAAAACTGCTCAATGTGTGTTTTCTGAATTGATGGCTAAATGAATGAGTAAATAAATGAAGTGTCTGTCATGAAAGCCTACTGACTCATTGAAGAGATTCCTTGTAGATTAATCTCTTATTAGAAAACTATTATATATATATATATATATGAATAATAACCTTTAACTTTTTGAACTTTGAAGTATCAGAATCATCTATGGACATTTAAGAAACAGGAGAAAACCGAATCACACCAATTTTGATACAGTTCTCTGATAAGACATGTGGCATAAATAACCAAGTCTGCTAAACTCAAAATTACCTAACCTTATCTGAAAATTTGGGAGTTTTTTTCTTTTTAATATACATCTTCTGATAGATTTCTGTAATATATACCAAATTAACCCACTTTCCACATTTTGTCAGTAACAGACTCCCATTCAGAAGCCAAATGGCTCTCCATGGTAAGCAAATATGTAATTAAGATTTACTTTGGTTCAGTGAAAATATGCCTTCTTTATAAAGAAGGCCTGAGGCTAGGTTCAGAGTAGGCAAGTTTAGGCATGGTGGATTTATCAGCAAATTTAGCCCAATTTATGAAGCATGCCTTCAAACCTATTAAAGATGGTGCTTATATGATATTCTGTGATGTCTTCCGCCTACGGATTTGGGCAATTCATGCAGTCTACTTCAGCCTTGAAAGTGGATTTATATGAGAGAAAAGGCTGAGAATTTTTTTTCCTCTAACATCCTCCCTTTGACCACATAATAGTCCAAAAGCTCACACAAGCAATTCCATATGGAGATGAGGAATGTCTAGCCAAAACAAGTTGTTCAGCTTATTAGCCTTGAGCTGAATAAGTTACTCAGAGTATCTGGCATGGCTACCCCATTTAAAAAGGAGGGGTGGGATGGCTATGTTTGCCTTTTCTTTCTCCCCCTAGAGTTTTTAGATGAGAAAACAAATGGTTAGTGAGGCAAAGCTGCAGGCCAGAAGCCCTGTTCTCAGCTGTTAACTCTAAACATTTGAAAAGCCTTACAAGTGCAATGGCGCAGATTTCTTTGCACTTGACTGGCTGCAGAGAAGGGCACGTTGCACAATTTTCAGTGTCGTCTACTTTCACATTCGATCCTTCTTAGGCAAGACTATCGAGTTGCTTTGGTGTGAATCTTGGCAGAAAAAACCTCCTCTCTCCAAGAATTTGAAATACTGTGAACGGCAAAATAAATTGGCTCCAAATGTAAGCTCTATTGTAGAAGAGATGTAAGATACCAGGAGAATTAGAATACATTATTTCTGAGATCTTCTAGAGATTAAATTAACTTTTTTCTTTTTTTTTCTTTTTTCTTTTGGTAAGTGGTAGGGAGTATAACATTGTATTCAAATTTAATTGTAATGCAATTTGAAGACTTTTTTTCTCCCATTCATGTCGGTAGGAAACACAGTTGATCTCTTTGTCTCTCCTTCAAGTATTAATTGGCACATTGTACAATTATTTGTGCGCTCATTTTGGCATCATTCAGATTCACAAAATAAAGAACAAGTTACTTAGTATTAATTTTTCCGCCAACTCTTACTCATCGTGCACATATGTTCAATCTTTCTTTCTGTTTCTTTCTCTCCCTTCCTCCCTTTTTTTCCTGTTAATAAAGCATACACATTCACTTTTAGATAGACTTTAAGGAATTTTTGAAACTAATTCCTAAAAACATTAAGGAATTAGTGTAATATAAAACTCCTTCATAAACATAATTCATAAAAAAATGAATTTTTAAAATATTTCGACTACCACAAATTTCCAGATTCCCTGTCCCTTTTTAAAGTTATTGACTCTCTTTTGGGGAAGACCCTCTAGTAAGTAATTCTGGTTTCTGCAGCTTGTTAACTAGGCTAATCAGGCATGACACCCAGTGGAAGACCCTGGTGGTAGAGCATGAACTGGTAAACTACACATTCATTTGGCCTGCAATGTAATTTTATGTCAAATCAATCCAACCCAACAAAACCCAAGAGACAGAGAGACACTTCCAGGCAGCAGTTAACAGCAATTGTGGCAACCACCCACAACAGGGCTCATTTTGCATGGTTGCAAATCCTTTGCATGGTATACAATTTGCCAATAATTACTCTGATATTTTGACGGGGACTGACTTGCATATTTGTAAATATTTGTGGTTGCTAAGTGACTAGCTATATTTATTTGAGCTTGTATACCATGTCATTTTGTGGCAAAAAGAGATGTTTTAGACTTCACAGCAAAGGACTCCTACCTTCTAATGGATGCCTTTTTAGAAGTTTCCAATAGAAATCTTTTATACCATAGAGTATACTGAAAAATTCCATTTTAGTAACTAAGCATTTCTAGTTTAAGATGTTGTTTTTTTCTAACACACAGACTGCTTATATGGAACAATCTCTTATTCTTTAATTCAGTCTTTAATTTAAAATTAATTCTTTAATTTTCACAAGACCCTATGTTAGACCCTTTGGGCAAGTTGAGGATGTGTCCCAACTTCTAAAAGCCTGAGAAGATAAGATTCATAAAAATAACTCATACATACCTGTAACCTTAATGCTCCCTGTGCTCTCTAGACAGTGAGGACTGAATCTTCCACCTACTTCCCTTGAGAGTACAGTCACGGCAACCCCTCCAGCATTTCTCAGAAAGTCAGAGGTCTGCTTCCCACATATTCACAAACCGGGTTGTCAGCTTCAGTTACTATGAGGCATCTACCTTGCCTTTCCTCTTCTGTATTAGCTTCTCCTTATCATTGTCTTCTTTTTGTGAAGCTCCTTGAGAAGGCATCACATTCATTCATTCATCAGATACTTGTTGAGTTTTTCCTATAAGCCAAGTATATACCCACTTCCTTCTGGAAATAAGTGATAAACACAATGGGAAAAATCCCTGACACGCGCGCGCGCGCGCGTGTGTGTGTTTATGTGTGTGTGTGTGATGGAGAGGGTGGTAAAGAAAAGCAAATAAGATGATTTCAGATAGTGATAAATACTTCAAACAAGGGTAGACGAGACTGAAGCTGGTGGAGGGTGTTCAAAAAGGTGGTCAGAGGACTCTCTGAAGAGGGGTGTTTGACTTGGTGAGCAGTCACTACTGTTGTCAGTGTCTATCAAGAGAATGCAGATTGCCTGTGGGTACCCACTTCTATCACTGCTAACCCTCATGTTGCCAGAATAGTTATGGATTAGGGGCACACTCCCATCATTGCCACCTTTTGTTATCCATACCTCAAATAGCATACTTGTTGGCAATCTCATGATGTCTCACCAACAGAACTCCTTCAGCTCTAGGTTCCTCCACTGTCCTCAGCTCTCTCCTCTCAAGTTTCAAATCAGGCTTTTTGGGGACTGACACCTATACAATCTGGGGCCTGCTTCAAGAAAAAGAACACAAGAATGCAAAATTAAAGGGAATTGGAAAAGGCTTGAGGTAACTTTCCTTTCTGTCTAAAACTGTAGCCCCCATGCTGAGCAATCCCCAGGGGGGTCCTCTGCCCTTTATTTGTACACACACCACAACATGAATCTCACTGTGAAGTCCCATACTATACAAATAGAAAGATGTTTTCACCATATAATAGATAAAGGCAAAGTGAGATAGGAGTTTAGAAGAGAGAAAGATTACATCCAAGTAGAGGCAATCAGTGGACACTTTATGCAAAAGGTGCTGAGCTGCGTCTTAAAGGATAAATAAGATTTGCATACTTAGAAAAGATGGGATGACTTTATTGAGTGCCTGATTTGAGTGCCTGATCTGTGTATGTTCCCTCCATATCCAACATTACCCTTTTAAGAACATTGCACAGTGGGAAGCTTCATTTTACAGATGATTAAGCTAAAGGCTCAAAATTATATAAATATTATATTGCATAAGTCACTTAACTTGTTTAAGCCATGGTTCCCACTCAGGCCCATCTGAGCTGAGTGCTTTTTCTGTTATGCCAGGCTGAATCTCATTTTGAGTATATGCATAAAGATTGCAAACCCAGAACAAGCATAGGGAATAAAAAATTGAGGAGTTGGTTGAATCACAGGAAGTTATGGTAAATATAGTTGGAAAATAGCCCAGGATCAGGTTGTCGAGAGTTTAAATGTCATTAAGTGAATATTGTTTTATGTTAATACATATACATAAATAACATCACAACTAATGACCGAGCTCCATCAGCAGAAGCTCTTGCTATATGTAAATAAAGTAGAACCAAATTGCAGTCAAAATATAGTTGGCACTGACTTTTCGTTAGGACTGCTAACTTAATATGATATCAGGAGTGTGAAAAAATAACCTTCACTATTTTATTAGTGTTTGAAACACCGCAATGTAAGCTTCACCCTTTGCCTTGATGTTAAACTCTGACCTCTGCAAGAGGCAAATGGTGAATGTAATCAAGATTGTTAGCTTCTTCCCTGGGATCAGCTTTATAGAAGCGGAGAGCTTAAAGGTAGAGGATGTGAGAAACCTAACATTACAGATGAGAGAATTTTTCTGTTGCATCTTTACTTCCAATCATGTGGACCAGTCATAGTCTTGCTTTTCTCATAGAAAGACAACCCAGAACCAAAGTGTTTGAGTAAGGAACAGCTACTCTGTTTTCTTGAAAACATCTTCCAAGCCTCTTTTAACTTAGGGCAAACACTAGGGTGGGAAAACAGTGTGTGGAAAACAGAGAGAAAGGAGAAGTCTGGTAAGTGGAGGATGACAGCAGAAGCCCTCCCAGCAGCAGATCTTGCTGATGGGCTGTCAGCATCTTCCCAGCTGCTTTCTAGTGGCTCCAGTTGGGGGGTGTCTGGGAACTTCACATGCTTTGACTCAAATTGCATTTTGTTATTCTCCTTGAGAGTTTTCTGATCTGGGATCCCATGGGATGACTGGCAGAGGCATGTGTTTCTATTTTTAAGACTACAATAGATGTTGAAAAAAAAGGGAAAAAATGCAAAGACCAGGTCCTATGGTAAAGAGAACTTTTAGCCTACTTGGTACCTTTAAATGGCACCAAACTCCATCTGGCAGCTCAGCCCTGATTTTGCCTTTAACTAAGGGGTAAATAGAATTCCACAGAGTTGTGCAATGTGTTTTGAGACAAGGAAAATTGAGCTGACTTCAGAGAGTCACTAAGACTGTCAGGGAGGTTCCATCGAGGTGTGCATAATTATACCTTAGTTACTCTGGTACATGAGCTTCTGGGGCAAGAGTCACATCTTTGCATCAGTCACTGAACCTAGTATAGTATCTTGAGTTAAGTTTGTGGAATGAATGAATGAATGATGAAATGCAATCCCCTATTAAAATGAATTTTGGCATGAAGATCTGCAAATGGTTTTATTTGTGTTGATGAAAATGGAAGCGTCTAAACTGTTCATGAGATAAAGGAATGTAACAGTGAAAGGAAGAAATTCCTAACTGAAGCTTGATTCTGATTTTTGCTTATAAGTTAAAAAGAAACCCAACCAGTTACATCAGGTCCTGATGATTATTGTCAGATACCTGTCATTACAAATAGAATAAATGTGGTGAAATGATCTTCTGAATTTCATTTGTGCTACTTTCCTATTAGGAGTGCTTCAGTGGCTCCTGACCATCTCCTGAAAAACACCAAACACATGGGCCAGATAGATGTACATCACCATCTTGGAGTAACTGTTTTCGTCTGAAGGAATATGTTCAATCAGACAAACATGAGTTCAAATCCCACTTTCTCTTAACTTCCCAGCCATGTAGCCCTGAGCAATTTTCTTAATTGTCAAAGCTCAGTTTCTTTTTTTAAAAAAAATATTGAGAGAAAAAAAAATAACCATTCTTTATCAGGGATTTGATTTTGAAAGTTTTCACATAACAAAGCCTGAAAGAGAAGAAACCAACTCAACTCAAAACTCAAAACTCATACCATAATTAATATCCATTCTGTTAATTTGGCATTTACTATGGATTTTTTTTATAACTAGTTACTCTTCAGTAATAATAACAGATAAAAATATCTATGATTTACTAAGGTATATAGAATGATAGTCACAAGTAGTGGACCCTAACTGCTGTTTACTAATTGTATAACTGTATCTTTATTATTTCAGTCATTTGTTCCTTCATTGACAAAATGTAACAGTTGTTTTAGTTCATGTAAAATGCTTAGCACAGTGTCAGACACATTGTTAGTGTTCAATTAATGTTAACTACTATTATCAGATATTTACCATACATCAGGCATTTCATATCTTATCTCATTTAACCTCATAACAACTCAGTGAAGTAGGCATCAGTGTTCTCATTTGAAGATCAAAACAAAACAAAACTGTATTTACAGAAGTTAGGTAACTTGTTTTGTGACACTATTGTTAAATGGTGGAACCAGGATTCAGGCCCAAATATATACAATTTCAATGCCTTAAGTCATACCTCCAGACATCCTGATTTTATTGGTCTGGGGTAGGTCCCAATTTCTATTGATTCTGTGTATGTGTAGCTATTTTTGAGAACAACTAAAATTTTCAGCCCCTGACTCACCCATCCCCTTCCAACCAAACTACTAAGTTAGAATCTCTAGGAACAAAGCCTAGAAAACTGTTTTTTAAATTATCATCCCCAGAGGTTTCTATTGATCACACAGTTTTGGCTATCATTTCCTTGTGTATGTTTTTTCTCCTCTATCAGATGATCAGTTGCTTATGATCCTATATGTTTTTCTTTCCTTGTCTTTTTACAATTTAATTCAGATTTTGTAGAATAAGTTCTCATTGGTTGTTGAATGGTTCAGAACATAGTAAAAATAAGGTTGATAAGAAAGATAGCCTTTAAATTATGCCTGAAAGAACAACCTAGATGTGGAATACAGGTAAATAATACTGAAAAGTTTTAAGGCAACTGTACTCCTGGGCAGACAACTACCTTTTCACTGTATTCTCACACGATATTTACTTGATGTATTTGTAAAAAGAGAGAGGGAGGAAGCAAGCTCTCTGATATCTCTTCTTATAAAAACGCCAATCCCAACATGAGGGTTCCACTCTCATGGCCTCATCTAAACCTAACCACCTTCTAAAGGACCCATCTCCATATTTCATCATCCTGGGGTTCAAGGCTTTAATATATTTTTAATATATGAATGTTGTCCAAAACAGAAATGTTATATATCTTGTTAGCATGCATTTTTTAAAACTTATCAAAGCATATACTTCATATCTATGTATTTAACAATATATAAATTAAACTTACTTATAACAAAATTGTATATGTTCAACATTAATATATAAACATTCACAATTATATATACACATATACATTCAAAATTATATATCTAATCAACTTCACATTTATGTGGAATATATGTTCAACATGTATATCTGATATCAATAAATAAACAGAATAAATTTTTGATCTGAAAAACTCATCCATCTTTAGCTCAAAAGAACCCACTAAATGTAAAACAGAATGAATTAAATCGATCCACATATCCACACGTATTTTCACTACAGTTCAAATTTCAAGGACAAGGAGAAAATTATAAAAGTTCCCAAAGAGCTTCAAATCTCGAATGAAAATCAGATTGACATCAGACATCACATTGGCAGTGCTAGATGATGGTAAAACTAGACAAACTAACATTCAAGTGTGTATGAAGAATGAACACACCTTTAGATTTTCAAGGACTTAGAAATCTTACTACCCACAAACTAATTCTCGAAGGATTATTCAGGATGGTCTGCTGCACAAAAAGCAAACATTAACTAAAACAAAGCTCAAAAAAAGCCAAGGTATAGATGTAGGTTACTAGAAAGTATAAGAAAAAATACAAGTAAAACTCAGAATTAATATAAAATACTTGTTAATGAAGGTGTTATGATTGTGTTTCTGGAAAATCCAAGAAAGTCCCTGAGAAGGTTCAATATAAGACAGATAACTATGTCAATATCCCCCCCCCCCAAAAAAAAAATCCCCAATGATTTTCTTTATACTAGCAATAATCATAGGAAACTAAATGAATACCCTTTTTACAGTGAGAATGAGAAATGCAAAGAAATACACTTAAGAAATGTACAGTCTGTATGAAGAAAACTGTAACTCAACTGAGAATCGTGAACAAAAACTTGAAAAAAAGAAGAGAAATATCATTTTCTTGTATAAGAAGATTCAACATTATCAACATCCATTGCTTCGTAAATTAACCAATACATTCAACAATATTAAAAAAAAATCCCAGTGGCATAATGTTTCAGAGGCTTGACTAAATTGTCCTAATATTCATATGGAAAAATAAGACTATAGAAAAATTCTTCAGAAGAAGAAATAATAGGAAAACTTACCCTATCAAATATTAAGATGTAATAAAAAAGTAGATAGTCATTGAAAGAACGTGTTTTTGTTAAATAGACATACTAGTCAAAGGAATAAGACTTGTGGTATTATAGATTGTTTGGTGTTATGGAATGAGTTGTGTCATCCCAATTCGTATGCTGAAATCCTCACCCCACCAGTACTTCAGATTGCGACTTTATCAGAGATAGGGTCAGAGCCGCTACAATTGGTTAAGTTAGGAGGTCATACTTAAGTAGCGTAAGCTTCTAATTCAGTGTCCTTATAAGGAGAAGTTTGGACACAGACCTTCCCCCTCTGCCCCCATACACACACACTCACACAGGAAAAATGCCAAGTCAGAATGAAGGCAGAGAATGAGGTGATACTTCTACAAGTCAAGAAATGCAAGATTGTCAGAAAACTACCAGAAACTGGGAGAGAGGCATGGAACAGACTCTTCTTCACAGCCCTCAGAAGTAACCAAACCAGTTGTCACCTTGATCTAAGATTTCTGGCCTCTAGAACTGTGGGAGAATATATTTCTATTGTTTCAGGCAGTCAGTTTGTGGTAATTTATTATGGCAGCCCTACGAAACTCATAGATTTGGAAAAAGGTGGACTATCAATAAATGATGTTGAGAAAACTGACTAGCAAGTGGGAGAAACAAATTGGATATCTGCCTCATTCCTCTATTGAATTAAATTACACCTGTTATCAGTATTTAATGTTAAAAAATTTTTTTGGAAAAAGTATTGATGAATATACTTTATAATCTTAGAGCGCAAAAAAATTTTTAACACACAATATCCAATAACTGTAAAAGACTAATAACTATCACTTTTTTTAAACCTTCAAACCAGTAAAAATTTTAAATTTAAAATATTGATAATATAAAGCAATGGCTAAAGTCCTAGGAAATGGATACACTTGAGATATTTTCTATCTAACAATATAAATTCTCTATGTAACATATAAGTAATATATTATGAATTATATATATCCTTTAGCTCAGTAAACATACACATATGTTTATATTATTAAGCTCAGTAAAAGAATAAAGAATTTATTCCAATGATATTGGTCAAATATTCAAAGTTATATATATATATATATATATATATATATATATATATATATATATTCATGTAACTTTATTTATAAGACAGAAGAACTAGAAATAAATGAAAAGTTCATCAGCTGAGATTGGTTAAATAGATTACTCTTTATTCATAAAATGGATTTGTCTTTATCCATTAAATGTGTTATACATCTCTATTTAACAATATGAAAAGATCTCCATGACATTAAAAAAGCAGGTTAAAAGGGGCATAGGTAGTGTTATCTCACGCGTGCACCCTGCTACATACACTGATATCAAGAAATCTAGTCATCTGAAGTCTAGAAAACTATTAAACAAATTATGATATTGAACACAATTATAGTAATAAGATGGTAAATTTTAGTTTTTATAATATTCTATATTGTTTGAAATTCTAACATGAGTGTTCATCAATAATAATAATTTAAAGCTATTTTCATTATAAACTGAATTAAGTATAAATATATGTTTAAAATATTTATCCTGCTCTCCCCAGTAATTCCATTCTAAAAATATATCTTAAATAATCAGAGATGCACACATGGATTTACAGGCAAGGATATTTGTCTATAATTTTGAAAATTAGAAAACACCAGAATATATATCAATGTGAACTTTGTTACATAAATTATGCTGTATCCAAGTGACCAAATACTATACAGCCACGAAATATAATGAATATAATGTATAAAACAGTATATACTGTATGAGCTCAATTTGTGGAAACACATATGCACACATATTTAGAAAAATTGGAAGACACGCAACAAAATGTATTTTTATTTCTGAAGGACAGAATTACATTACTGATATTTCTTTGTAGTTCTTTATAATTACAAGTAAGGCAATAAAAATATATGTAGTATAGACAGACTTTTGTTGTTCCCAGTGCTATGTGTATGTATTCAAACAAACACACAATCTACACACATTATGAAAACACACAAGGTTGAGATAAAAGTTTCTTTTTTCTCCCCTTCACAAATCCCTCTTCTTTTTGCCACATGTTGCTTATTTAGAGGCAGTCTTTTCTGGCGCCCCTTTACCCAGAGCTCAGTAAGAGAGCCTTGTATGCAACAAGCTTCTTGTATGCAATCAAGAAGTGCACCATTCAGGAGACAGTAAGTACTTTCTGAGAAAAGAGGCTCTAATTTTCATCCTTCCATATCTCTCCCCCTTCTCTTATTTTGATACTTTTGGAGATTAGAGATTTTAATTGTATGACTTGCGAAATGGCATTTTTCTTCCAACAGCTGTGTTTATGCTATATAATCTATTAGCTGCCTATATGACAACATTTAAAAGCATTCTAATGGATAATACTCAACAAGGGATTAATCTTTTCCAGCATCACCCTCTTGACCTGCAAATGTACATTAGTGGGGGGTATAATGCCTGCTCTGACATTTGTTTGCAATGTATCCAAATACATTCTGGAATGCACATTCAGGTTTCCTGGCATTGAGACAGACAGGCGGGGAGTCAGCATTAAGACATATAGTTCCCATATGCCAGGGTTAAGGGAACTGGGACCTGATGAGCCTTTCCATTGAGCTCTGCACCGTGTACTTTCATGTCGTCCCTCCCCCAAGGTTTGCTTTGCTGCACATCAACCATTCCACCTAAAGTACAATGAGGACAGATGGTAACTAAGAGGTACTGAGACCAGATTTGCAACTCTTCTGTGTGTTCTCTGTACATCGTTTGGTCAGGATCACCCTGAAATACAGGCCAGGAGAGGGACTGCCTTTGAGAACCTTCCCACTTGTTATTCTTTCAGGATATCTGAAATTTCAGTTTTCAATCTTGGCTTTTGCCATTTGCTAAACTTAGGTAGATTATTTAATATTCTGAACCTCTTTAATACATATAATAGTATCTATGTCCTAGGGACTGGAGGAAAATAAATCATGTAGGTGAGCCAGTGTAGACCTGGAGCATAAGAATTATTCTATATATGTTTGTGGAAACAAAATAACATTTGTGTTTTAAGACTGTATTTCGTTAGTATTGTTTATGATTTCTTCCGTATAAAGCTATGTTTGGGAGAAGCAGTACTATAAGCTGGAAATAGTTGACAATTAATTCAGGTTAATTGACAGCTCCTTGAAACTAGTAATACCCACTGGGGAAGGATCACAAAATCAGTGTATGAGGAGATCAAAGAAGCAAGTCAATCACTAGTCAATGGCTCTGATCCTCTGCCATCGGTCATTATCTTTTAGCTTGGGTAATTTTTTCACTAATATCTCTACTAAATATAAGCAATAAATTTTCTCTGAAAAAAGCAGTTTATATGTCATTTTATTTACAGGCATGGCTCTTAAGCAATTTTCATCTCGTTTCATTAAACAATTCAAAAGAAAAATACGGTATAAATAATACTAAAAATTTAGGTCCAAATGTAGTAACTTTTCCTACTCTTGGTCAATTTTGGAGTTTGAACTTGACCTTCCTAGTTATAAGACAGAAAGTGAGAATGGCGCAATTATAAACCTTGAGAGCATCCGGATCTTGGATCACATACTGCTCTGCCACCTTATTAGGTAAAAAATTCAGGGCAAGTCACTTTAATTTTCCCAGTCTCAGTTTTCTTATCAATTAAATGAGGGATAATATCAATTTCAGAAGACTGTAATAAAGATTAGATAAGATATGAGAAATGCATCTATTACAGAGTTTGATCAGTTGGCCGGCAAAAATAGCAGTCATTGTAATTATATTATTATTTTGCTGATTACTGTTACATCATTCATATGCTCAACCAAAATGCTTTCAGAGGGAGAAGGAATCCACACGGCCGGTCATAGTAGAGGTTCACTTTGAAGTAGTAATTCATTTCTTAAATGGACTAAATGGAGATTGTAATTGTAAATAATTACAAATGTGAAATATTTTTCTGCTTAGAGATAATTTTAAGTTTTAATTCATTTTTGAGAGGACTAATATATCAACAGTGGTCATTGAATATGATTGCTGCAACATCTCAATGCCCTCTAGCCAAAAAACACTAGGAACATGCCTCTAGTAATAATAAAGTTTGGTTTATTGGCTCATTGCAATGAGGGAGAACATATCATGGCCCTCTAATTATAGGGACTTCTGGAGTTTGGGCTTGTAGTAGTGAACCTGGGGGCAGTATCAAGAAAGTAGGGTTTTTGCTTTGGATAGGATGTCAGGAAGTGGTAATAATTCTATGATTAGGTATCTGAATAAACCTTATATGGAAGGTGAGAGAAATAAAGCAAGACTAAAGGAGTCCTCATATCATTCAGAACAGAATATTCTTGATCTTTTTTATGGTTTAGTCTTCTATGAGAAGTTGTCTTCCCGTCTTGATCCCTTATGGTCACACAGTAGCTCTGTCCAATGTTGCAATAAGAAATTCTGTGAAATTGCTTATGTTCAATAAGATTACATCACTGCCTGGCTGAGAATGCCAGGCTAGCTCCTGGCAACACCAAGACCTAACTGATAATGCCAGGCCAGTTTCCAGCTGCCATGGGTTACTTTCTTCCTTGGTTTTTCATTCTCAAAGAATACCACTTACAGGTAAAGGAAGCATCCCTAACCAATTATTTCGAGTTCAACTCCTGACAAAATTGTACCAATACCAGAGTTTCCCAAACATCTTTCAGTGCCATGTTATATAATTATTTAGTTAATATTTTTAACCAGTTTCATTTTAAATTAAATGAATATATTTTATAAAGGAGCTTCATATCATTACTTGAAATGGACATTAATATTGCTACCTCAAAATAGCAAGTAAATATAAAATAATACAAAATAAAATAAAGATAATACAATACATTTTAGCTGTATGACTACTTGCTGAAGGCTCTGCAGCTGAACTCTGATCTCTATTTTAAAGAGAATTTTGAATATATTGAGATATTTAAAAAATATAACCTAACAGAGATTTTGTACTTAACATAATTTGAAGGATTGAAAAATAAGCAAAAATAAAATAAATTTATTACTCTGATAACCACCACTATTTAATACCATCTGCATACCATCTTAAAACAATCACACTCACTACCTATTTTTTCATGATTATACACCTCTCACATTGTGAGAAACACTAAGCTACATATCTTAGACATAAAACTAGCTCTGTTAGTCTTAAAGTACCCAGAAAAAAATTTTTGCTTTTTGCGATTCTTTATAGCTGCCTTATCGAAAACAGTGTACCTATGTGACATGTGACTTGAAATTATAAGAAAGTTTCTCTAATTTGTTTTATTAACTGTTTAACACAGTTGTTTTGCCCATTGAGGGAAGGGCCTTGTATACCGAATGGAGATTTACATAAAACCTAATTTCTAATACACATCATCTTGTAAGTGCTCTTTCTTTGTTTACAGTTGTCCATGCTTCCTTTAATTTCTAAAGCAGCAAGCACAAATGGAGAAAAAGAAAGAAAACTAAGCCAAGGAACAGACACTTGGGTCTCCTTCTTTCAATAACCATTGGTGTACATCACCTGCCTTCATTTTTCTTATCACTAAAGTGAATGGGAAAGTTCCAACCCAACTTACGTAATTGTTGCAAGCACGAGACTGATAGACTGAAGAATAATATTACTTATTAATGAGTCAAAAGTCATCTACTAGAGGCAGCTTGTATTATACTCACAGGCTTATAGAATATTTTCTTTACTGAAAGATGCCATATAGCAGTTTTGATCACACAGCAGTTAATCTTAGGCATGTTACTTTTCATGATCATCTAAACTTTAACTGTAGATTAAATGCTAAATTGTTTTCCTTTCTTTTGAACTTTAAAGGCCTTTTTCCAGATGGTGTCATGTGGCACACTGTTTGTGTTGTAGTTCCTGATGATTTTGAAAGCTCATTCCATCAGAGATGCCTCACCACCCCACCAGGGACCCAGAATAGCCCGCCTTCCCATATGTTTCTCCATCTCTGCAGTCTAAGTTCTTTTGCTGCCTTGCCTGCATAACAAATACAAATATGGTTCTGGACCTGGATTTCTCCCAGATGAACAGACTTCAAAGTAAGTGTGAGGTCTCCAGGAGAAGACTTTTCCTTTGTCCATCTGTGTGCCCATTGTTGGCTACATGTCTGGTTTTCTTAGCGACAGAGTAATTAAAGGAGGTGGCACAAATAGGGAGAAAGGAGAGAGCCCAAAGAGGTTTGTGATTATCCAGAACTGGAAGTGGATGGAGGAAGAAAGGCAAAATTAAATTTTCCATCTGGAACAACAAATTGGGTTGAGAATGACAAATTTAGTGTGAGAAGCAGGTTAGCTGCGGCATGGCATCAACACATATACTGTAACTTTGCATGTCATTATTTAACATGCTAATATATCACTATTATATGCTCATTACTGGCAGCAGCATTACACTGAACAAAAGATCATTATTTACTTGAGGGCCATGTCAGTGACTGATGAGGATTGTATAATGTAGCAACTAACCTAGGTTTTTCATGATAGAAATAAAATAAGACTTGTTCCTTTATGTTTGTGTGAGTCCAACTTGAGATATGATGGAGTGAAGTGGAATGGTCTTCCAATTCTTTTATGGGGGCTTTGATATCACTCCCAGTCTGAGTATATAAAATTTATCTGTATTACTCTTCCACATACTTTTTACTTTTTTCTTTTCTTTTTTTTCTTTTATTTTCATTTTTCATTTTTTTTTAACTTCTTGTCTCTATTTCTTTATAGTCTCTTCCCCTTGAGCTAAGGAGTATTTCTCTGTAAATACTATATTTCTTTATATCTATAAATAACCTATGGGTAGTCAATGAATATCTATGGGCTCTCAGTTCTCCCCAGTCATAGGATTCTAGTCATGGTTGTTCAACTTAAACTGCCTTCCTTCAGGGCACTGCATGTAATGAAATTATGGGATGAATGGCTTGCTTTAATGTAATGGAGCCTCTTGGTGGGAGGGATAACAAAGGGCAAAAAGTAAGAGCCAACAGAAGAAAAAGTTCATCAGACCATGACCTTATAAGCAGGCATGGTAGCTTTTTCATCACATGCCATTTTGTAGAAGGTGTGAGGCATATAGAAAGTGCTCAATAAATAATGCTTACAGAAAGAGCCATTCGCATTCTACGGAAGATGGTTGCTAGCATTTTGTAGAACAAATAGATGGATAGATTAATCCAGTGAATAAATGAATGAAGTTTCTTTACTTTTATTTTCTACCCTTGTTTAAACCTCAGATCTTTTTTATTACATTAGGTAAATCTGAGAAGAATTGAGAAAAATTTGGTTACTAATTACTTCAAAGCAGTCTTCCTCTAATTGCTAGCCCTTAGCTGATAAGGGATAAAAAGCAATCTATCATACTGCTTTAGGGAATGAAGTGACTAAAGATTATATTTGAGTATTAACAGTTTGGTTATTATCACAGACTTGGGGAATATCATCATCCTCCTTTTTATTCTTCATCTTCTTGATAATATTTGGCTATGAGAAAAATAGACTTGTCTGGGAAAACATATTCTAGGACAATTTTCCTTTTTGTAGTTTTCATATTATCTTCTGTCAGAAGTCCACAAGTCACAGATTTGCAACTAGGACTAAAGGTCCAGAAGAGGTGGGTATAGGGTAGCTACAACCATTTGGGGAAATAAGCTCAAAAAAAAAAAAAAAAGTCCAGGAAGTCCTTGTCATCCTAATATGTAATAGTTCCTGTTAGGTGATTTAATGTTGGAATCTGCTTTAAGAAACTCAAGTACAAAAATTCAACGTGGCATATATAGCTAATGTGAATTTGGAATATTAACTGATTTATCATTTTCCTTTTCTTGGTCATTTTACTTTAATATGCTTCCTGTTTAATATTGGTGTGTAATCATTTCTATATTGTTTATTTTTCTGGCCTCATTACTGAGATCATCCCCATAGTAAAATTTTCTAATATTTATCAATCTAAATGTTTGATATTACTGGTATCAAATTTAAATGGAAATACTTTATGATTTTATTTGAAAAAGCAATAGGTGTCAAAGATTTAATGGCTTATAAAAAGTTTAAAGAAATACACTGTTCTTTTTGAAAAATGTAAATCTTGTATTGCTCTGTGTGGTTTTACAGATAACACTTTGTTAAAATTGTAGTGCTGGAATAAAAATCTTTTATTGTTGTTGTACTTAAGAATTTAGGGAACATTATATTTGGGAAAAAAAACACTTTTATTTATTAAACAATTAATTCAAATTACAGTACAAAATATTTTTTCATTGTATGACAAGGAAGCAATATGTATTTTTCTTTAGCTACCTGTCAAACACTGTTGGGGCATATTAATTTGACAGCACATGGATGCACTGAAGACAGAGCCAAAGGTAAAACCTGTCAGTAGAAAGCTTGCCCTGCTAGTGAGGTAGAGGTAAACACCTGTTCTCTGCTTTTGCCACAGAATATAAATCCAATAGATGATTTACACTGCTCAGTATTTATTTTATTCTTTTGAAGAGTGATAGAAAGAATAGGCCTCAAGTAGCCATTAGATAAATTTAGGCTCATTTGTGATATGTTTTTACGTAACAACTTCAGTGAACCCAACCCACCATCCCTGGTTCTGTTTTTGCAAAACCTGAAACACATTTTGGCAGTGACACTTTTCAATCCTTTATTTCTCAACCTATTGGAGATTTAAAGAGAATACAGTCTGTACATTTTGCCTTTATTTACACTGAATACATCCATATAGTATTTTGTAAATGTAATTTAATGTCTAGAAATTTAGTGGATTTTTATTTTTAAATATAGAAAAAAATTCCTCTTTGTCATAAATAAACTTTTTCATAGAAGTTTAACCTTTTCTCCAAATTACAAAATAATAATCACAGCAGATTCCAAATATGGAAGGGCTTGATTGTAATAATTCAACAACAGATATTAAAAAGAGATTGTTTATCAGCTATAAAGCACTAGGTAAAGATGATTTGGTTAAAAAAAATATATATATATATCCTTCTCTATATATAGGTTAACACCAATCATCAAAAAGCTATGTTTATCTTTTTTACCTATTTATTTATTATGGTGACATTGGTTAACAAAATCCAATAAGTTTCAAGTGTACAATTCAACAATAAATTATATATATATATCACATTGTGTGTTCATCACCCATAGTTAAATTTTTTTCTGTCACCATGTATTTGACCACTTTTACTCCATTGACATCCCCCTTCCTCCCGCACCCTGTAACCAATGGTCTATTATCCATGTCCATGAATGTCTGTTTGTTTGTCATGTTTGTTTTTGCTTTTAGATTTATATCCCACATATAAGTGATATCAAGTGATTTTCAACTTTTTCTGTCTAGCTATGTTTATCTTTGACATGGACCAAATCTTCATGGGATTTCTGAATAGTTTTCCTTGGTACATTGAATTTGTATAGAGAAAATTTTCTTTAAAAGTCACTAGGGATGTATATTGTCAATATCTAATCAGAAAAAATGAGGTACCACACTAGAGATTTCATTAGAGATTTACTCTGAGATTCAGTTATTCAGATTTTGGAAGGCAGCAAAAGAAAAAAGGATCACTAATGTTACTCAGAGATACTGACTGCGGGAAGCAGCTACTGACCCTAGGGCTGGGGAAGGGAGCTCAGGGAAGAGATAGGATTTTCAGAACCTTGAGGAAGGATACTGTAGAGCAGCAGTCCCCAACCTTTTTGGCACCAGGACTGGTGCTCCTATGAGAATCTAATGCCTGATGATCTGAGGTGGATCTGAGGTGGTGATGCTAGTGCTGGGGAGTGGCTGGCTGCAAATACAAATGAAGCTTTGTTCACTGGCCCACTACTCACCTCCTGGTGTGCGGCCCGGTCCCTAACAGACCACAGACTGGTACAAGTCCATAGTTTGGGGGTTGGGGACCCCTGCTGTAGAGGGAGAGGCATTATATGTAGGAGATTCTGCTCTAAAGAGAAAATACTGCCCAACTCAGGAGTTTATAGGAGGGGCCTACAGAGCTGGAATTCAGCCACTGTGGAAAGGTTCTGCCTGAATGGAGCTGGCACCTCTGAGGGTATGTTGAATAGCTAGTTCTGAAGCACATTACATGAAAGAAGGAAGGGCCATTGAGCAGGCAACTCAGGAAGGTCTAAAAGTGACAGAAACATTGAAGTTTCTGCCCCCATCCTTCTGTCTTCAAACCCTCCTTCAGGGCTCCTTATTAACAAAACTTAACAAATAAGAAACACAATTTATAGAGTTCCAATCACAGTATCACTGAAGAGAGTTTGGACTGACAAGAGCAGAATAACGCAAACAATGGCAAGGATCTAAAGAGTGTTAGCTGCAGATCTGTTTTGTAATGCAAATAACTACTCCTTGAATGTATTTTCTAAGTTTACTTTTTAAAAAATATGATGTTTTCTTAAATTCACACATAATTTTATGTCTTACTGCCATGTACTGAACCCCAAATCCCTGTAGCTGTTTTTTGTTCTCCTGCAACAGACTCCTTCCAAGAGGTACATTCTTATAAAATAAAAGCACAGCATTGCCCCAAACTCAGTTTCAGTATGATCCAAGTATATTTTCAGCACTGAGTAGCTGAAACATACACTAAGAAATGCAAAATACGGGCTTTCCAACAAAACCTGGTCCTCTAGGATTTTCAGTCACTTACAAAGCCTAGTCTCCTGCCAAGGTGGTGGCATCCAGCCAAGGAGCAAGCCGGGTTTATCACCTGGATGCCCCACGGCATTTAGTCAGAAGGTGATCTCGTCTTTCATCACTTTCTCCTTCCTTAGGCTCCAAGTAATTTGAAAATTGCTTCATTTGTTATTAAATGAATTCCTTACCACTTTTCTCCCATATGTTTGCATGATATATTATATATACTGAGTCCATTTTATGTATTTAGTAATCTAAAATAAATTTACCTTCTTGAATAGTTAATGGTTCAAGGTAATAAAATAATCAAGTTCTGATTTTATAAATTTATGTTCTTTAGATAGTGAAGATTTGCAGCTATGAGAGCAAAATGGTAAGTTACAAGTTGAAACACACAGAGAATATGACAAACGGTGTAAGTAAACAGTAAAGGTAATTAATTGGCTAGGATTGAAGAAAAGGTTTTTAAAAATAATACTCCTAAGCAGAGATCCCAGTTCTGCTACCTAACTGCTCATAAGCCCTTAATCAAGATTCTTGACATAATTGAGTCTGTTTTCTAATAAGGAATACTGTTGATATGTAATTCATAAAATTATTGTGAATATAAATGAGATCATATATGCAAAGAACTTAGTCTAGCACCTGGCATATAATAAATGCTCAAAAAAACTAGAGACAGAGAAAAATTCTAGACCCATTCAAATATTATGGCTCTTTGATAAAATGCAATGAAATGCCTCTTTTTCCTTTCAGTCTGTGTAAAACGTATAAGAACTAAAATTCAATTTTCTTTCATCTATAAATTCACAAATGGTTGCTCTTGTTCTGTGCAACTTTGTCTTTTTATTTAAAGTGCTTTTTGAATGATTTTAAAGGCATATTGGAGAATATTACTACCTCTAGATATTTTCTTCTCCTTTAACAGAAATTTAGGACAGATTGATGCTGGGGTAAGGGAAATCTGGCTAAACCCCAAGAGTCCTTTTGACTTAACTAGGTCGATCTGTATTACTCAATATCCTACACATACCCTCTAATCTCAGGGCAGTGAGACAGTCCATAATAACATGACAATGCACTTTAGAGAGCCTTATTCAGTTTAGTCTAACCTATCTTCCCCTTTCCTTGCTCACTGAATCTGTATCTGGTGGACAAATCATACCGGATACCATAGAAACAGGTGAAAACACACCATGGCCATTAACATTATTATTTTTTTCTTTTTTGTTCCTTTGAGAAGCTGAAGGATACTTTTTGGATAGAAAGATTTAAAAGTTTGGGTATGATTCAAATGTTAACTAATTTGGAAATCTGATACGATCTTGGCTCCAGTCCTATTTAACCTGGGCGTAACCAAACGAGTACAGGCTAATGGAGAAGCACCTGATCCTTCTCACAAGCCCTACTGAACTGTGCACACCCCTTTAGCCTGCACCCTCACCATTTATTAAGCCATCTTTTTAAACTCAGCTCAAAAGTCTCCTCGTACTACGACTCAGCTTTGTAATGCACACAAATGCGTTTCCCCATATGTAGGCTTCTGTCTCAGTCTCATTGGATCACTTCTTCCATGTTGGCTTCCCCACTAGACCATAAGCTCCTTGAAGGCAGGACTATGCCTTATTAAATTTAGTACTTCAGAACCTAGCTGTGCCTACCACATAGTAGGCGCTCGATAAAGGACACATTAATAAATAAATAAATGAGCATAGTTCAAATGGCTGAAAGTGGAATAAAGTCTGAGAAGGAAATGGGAATAATAAGAAACATTAGAATTGAAAAAAAAATATTACTTGGCTGGATAAAAAGAGCTATAAAACCAAGTTGGGTTTAAATGGAGATAGAGATTAGAACTTTATGGAGATAATAGAATTTCTGTTTTTACTTATGAACACATTTTTTTTCTATCTATAATAACATTTAGTGCTCAAGTGAAGGTCAGAGTGAATACAAAATTGTTCTGAGAGTTCATGAAAGAAATGCAATGTAATTCAGAAAAGTAAGTGCTTTTCAAGTTTCATCATACTTTGCTGATTAAAATTTCTTAAAATATAATAATGGAGTAAATAAAAGCATAAATGAATCATTATGTTGGATACCTGAAATTAATATAATATGTTTGTCAATTAAACCTCTAAAGAAAAAAAGAAAAGCATAAAAACACGTTTTAAAATATACATTTATATTATATACAATTTAAGAAGTACTCATAGTATGAAGAATGAATGTGGTGTGTATAGTGATAGAATTATCAAAATTTCAAGTGTAGAAAAAAGCAGTTTGAAAAAAAAAATTCTTGTGAAATTCCAAATTTCTTGGCTAGGTGTACAATGATCTTTACGATGCGCCTAACCCAACCCCTACCCCACCCATCTCTACACATTTCTTTCTACTTTCTTCACTTATATCCAGATCTCATTGAAGGTGTCAAAATTCCCTGCTGGTCTTACATACACGTCCCCCGCTATCTGCTATTCTTCAGCCTCTGCTCACATGCCAGCCTTTCCATGGAGTCTTTCCTGGTTACCCTAGTGTGAGTAATTTCAGAGTCTGTGCTCTAGCAGTTAACTGTTGTCATTTAATTCACCCCTCTGTCTCTGTCACACAAGAAAATATGTCCTGAAAATTAAGAACCGTGTTATGTTATGTTTATATTTTTACCAGCTAGCCCCATGTCTGTCATAGGGTGTGTGTCCAATGAATAAATTAATGTTAATATAGATTTCAGAAACTTTAGAATAAAAAACAGTTTGAGAAAATGTAGTTTTTTGAGATTTGGACGTGAAAGTGCTACATTCATTGTGGGGAAGAGAATTCTGGAATAAAAGATATAAAAGGAAGAAAATAAGTCCCAGCAAACAGCTTGAAGACTCAGAATCAGAGGACTGGCCTGGCTACACTGCAATTTTTGCCACAGTATAAATCTCACTTGGTGATAAACCCAAGAAGATGTACAACAGAGCATTCACCAATAAACATTTTCTAGGTGTATGAATGAAAGATCCATTTTGAGTTCAGGCCTACCAGTTCAATATCTTTCCCCTCAATAACCATAGCAAGCAGAAAGTATTTAACTTCATGAATTATAAAATGACAAGAAACATTTCTGTATTGGTTGTGGATTCAATCCCATAATAGGTTCAAAAGTTCAGAAGCAACTAATATCCAAATTTATCATAGTAAATGTTACTACATGAACAGCATTTTTAAATAAAATATACTTTAAATTATTGAAGGTAAGCATCAATAGGTAAGAATATGTTCTTTTAAAGTATCCTCTTGTTTCCTAAAATGCTTCAACACTTTTCAAATATTTCTCAGAGCAATAAATAATAAAACTACATACACTTTAATATTAGCATATAGCTGTTTGTATTTTATTGTAAGTAAAATAAAGATATTTTAGATCATGTTTCCTTCAAATATACTCATTATAATGGAACACTGATTGAATGCTTATTCTGTATTTGGTACTATAGAAACATTTTATAAATATTAACTTATTTAACAATATTATAAAGTGATTTCTATTATTAACCCACTGTATAGATGAGAGAGCACCAAAAACAAGTTATGCTTATTTTTACCTCCAAAGCTTTTCTGCTTATTTTGTTACATTTGCCTACAAGGGTTTCTCTCAATTCATAATTCTATTCTATCTTCAAGACCAATTGAATTCTCTTTTATGCACTTTTCTACAATCTTCCTTAAATTTCCCAGCACTAATCTGTCTCCTTCTGTGCAACTATTTACAATTCTTCTATCCATCTTCCATTCATCCATCCATTAATGCAACCTTTTTTCTATACTGTGATGTGAATGGTCATGAAAATTCCCTGGGGATCTTACATTAGGTTATATGCTGACTTGTGTTTTTGCTTCACATAGTAGTCTTGTCTCCCTAATGAGATCATAAACTGCTTGAGGGCAAGCACATAGTCTAAAGGTTCTTCATAAATGAACTCAAAGCCTGCATAGGTTAGCAGACAGGGACTAAGCTCTAAGATAATTTAGGTCAGGAAGTCCAAAATAAACTAGACAAGGAGAAAGGAGTGGTCAGAGGATTTGGAGAACCAGAAGAATTTTCAGTATTATTTACTTCTTCAGAGTGGTTTATAAAGATGACAAACAAACAAAAACAGTGATCGTGTTTGCATAGAGTTAGTTGGAGACCAAGGCTCTTATCCACGATGTACAATGCTTAAGAAAGACCGCAGGTGCCTAGAAAGTGGTATTAGTTATGGGGATAAAAGTCAGATTGCAAAGGGTTTAGGTAGTTGGTGAGAAAATGAAAGAAGTAGTTTTAAATCTCTTATTTGAGTATCTGGCAGCCAAAAATAGAAGAGAAGTAAGATGCTAAATATAAAAAGTCAAAGAATGAGGTTTTTAATGTATGAGAACCTGTATATGCTAGACTGGAAAAATTGCAGAGAAAGAGGTTGAAGAATGTTCATGGTTGGCAAGAAACTATCCCCCTCCCCCATTTTATGGGAAAGGAGAAAACAATTCAGTTCATTCCTCTATGTCTAGTCAAATACCAGGTCACCCTCTGGGCTATTTAAATCTGTCTTCCTTCATTCCTAGCTGCCAGACAGAGCAGTTCCTTGCTCTGCTGATGAACAAGGCTCTCTGACAGATATTGACCAAATATAGTTGCTTTTTTCTTTCATCACCATTCAATTTGCTTAAATAAAAGTCCAATGAAAAATGACTTCCTTGAATATATCTATGCTGCATCTATCCTCTCCCGTTATTTTTGGATGTCCCTCTGGAGTGATTTGGTTATATGCATGTAACTCCCCATTCACCAAGTGTAATATGCAAGTCTTAAATTTTTAAAATTGCCTGGGCGGTCTATGGACAGTACAGAAACAGTGCAGGTTGTTCCTGTGTGACTTGAAATCTGATACTCTGAATCCAAAGGAATTACCCACCATATCCATCTCTATTGCATTTCATGTCTCCTTTTCCTCCCCGTCGTTCAGCAGACAGTAATGTTCTCAGATCAAATATTCTCTATAAATTGAGAGAACATTTAGCTGATTTATGGGGCTTTTAGCTATTATATACTTACCTATTCAATAAAAGTAAGTACTTACATCACATGACACATATGCTACCTTCACAATATAAGATCTTTCCTTCAAGGGATCCAGGCATCAAATTGTAATGAGATTTCTTGTAGCTAATACATCACTTAAGGGCAAACTGACATTTTGAATCTATTTCTTTCTTTCTTTCTTTTTTTTCCTTTTCATCAGTGGGATTCAGGACACAGCATTCTTTGTATGATCCTTAAAATTATTAAGACTTTCATTTTCTTTTACAAAAATGTAAACCTCTTCAATAAACTAGGAGTAAGAATATTGGTTTTGCACCTAAGAGCAAAAAAAGGCCTTGGTCTTTAATTTAACGTTGCCAGTTTCCAGAACCAAAACAGAATACATGCTGCCTTAGCATCCATGCCATAGAAAAACCTGGAGACAAAATAAATGTTATGTTCATCTTATTTTGGTGTCTTAATCAATATATCAACAAATAAGGAACAAATATTTACAAAGTACTCTGAGTATATAAAAAGGCCTAAGATATAACCTAACAGAGTAAATTCCTTGAAAGTCACTCTAATTTAGGTTCAGCAGAACCTAACTACAGGCCAGTAGCTCCCCTCCCCAAGTTGTGACAACTAAAACATGTCTCTAGGCATTGCCAATAGTCTCCTAGTGGGCAAAATCACCCCAGTTGAGAAGCATTCCTCTAATTGGACCTACTATCTATTGACTTCAGCTCGATTGTGAATATAATTGTAGCAAGATTCCAGGGTGTTTGGAGCTAAGGGTACAAATTTGCTCTATAGCAAAGCCACCTTGTGATTCTGAGAATATAGGATGAATTGTTTTTATTCCCTAGTAACATGCTATGGTGCTGCAAATGTTAATAAAATAGTAAAAGCACTTTCGAGAGAAGAGTTTTAGCAAAACTAATTCCTGTATTGCGGTTTAGGAAGTTTCAACAATTAAAACAGATCTGAACCAGAATTGTGGAGTAAGCAAAGTTGGTTGATGGCACTCATCCCACAATACTCTTCTCTTTTAGAGGAACCTAAAACCTAGCACAGGCTAGCAATTTCTCTACTTCAGACTTAAGCTAATATTCACTATCCATCATCTCATTGCAATTCAAACTGACATTGTCTAAACTTAACTTATTGTACCCTACTATATACTGAATGCTTGTGTTCCCCTCAAATTCATAGGACATAGAGAGAAAACAGTGGTCTACAAATCAGGATGTAGGCTCTCACCAGCCCCTGATCTGCCAGCAGCTGGATCTTGGTCTTCTTCATCTCCAGGATTGTGAGAAATAAATTTCTATTGTTTATAAGCCACGTAGTCCATGGTATGTTGTTATAATAGCCTGGTCCTAAGACACAAACCTTTGTAGAAATAATCCTCCTTCCCAATTTTCCAATTTTTATTTATGGAGCCACCATATTGTAAAGATGTTATCTGACCTATCCACATTCTTCCTGATGTTCCAAAGGTTGCCAAGTCCTGTTGGTTCTTCCTTGTCAGTGCCACTTCAATTGAACATAACCTCTCTACCTTTCTGTTCCCAGGACAAGCATCTTTGTGGTCATCTGGCTGAATTATCACCACACTTCTGAGAACTTTTACCTCAGTCTCTTCCTACCTCAGACTCTCTTGCATGCTGCTCTCAGAACACTACTTCTAACATGTGGCTTTTAATACTGTATGCCACCCTTTTCAGGAACCTACATCATGTGCTTCTTATTGAAACAAACACAAATTTCCTAGCATGGTATTCAGGGTTGTCCCACTGTTTACTTCATTTTTCCATCTCGACACGGTTCTTTTTTCAGGCTAGATCCGACCTTTCCAATTCTTATGCACATTTAGATCACTTCAATATCTGTGTTTTACAGTTCTTGATCTAGAACATTCTTTCTTCCTTGCTACAAACCTAACTTTATACTTATAAAGACAATAATTACTATTTATTGCCTACTTCCTGTCAGATACAGGGCTGTTTCATATACATTACCCTAGGGACTCTTAGTCCCACTTGTAAACCTCTGAGAAGTTAGGTAACATGTTCAAGTTCATGTAGCTAGGATGTGGCAGAATTAGTATTTGCATCTCATTCCATCTGACTTAGCACCTGAGTTCTTCACAGTAAGAGCAGTATGTTACACAATCATTCATGGTTTTACACATTTGGTGTTAAGCGGAAGATGGGCAAACACCACCTAAAGAAGGGAAGTTTGTTCTCTGGAATGGTCTTTCCTTCCGAATAGGATCTCTAGAAATTAACTCTTCTTAAGAGTAAGTTTGACAATCTATGAATTGTTCATTTGTAAAGAGAAACAGCCAGAGACCGTGACAAGCAAAATAGAAAGTTATGGAGTTAAGAACATAAAGCTGATGCACTACAAAAGTTGGTTGGTAAGTTAATACAGAGGGCACCTGAGAGATCTACCGCTAGTGAGTGAAGAATGTACCACAAGAACAGGACCAAAAGAAAAAAAGGGGGAGGGAGGACAGAAGGTAGATTGGACTCTGACACTAAGAAAGACACGAAGAGGGATATCCTTTTCTAGTAAGAAACAATTAATGATAAAATGAGATCTCTACCTATATTATAAAGAATTAATCAGATATAGATATTTTCTTGAGTTTTATACATTTTTACATGGAAAACTAGTTATTTTGATTCATCTAAACGAATGAGTTTTTATTTAATATCTTTATAAAGAACTTCATTTAAGGTATTATAACATTGTAATGTGAGGGAATATAAACATTTGAAAGGCACTATTTAAGTGTACAGGATACGATTTCTTTTGACTGATTCTTCTAGGCAATGTGTTGTGTAATAAGCCTCTTTCATGATCAATAGAAATAGAACAGAGTTTGCTTATTGCTTGATTAATAATATATTAGGCAGTGTGAGTAAAACAGAAATGATTATAACACAATTTCCAGTCCCAAAGAACTTTACAATTTAGTAGAATAGTTAGGAAAAATTGACAAATAGGTATGACATAAACTAGAATGTAATATATACTGAAAATGTTCTAAAAGTGACTTCAGAGAAGAAGGCAATTCAGTCTTCAAAATCAAAGATTTCTAGAAAAGGAAACATTTGAGGTAGTGTTTAAAGGAGTAGGTTAGAAGATGAAAAAGGAGATGGCAGAAAAGAAGGCATTTTAGGTAGGGGAACTCTATAAGACTCTAATAGTATATAAAGATACACAAGTGGGAATGAGGTCTTGTTTAGTGAACAGCTATAGGTAGTGTAGGGAACTTCAACAAATTTTCCTGAGACTACCTGTGTTCTACCTGGATAGAACTTGGGCCTGACCTTAAGACTTGGGAGAAGATATTTGAAGCCAGATCATGGGGAGCTTTGAATCTGACTTCAAGACTGAAAGATTTGCACAATATACAACATTTTAATATTTTAGACAGGGACACATGTAGCAATATGACTAGAGACATTTTACACAGATTAATTGTAAAGGCTGATGAATACAGGAACCAAGTCAGGAAGAATATTTAGGAGATTATTATAGTGCTTGGGAAGGGGGGGATGCAAAAATGGAAAACAGACTTATAAATGAAAATTACAGCAGGAGAGATCATCAAAATTTGGAAACTGATTTGTTGACATACATGTGTTGGCGATGGTTTGTCCTTTCTTGTTTCATAGGCTAATTTTATTTGCTTTTCAAAACATGGACAAATCTGATTAAATAGTTGTTTTCACCACTGTCTATAAACACAATTATAATAAAAAAGATGTAATGAAATCTGTGATAGATATATTTCAAGAGCAGCATGGCTGGGTTTGATCTTTGGCTTGAGAAGAAAACTAAATGATTAAAATAAAGATTTTCTGGCAATTCAAAAAAAGAAAAACTTTGTAGATGATAGATTTTTTTTTTTTAAGTCACAAGCAAAACAAAACAAAATGGAAAATCTTGGATTACCTAGACTGGTTACAGTCCAGAAATTGATTTGATAGACTTGATATTTCTTTACCCTCTCCCTCCACCCCTGCCCCATCTTTACTTTAAACAGGCCTTAATGCAAACAATAAAGAGCTATAACTTTTTAAAATTAAAACTCAAATATTTTTGAAGGAAACTTAACTTTAAAAAATTTACCTTGGCAAATAACATTCTGTAGATTAAGTATCAAGAAGTTTTTATTCTTTTCTTCTAACAGTGAAAAATAAACAAAAATTTGCACTATTCATGTCAACATGGGAAAAAAATGAGAAGGATAGCAGTCATAATGCCAATGAAACTACTGTATCAGTACAGTACAAACATAAATGCCAGCCAGCTTGGCAAAAACATCCTTTTAGTAGTGTTCTCAAACCCAGTGCCAGAGCAACCTGCATTTGAACCAAGGGCAAAAATATAAAAACACACCCTTTTCAGCAGTCTTATCTGTGAAGATCTAAGAGCACAAGGATTAAATTAACACTGAAAACTTTTCTTGAGAGGTAGATAGAACCAGAGGGCACTTATAAAATTACTGCAAAGGGAGGAATCTATGGTCACTGGTGCTATCTGGTGATACAAATGGGAAAACTAAGATACAGTTAGTTTCCAAACCACATCTCTCCACAGATAGATAGATGTTGCCAAAACTATCAGTCGATCCAAGGATGCAATTGATCTTATGTGAGCTTGGCATCATGTAGATCAAATAGTGGGTAGAATTACCTTTACTTTTCATCTGGTTGGTGTAGTACAGTATTGTCTAGTCAAAAATCACTGAGGCACAGACAAATTAATATTCAGCATTCAGGTCGATGTCTATGAGAACATTAGAGGTGTCTACCCACGCAAACCAGTTTTCCTGAATACAGTAGAGGAAAAGTTAAATTTAATCCAAAAGCTTTGTTCTTCTTCTAGGTAGGTCTGTATTTGGGCAACATAAGACTAATATCTGAATATTAGTTTTGATCGAAAATAACACTGATATACTGCTAACAAGAATTAAGACAAATCTTTTTGTTGTTGGCAGCAGTAGGGGAGAAGTTAGTCAGTATACTATTATTTTTAATAGAAAATTAAGGGAAATGTCTACAGCCACAACATAATGTATATATTATGAAATAATATTCAGTTCTCAAATTTATAATGTAAATAAAAGGCATAAAAAACTTTGAATTTTGAGAAATAATCACTGTGTGTTGGAATAAAAGATCCCATAACAGTCCTTTTGTAGAGCTGCTTTGTTAAAAATGTGCATCTGAAAAACAACAATAATCATTTTTAGAAATCTAAATATAATTTTTGACTGATAAGCTAACCTGTTTCTCCTCTGGAGATAGAAAAGGATGAAATGTTTTGACTTTTACTGAAAGAAGTTAAAACAAGATGAGATATAATAAATTTCTAAACCAGAAAGATTCAATGTAACTTTCTGCAAGGAAGTAGGTTTGTATCTGTGCCCTTCAATATGTTAGCCTCTAAACATACATTACCCTTGAATCCTTGAAATGTAGCTAATGTGACTAAGAACTGCATTTTTAATTTTATTTAATTTAAATTTGAATTTAAATCCCCACATGTTGCTAGTTGCTACTGTATTGGGTAATGTAGGACCAGACAATGCCAGTTGTTAAATAAACATCAGACACGTGGTTGTCAGTGAAGTAGGAGAATGTGGCGTCTCACGGGGCCCTTTGCTGATCATCTGTACTAGGCTGGGCCTTCTCTACCATAACCGCATATTTGCCTTATTTCTCTAAAGAAGATTCCATAAGTTAGAGTGAATTCTGAAATCTGAAAACCTGAAATAACTAAATACAGGCTTCATTTCTAAAGCTTAAGAAGAAGTTATATTTTCAAAAACTGTAAACTCTCAGTTATCACTTGACTCGGTGAAGAGGTTAAGAAAGGTTAATATTATCTAACATGTGTTTCTTGTGAATACCACAACATATGATATAAGATCAACAGTATAATAGGTGTCTAATATAAAATAAGTTTGTTTCTAAAGTTCGTTTGTACATAGTAAAATAAAATTTATAAATAGCAAATAGAACTCACAATGCATCTTCCCACTGAAAATGTAGATTCCAAATTAACTAAATTAGAAACCAAATTCATCTTTCGATATATTACTACATGATACCAAGGATCATATTCAGCAGTATGAACTGACACAACTATACCAGTAGCTAAAGTATTGAAATATTTTTATATATCTGCTAAATAGTCACTGCTTTGCCCTCCCCCATCACAGCCACTTCCCCTTAAGACTGTCAGACCTCCCACAGTCCAGACATTAAAGGGTTGATGGGCCACCTGGACCCTCTTTCAGCTGGCGTTTATTACATTTGATTAGTGCCTGTGCTGTACTGGTTGCTGAATAGTCTCCCTACCATCGACAGCATGCTCTTCCTACAGCATTGTTATATGATACTGGGGTTTCTGAAGTCACAGGCTTTTAAAACTGGGTAGCGAGGGCATGGGACTTTTTAGAAATTATCTATTCCTATCCCAGATTCTAAATCTCATGCAAGAGCATACCTAATGGCCATGGTGTGTGTTCAAATACAGCTGTATGCCCTCTAAAGTCCTCTTCTGTAGCTCTCACCCAGCAAGTCTCCTTGCCGCACATCTGTGGGTGAGGCAGCCTTCTTCCCCAGCTTCATGCCTGCTCGAGAGCTCACCACTGGAAAAATTTTAATCATCTAAATTGCAGTGAATTAAAAAGAGCAATTTAAAAATGGGAAAGTATTTTTTAGAGACTTGTTTTCCAAGAAGCATTTTTGGTGGCATTAAATAGTTTGGATGAGTTATTTGACACATGAAAATGCTTTTTAAATTTCTAATCCTTACGAACCAGGCGAAGGGAAATTATTGACAAGAAAACTGCTACATTTGAAGCTTTTTTCTTCTTTTAGCATCAGTGTCCTTATATTTTTCAAACTTTTTTGAGTTCTACCAAATTTGAAAATTCTTAGTAGTGTATGAAGAAGCCTCTTCTAGCTTTATTATTAGATAAACCTATGATGGGTGACTTTAAAAAGTCATGAAACTTTTCTGCCTTAATTTGACAGCTATAAATTAGGAAATATAGCTCTTCATTTTATTTAATTATCAAGAGTATTTATAGAAAGAATTAGATCATGTTACTAAATGTTTGGAGATGGTAACGTATTCCTTTGCCCTTTTTTTCCCTTGAAAACTTTTAAAAAATTGTATTTTGCAATTTTATTTCAACATTGTATATACTTATATATACTCACTTGCCAACAACTTTTTCTCTAGACTTCACAACCATAGAAGATGTTATGGAGTTAATATATCTTATATATATTAAATAGCAGTTGTCTCAAAGATGGACTGTGCTTCATATTTTTCATTTTAGTTAATGCTTTTACTTGTCTTATGCATGAGTCTTTGTAGATTGTGAGACTCTGGTACAAAACTAATATGAGTCAAATAAACATTTTCAAAAGAAAAAAGAAATGAACACCATTATCAATACCCAAAACTACTGTTGGATGGAATTTCCCATTTGGAATACTATGGATTTTTTTTTTTAATTCAAAGAAAGCCAGAATCCCAAGTAAGCAGGGAGTATGCTAGATACAATATTTATCTTTTTCTTTTCTTTCCTTTTACTTTCAAGTAATTACTTTGTTTTATGCCCTTGCCAGCTGGACCAGAACCAAACTTCTTATACAGAGTCAGTCGAAAGTAATCCATCTTTCCCATTGGAAAGGGTTATGGACTGCCCCAACCACTATTCTTTCAGAAGGCAAACACATTTGGAAAAACCTCTTTTAAAAGCTCACCATCAGTTTGGAAGAATTGGAAGAACTGACGCTTTTCAATGACCCTTTCATTTAATACCAGTCATCTAAAAGAGTAGGGCCAATTTCCATCCTCCGTTGTCAACAATTTATAACATGGCCACTGCAACATGAAAGAGAGAGATTATTCCTTTGCTTACACATTTGTGAACAAAATCAGCAGAGAGCAAATATATGGCAGAGCAGAACTTAGCTCATCAGTTTCCTGACTTGCAATATGTTGGCTATCTTCCATCAGAAACAAATAAAAACAATTGAAAATCAATCAGCATCAACAAAATTGTCTATTCCCTGGAATTCTACAGATTGCCTTTTCAACTCCAAGATTTGAAAGACTGCCTAAAGTTGTAATAGCATTCACACAGAAACGGATGTTCATAGAAGCTGAATTCGGAGGTTCCAAATGAGAAAAAGTCACAGAGTTAGAAGCCCTGGATTTTAGGTTCAGAGTCATCACTAACTGCAAGTAGGAGTTAGACGTTTCACTTCCTTAAGCCTAACTTTCTATATCAGCTAAATGAGAACAAAAATATCCCTTACTCATCTTCCACATAAAGGCTATTATGAGATTTGGAGGAAATTATGTAGCTGCCTTCCTCTCAAATGGGCTACACATACTCCTGGGGTTTGTTAGTAGTTTTGTCAGGTCCTTGAAACCACAAGATAAAAACATTGCATCTTGCTGGAACATCAATTTTATTATGATTTTGTACAATAGTTGAAATTGTTTTGGATTTGGCCTTTTAATTAAACACAACTATGTTATAGATTTTAAATAAACTTTTGTAATAAAATTAAGATTTTAAAGGATATTCTTACTTTTGAGGAACCACTTCGGCCTCTATTTCTAGATCTCCAGTGTTAACCGTTAATTCTTGTCTGCTGTTTATAATTTTTTACTGGAAAAGTTTGATAAGTCCTGCAAAAGAAAGCATTTTGAAAACTTAGAAGCTCTCTCTTAATACATGCTCTTAGTCATGGCCTTATTAGCAATTTTGTCAAAGAAAGGTGCCTTCTCAAAAATAAATTTTCTCTAACTTTTACTCATTTACTTAGAACTGCTCACTTGTTCTCTTTGGAATGTTAACTTTATCGTCATCTTCTATATCTACTTATGTATTTTTTATTAGGCCCATTGCTCAGTAAACAAGTAGATCTAAGAAGCCATACTGAGTAATCACTAGAAATAAAAGGACTGACAAACACTGGCCAGACTGGGCCCACATTCCTATAGAGCAAGATGGCTATATCTCTTCTTTTAACCATGGCAAGCATGTGAGTATGCATCTCAGCCTAAACGCAGCCTCACTTTTCTAATGGATGCAGAATATTTTTAATTAAATATCATGAAGATTTGAACCAAATGAACAGAAATTTAATGGATTGTTTTCAGTGTTGGGAAGGAAGGTAGTGATATTTGCTTTGTAGCTTCCAGTGTAGAAACAAACTCTAGTGTCACTGACCACATCAGACGCAAGAATAACAAGGTAGCTAAATCTAGCTACCTTACTCCTTTATAATGCAAGCTCAGAATAAAACATATGGTCTCCTTCTAGCCAGTATAGAAAACTTTATAGAGAGCATTCTATAACTTAATTTTACTTTGGTTTCATCTTATTTTTTTCTAATTTTTCCTTCACCCTGATTCTTCGACTTTTAAAAACATTTTACCTCATAACATATGTGGTCTGTGGAGTTTGTGTGTGTGTGTGTGTGTGTACTTGATAGCAACCTTAAATGATATAAGTAAATATTATATTATTCTTTTTTACTGTTTGCATGTATAGATTATAATATGATCAGAGAAGATGAAGAACAATGGTATAGTGAAATTCTTCACAGCAAGGTTCTCCACATGATGACTTTGCTCAGAATATTACAAAGTTCTTGTGGCTTTAGCCTTCTTTTCCCCACATCTGCATCACACATTCACAAATGAGTAGAAGTTACCTTTTAGAAAGCTTGAAGCAATATTTTTATCTGTTTGCTAAATACTACTGCGAAACAAGAATTGTACTAGGTATTTTTACATAGATAATTTTGCATAATCCTTGTGTAATCGTTAGTAATCCTTGGTGCCTAGGTGTTTCTCAATCAGATTAGCCTCCTCCCCACCCGACTTTGTAATGCCTCCAAAGCTCAACCCATCCTAGCTGTCCAGCCCGCTACCCCACCCTACCCCCAGCCTACCCATTTGAAGACTCCTTTGGCCACAGAAGGTGGTCATGGTACCAGTGACTTGGGAGAGTGAGAGACCCTGTGGAGAAAGTTACAGGAAAGAGGTATCAGGTGTGGGGAGCATGGGGAGTGGGAGAAAATGGGGTGAATGTGCCAGCTAAATTTATCTTGTATTTTTTTAGTTTAATGTATACGTTTTTATAATTATTTATAAATTCCCTTCAAATCATTTATTTTTGTCACCAAAGGGCATGGGGCAAGTGGCTGTGGAGACCTGAGGTATCTGACCCCAGGAACCTGCAGGACAGGATTGGATCAATGCCCTGTAAAGACATTTTTGACCTTGTTCAACTTTTCTACAAAGAATAAACAAAGTTACACACACACACACACACACACACACACACACACACACACACGAATAATTTTTTTAAAAATGTTTAATCCTCAGTTTTAAAACAGCAACATCTTCAGAGATATATTAAAAAGGGTGGAAAACAGTTATACATGCATAGATTCTAAATAAATCAAAGACTTTTTAAAGGTCCCAGGGGAAAAGAGGATAAGCAGGGACAGCTGTAAGTAGAATCCAGGCAGTTTCCCAACTGGAACTCGTTGGGTTATCAGTGGCGTCTTGAAGCCCTTAAAAAGCATTTGCTTCTCTTCTCTGACCCTTCCAGCTGCCTGGTGGTGAGGAACAGTGACCCCAACGGCAAAGGCTGGATCGACTAGGCTGCCACAAACACGAGCGTGATCCCCCTCTTCAGCCAGGTAGGAGGGTGGGGCCCATTATCACACAGAAACAGGGCTAGCAGGGCTGGGGCTCTCGGAAAGCTCTCTCCATTTAAAGAGATGAGAAACTATGACTTGCATTCATTTTCAGTCCTCTAACAGTCAAAATTCTCCCCAGCTCTAGGGTGTCACCAGGAAAGCAAAGAAATATCATTTGAAGATTATTATCAATAATAGTTACTCCTTCTTGAGTACCTGCTGTGTGTCAGCTGCAGGGGTAGTGCTGGCCTAGCTGCATCCACTATCCAATCCTTACAGCAAACTTTAAGATGGTGCTTGCTCATTTTATAGCTGGAGATTCTTGAGTAAAACGAGGTTCTATGACTTGCATAAGACCACCTAACTACCAGATGTTAGAACCCAAATTGAGATCTGGTCTGCTTGTTCTAGTGTCAGTTATAATATTCTTTAGCTAATTATCAATTGTTCATAAGTTATGGGTAAGGTATTACTCTAATTGTTTATTTCCTAAGTTATTTTTCTGGTTGCAAATGAGTTTCCTCATTTATTCTCAAACCTATTTAAAAAAAGTAATTCAAAATAAAAGATAGAAAACATAGATGCATTTAAATAAAGAAATCGAGCTATGAAACATTTGGCTGAGATTTCTGCTCATTTGTTGTAGTAACTCACCTTTGTAAAGTGACCATATGGTCCATCCCCACTAGCCGGCAATAACAGACAAAACATGCTGCCCCTGGCTTTCTTGGCTGGGCAGCTTTTCATTGCGGTCCCCTTCAGTCTAGAGTCATCATTGACTGAACAGCTGTAATCACGCTATTAAAGGCAGTACGTGTAGTTTAAAAAACAAAATCCCAGACACATGTGTCTACTGTCGTTGCCCGCTCACGTAGCTCAATGTTGTGCTGAGAGGAGCTATAGTGGCTAGAAAAAGTTGCCTTCTGCCACTGCAATTCCTAAAGTCCAACATCACAGACACACCTATGATAGAACATAGAAATGCTGGTAAGCAACTGTGAGCTAGAATTTGAATGACATAAAATTTCAAACCCAGGAGACTCCTGCTACCCTAGCCCATCCTTTATATGCATAAGGAATGTTTACATCTGCAGGAGATTCAACTTCAAGGGTCGTTTCCCTGGGTCCCCACTGATTCACTTTGAATTCCACTTTTTAGTTTTAGTATCCTTCATCTTTTTCCCCTCTTTGCCAGCAATAGTTAATTAACCTAACATGTCCTAATTTAACCCATTGGGCAAAGCTGGATATCCAAGCTTAAGAACTCCAGACAAGTGAATTTCATTAGATCTTGAACAGGCCATATTCAATCAGGAATAAAGGGCTGAGGTTCAAGTAAGTATTTTCACAACTTCACCACACTCAGAGGTTTACTGTGACCAAAGTAGAATTGAATGAAGGTTTTTGTTTTGGTTTCTTCTGCATCAAATTTCTCTGTAAAAGAGAAACTCCAGTGAATAGAAAGAGGTGTTGGACCTTACTGATGTCATTTCTTCTTGTCTTGTATTTTCCAGTTGTTTCACATATGGATTTTTTTTCCTCAGTAAGTTTAGAGGTGAGAGGAAGGTAGGGTCTATTTATTTACTATCTATCATTCACAGTACTTTGGAAGGGCTCAATATACTTTTTTGAAAATTGAAGTATAGTTGACATAACATCAGTTTCAGGTGTACAGGATAATGATTCAATATTTGTATGTATCACAAAATTTGTATGTATCACTATAATATGTCTATTTAACAACTGTCACCATGCATAATTAAAATTCTTTTTCTTGTGATGAAAACTTTTAATATCTATACCCTTAGTAATTTTCAAATATATTATAGAGTATTAATAAATATGGTCACCATGCTGTACATTACATCCTCATGATTTTATAGCTGGAAGTTTGTGCTTTTTAATCTCCTTCACCGATCCTCCCCACCTCTGGAAAACGTTAGTCTGTTTTCTGTATCCATGAGCTCATTTGTTGTTATTGTTGGTTTTGTTTTTGTTTTGTTTTAAATGCTACATATAAGTGATATCATACAGTATTTCTTTGATTTATTTCACTTAGCATGAGGCCCTCAGTTTCATTCACATTATTGCAAGTGGTAAGATTTCCTTCTTTTTTTATAGCTAAATAATTACATCATATATATACAACCACATGTTCTTTATCCATTTATTCATTGATGGACACAGGTTGTTTCCATATTGTGACTATTATAAATAATGCAGGAAATATGAACATTGGGGTACATGTATCCTTTCAAGTTAGTGTTTTTATTTTCTTTGGATAATATCCAGACATGGAATACCTGGATAATATGATAATTCTATTTTTCATGTTTTAAGGAACCCCATACTGTTTTTCACAGTGGCTGCACTAATTTACATTCTGACCAACAGTGTACATTCTGACCAAAAGTGTTCTCTTTTCTCCACAACCTTGCAATACTTCTTATTCCTTGTTCTTTGATAATAACCATTCTAACGTATTAAGTGATAACTCATCGTGGTTGTTGACTTGCATTTCTCTGATGATTAGTGATGTTGAGCACTTTTCTATGTACCTGTTGGCCATCTATATGTCTTTTTGGGAAAATATTTATTCAGATTCTCTGCACATTTTTAATCAGATTGTTTTTGCTATTGAGTTGTATGAGTTCTTTATTATATTTTGGTATTAACCCTTCTCAGATATGATTTGCAAATATTTTCTCCCAATCTATAGGTTACCTTATTTTGTTGATGGATTCCTTTGCATGCAGAGCTTTTTAGTTTGAAGTATTACTACTTGTCTGTTTTGCTTTTGTTACCTGTGCTTTTGGTTTCAAATCCAAAAAAGTCATTGCCAAGATCAATGTCAAGGAGGTTGCCACCTCTGTTTTCTTCTAGCAGTTTTATGTTTTCAGGACTTATGTGCAAGGCTTCGATTCATTTTGAGTTAATTTTTGTGTGTAGTGTGAGATAGTGGTCCAGTTTCATTCTTTTGTATATGGCTGTTCAGTTTCCTGAGTGCCATTTATTAAAGAGATTGTCCTTTCCGCATAGTATATTCTTGGATCCTTTGTCATAAATTAATTAATCGTATATGTGCAGGTTTCTTCCGAATATACTCTTGATTAATAGCTAAAATTTGTTCAATATTTAACTTAAGCTATTTTAATTTCTAACTTAAGTATTGATAGGAGCTCTTATGACCCATTGTAACTGTAGTTCTCATGAAATGCTATGCCTGCTTCAGAAATAAGTATACACAGTGCTTCTGAAATTTATATTTGCAGACCATGTTTGCTTTCCTGATTGCATTGGGCAGACAAAAGTGGAACTATTCTAAAGTGAGAAGCCAAATTGTGCTTTTTATGGCATGGGACAGAAAGCCCTGCAAGCTAAAATAAAAGATTGGTTGAAGTAATACTCAGTAATCAGAAAGAATTGTATGTGGGTCCTGGGGTGTGCTTACCTTTTCTCCCCCTACAGAGTTCACCATGCTACCTGGTCTAGTCTGGCTATCTCTGTTCCTTCCTTAGACTTGATCTTGTCACTGTGTCTGCTCTGGCTCTACTATGGTCTGAATGGTTGCCTCCCCAAAATTCATATTTTGAAATCCTAATACCTAAGGTGATAGTATTAGGAAGTAGGCCCTTTGGGAGGTGATTAGGTCATGAGGGTGGAGCCCTCATGAATGGGATTAGCACTCTTGTAAAAGACACCACAGGACACCCTTTTCCCTCATGTGAGGACACAGAAAAGCCAAGAAGTCAGCCGTCTGCAACTGGAAGAGGGCCTTTGCCAGAACATATCCAAACTGGCATTCAGATCTCAGGCTTCTAGCCTCCAGAATGTGTGGGGTACATTTCTGTTGCTTATAAGCCACCCATACTGTAGCATTTTGGCGTAGCAGCCTGAACAGACTAAGACAGGCTCCTCCTCCTGGCCTACCCCAGTTCAGATGGTTGCTAATCTTGATGACCAATAATAAGCTCCTGGTGCAGGCTTTCAATCTGTCACCTGTGTCTGCTTCCAGTTAGAACACTTGCACTCTCATCTCCTACTGGTATAGGCTAAGTCACTAACAAGTCTGGAAAGTCAAATATGTTATATGAATGATATAAATTGGCCTCTTGAATTTGTCTGTTATAATACATTTAAGATTGGGAAATTCTAAGAGTCTAAAGGAGTCACCCTATGACTCAGTACCATCTAGCATCTCTGTTACCTAAACTGTCGTCTCTTTGAGCACAGAGGCTGTGGATACTAGGTGTGTATAATATAAATTATCTGCCACTTATAAGTGCTTTTTAATGCTTGAGATAATAGATGATCCACAAGTGAGTAGTAAATTTCAAAACTAATTTAATGAGAGAGGAAAAATATAGAATTGCATTTAGGAATTGAAAAATTTTATCAAAGAAAAAAAGAATGAAATTCATCCCAGATAAGAAAAGCAAGAAAATTAGAATGCAAAAATGAGCCACAAAAGCATATAGAATACCATGTGGAATAAGAAATTACACACAAACATGGCCAAAAACTATCCAGATGCCCTCAGTGGACAATGTGAGAAGTGTAAATCATGAGGAAAATATTATTAATGTGCTATGGTCCACTTGGGCATTATGGGCTTTTATTCATACCCTATAGAAGCTTCATATCTTCAAGCTAAACATTCTTAAGAAATTGGAAAATTCAGAATGAAGGTTGGCAGCTGATTAATAGCAACCTCCTAATTGAACTTGAAAATTTCCTTGTGTTTCTATAAGCAGCAGATTATTCTTAACATGCCATCAATGACCCATATTCATTCTAACTTGCTTCCTTATTGGCTAGCATAAAACGTTTGTCCTCATCAAAGACAATTATTAAGGTATTGGATGTGGGTCTTAGGAGAAAAATATTTTTAAGAGCTATGCAAAAAATAATTTCCTTCTCTAAAAGTGCTTCTGGTTTGCACAAGAGAACTCATAACAAATTGAAAATAGTGTCTCAACAGAACTAAATATGCATTATGACTTTAGTTACTATATAAAATTTATATAGGAAAATAAAACAAGACAATACGCTAGAAACTGGTAGCTCTGAGATGGTGGAATTATGGGTAATTTCTATACTTTCTACAGTAAGTGCACATTCTTCATGATCAGCTAAATAGTTCATTTTAAGAATAACTTTTAAAATGCAAAGTATCATTGAGTTCTAAATATGGTATCTGCTGACTACATGAAGACTGGCTTACAAAGTAAAAGAGTGATAAAAATGACAGTAGATTTTAGTCTGCGCAAATGAGAGACTTCCTAGTGGAAATAGGTTCATGCCTCAGTGGGAAGGCAGGATGGGGCTCTGAATGCACCCAGAGTTTCTGCTAGACTCATCCTCCTGACCTGTGGTCATGCAGGCACATTTTTTGGCCTGCACAACATGGACCAATTTAAGCAAAATTTGTTTGTGTAAATTTTGTCTGACATTTCAAGCTTGTGAGATGCCACACACAAAATAAAAGTTACATTTCTAGTTTCTCTTGAAAGTTGAAACACGGGAATACCTAATTCATATTCGTTCATGGCAACAACAATTTGGGGCTCTTAAGCACCATTAGTTGGTTACACTTCTTAATTTTTTTTAATTTTTTTTATTTTTGCCTTTCATTTAGCTCACTACATCTATTTATTTTGTCTTCCTGGAGTCATAGTAGATCTCTTATGTGACTCCATAGCTCTTTTTCTTTGAATGAGGAAACAGAACTTTGTGGAAAAAGATTTATTTTGCTTTTCTTACATGCTCTTTTGTGAATTGTGTGTGTAGAGTGTGGGTGAGAAGAATGTTGATCTGTGTAATATTTAACCAAAAAGAAGTGAAATGTATTATTATTTCCTTCCAGTTGAGTGTATTCAAGAATTTGTAATTCCACATCAGCCCAAAAGGGTAGACTGCAGCATCAGTAGATATTGTAAGTGGCTGAAATTTTAGAAAACAGTTTTTCTGAAATTAGTTTCAAATCTGCATTTTTAGAAATTAATGTTTCTAAGGCTAACGTGACAAATGTAAGGGATGATTTATAAAATGGCTATTGGTATTTAGAGGTTCTTTTTTGGCTGGGACAAGTTAAACATAACTATTAGAAATGCATCTTTAAATGATGCCAGATTAGAAATTAAAGAGCCCTTCCCAAAGACAAAGAATTTACCGGGGAGTAACTTGAACTTTCCCCGGGCACGTTCAAGAATAACTCCCTCACCCAGGGAGTGGCAGTGAAAAAGGAGATGGAAAAGACAGCAGAATTAATGACCTCTGGAACTCCCAGATGTGTATGACTCAGTTTCTTCTAATATTTGGAGAAGGACAAATACAGGTGAGATGAAAATAGCCAACATACATGTCTCTTCTATCTGAGGGCATTCATCCTCCATGAATCCCCAAAGATTGATATCATCACATGCACAGCTGGAGTCTCTGCCTGAACTGCGGCAAAATTCTAAGACCTCATGATGGGAGTTTCTTGTCAAAAGCAAGGTAGCCGTGTTCTAAATGGCCTCTGTCCTCAAACACAATGAAGGAGAAAAGTAAAATCTCTTTATTTTCATCTCGATATGTTTGAAGGTTTTTCTTTCCATTTTCCAATTATGGTTAACTCGCTTTTAGTTGTATTTTTTCATCTCCTTATTATATGTCATGATCATTAGGTCTCCTCCCATGTATAAATCTGGCACATCTGACCACAATTTGCATTGTCAGCTCCTATGAGTGAAATCTATTGCACTTGCCGAGCTGTCCCGCTTTTGCCTTTGTAGCAAGTTTTAGACCACAATAACCATCATCAGTTTAAAGCCGGCAGATCCATTACATTTCCTCTGTTCCTACAGCCCCACATTAAGCTAATATTATCTATTTCCCAAGTGAAAAGAGTTCTTCCAGTCCTATCAATTATTAATTCCTTGCTTGCAGCTAATGTTTTCTTTGAATTATTTAAATGCATCTTCATTTATCAATAAACATAAAATGTTAAACAAAGAATACTGATGAAGGGCATTATTTAAGCTATAACATTTTATGAGATTATTTCAAGCGCCTTTTCTGATTTATTAACATAATATATTTTATAATTATTTTTCCATTTCTAAAAAAAAATATTCCGGTTATTATCTAGAGGTTTGGAGATTTTCTTAGTGCTCTCTTCAACTTCTATTGTGATTTTGATATTTCTTTTAAAGTATTCTTTGGTGTATGTATGTATCTGTGTTCCTCTCTCTGCATATACACACATAGACACAAATGTGAATATATAAAAGTACAAGAGTATTATTGTTTACTAACACACATGTTAGATTATCTCTGATCATCTTCAAAATTTTCAGATGCCATTGTTTAAAATGTTTGTTGTGAATTCTATAGCACTATATTCAGCATAGCATATTCCTATAGATTTAAAAACTGATATTTGTATGAGTTTAAACAAATGTGAATTAGGCAAGCAGGCCAAGAACAACGTCCTTTTAAAGATAAGACTTTACAAAATAGGCACATAAACAACAAACTTGTCTATAATATTTTTTAAATTTTGGCAGTAACACCCACATGCACACACACACAAATCAATTCTACTTGCCTGTATTTTTTTTTTTTTGCTTTTTGTAATCCAAAATAAAATATGTGGTATTGCAAAGTACAGCTATAATATATTTTTATCCTGTTACCTTCTGAAATAGCATGAAACTGAATATTCTGAAATAAATATTCTAGGTACACTAAAATAGGAAAATTAAATCCTTATACATACTTGAAAAAATTTTTTTTAAATATAAAATAGAAATTAATATAATCATCCATTTCATGCCACTGTTTGGCCCGTTCACTGACATATATTTTAAAAAGTGGTATCCTTTAGAAATTATGATATTGGTATCAGTGTATCTAGTCAGTTCTTTCTCTAATTTACAGAACTCTGAATTATCTGCTAATCCAAATCATCAAAAAAATTCCCATAAGTTTATAATATTGTGCTATGGTAAAACACAGGAGTATTCAACTGTACTTACAAAATTATCTTCCATATTTAACAATATGCTTTGAATGTCCAAGGTTGTTTAATTCATCACACTCAAGAATAATTTAAATAATTCTTTATATACTATCCAAGCAATACAATTTTGAAGTGGGCAAAGATTTTGGAAATCATGTAATCCAAGCTTTACTTTATAAAAATGAAGAAACTAAGATCTAGAAATGTTTTTAACTTGTCCATGGTCATAAAGCTAGTAACACTACTAAAGAGCATAAGTAAATGTTAAGTTTTCACTGTGTTTGCTTTAGAGAAAAGAAAACTTTATATTTCAAATGGCCTATATGGTTTATTGAAATTACTTTAGGTTGAAGTTTATCAATTTTTAAAGAGTCAATGGCAAAGTTATCTCTCAATATATGATGGCTGTGATTGCATAAAATATATTTTGCAAACAAAAGTATCAAAATTCAGGTATTTTTACATTGTGATCATTTGTAAGTTTTTAAATTGTATAACATAGGTTCTATAAATAATTAAATGGCATAAACTCAAGATAAGCCTTAGGCAAAATGTGACCTAAGGGAGATAGCTCTTTTATGTCCTACTCTCTTCCTTTTAAACAGTGACTGATCCCTAAAGCACAAGCGGATAATTGCTTATACTTTTTACCTTAACACATTTTGAATCAGGTATCAGGCACTATCCTAGGCACTTTAAATAGGATACTATAATAATAATTCTAGCAACAGCCATTTCAGTTAGAATTATTCCTGTTCTATAGATGGGAGATCCCACACCCAAAGAGGTGAAAAATGGTTTTCCTGAAGTGATTTAATTGGTAGAAAAATCTCAAAGCCCATATTTTCCACCCAAAACCTTGAACTTTACCACATGAAAGCTAAAGAGAGCCATTTAAAAGGTTTTTATAGTTTTTTTTAAACAGCTTTATTAAGGTATAATTGACATGCAGTAAAATCTCACATATTTAAAGTGTACAGTTCGGTAAGTTTTGACATGTACATACTCATGACATGAGTATCCTCATCAAAACAGTAAACAATCATCCCTATCCAAATTATGGATCATTTTTGGGGGAATTGACATCTTAACAATCATGAATTTTCCTGTCCATGAACAAGGTATATTTCTCTAACTATTCAGGTCATCTTTAACGTCTCTCAGCAATGTTTTGTAACTTTCAGGCTATAGCTCATGTATGTCTTTTGTCAGATTTATCCCTAAATATTTTATACTTTTGATAATATGATAAATGATTTTTATAATTTTCAATTTCCAATTGTTGCTAATACATAGAAATAAAGTTGATTATTACTAATTATTACTAATTAATTATTGCTAATCTTGTAATCTGTAACTTTGCTAAACTCATTTATTAGTTTTAGTAGCCTTTCTATAGATTCCAGTGGATTTTCTACATAGATGGTTATATTATCTTTGAATACAGTGTTACTTCTCCATTTCCATCCTAGATGCCTTTTATTTCTTTTTCTTGCCTTACGCTAACTAGAACCTCTAATACAATGTTGAATACAGTGGTAAAAGTCATTCTTGTCTTGTTTCTGATGTTTAGGGGAAAATATGTATCTTACCATCATGAAAGAAGTTGTCTGCAGAGTTTTTTTAAATTTTTTTCTCATAAATATCCTTTATAAGATTGAGGAAGATACCTTCAATTCTTATTTTGTGGGAGTTTTATTTTTATTTTTTTTATCATAAATTGGCTGTGAATTTTGTAAAATTCTTTTTCTATGCCTATTAAGATGATCGTATGGTTTTCATTTTTAGTCTGTTAATACGGTGAATGATTTTTTGAGTGTTAAATCACTCTTTCATTCCTGAAATAAATCCCACCTTGTATGATGCAATATTCTATTTTATATTATTGGATTTGAATGGCTAAAATTGTACTTAGAATAGTTATATATCTATGTAAATTTTAGATCTATGTAATTTGTAACATAAGTAAATGAAGTATATTGGTAGACAGTTTTCTTATGTCTCTTTCTGGTTTTGTGACTAGTGCAATGCTGAACTCAGAATGAGTTGAGAAGCATTTCTTCTCCAATTTCCTGGAAGAATTTGTGTGAAGCAGTATTTTAGCTTCCTTAAATCAGGTAGAATTCACTAGTGACACCACCTGGGACTGAGAGTTTCTTGAGGGAGTTTTTTTTTTTTTTTAATGGAAATTTAATTTCTTAATGGTTATACAGATATTCAGGTTATCTGTTTCTTCTTTTGTGAGCTTTGGTGGTTTGTGTTTTTCAAGGAATTTGTTCATTTCTTCTAAGTTGTCTAATTTATTTGCATAGAATTGTGATATCCCTTTATTATCCTTTAAATATTTATCAAGTCTGTAGTGTAGACCCCTTTTATTCTTGATATTGGTCATTTGTGTCTTCTCTCTCTCTCTCTCTCCTGTTCCATCTGACTCAAGGTTTATCAATATTATTGGTCCCACAGAAAGAGAATTTTGTTTCATTGATGTTTTCATTTTCTATTTAATTAATTCTGCTCTGATTTTTATTATCTTTTTTTTCATGCTTACTTGGGTTTAATTTGCCCTCCTTTTTCTAGTTTCTTAAAGCAGAAGATGTAATCATTGAGTTAAGAGCTTCTATTTTTTTAACATAGGCATTTAGTGCTATACATTTTTTCCCTTAGGTTTTAATAATATTCTGTTTTTATTTTCATTCACTTTAATAGTTCTTTCTAATTTTGATAATATTCTGTTTTTATTTTCATTTAGTTTAACAGTCCTTTCTAATTTGAAGAAATTCACAAGCTGTTTTGTTTGCCCTAAAATAGTTAATTAGTTCTGGACTAGAGTGATGGCAGTGAAAAGGAAGGGGAGTGGAGATTCAATAGGACCTACTCTCTTGCTTTTGAGGGCCATGGGAAGGGAAGGAAACAAAGTTAACGAAAATAGAGGTGTGTGGATGGAATAATAGTTTAGTTTATCATGTAAATTTTGATATCGGCAAATATACAGAAATATTTTTCAATGTCCACTTGGAATTTTACAACTAATGTTTGGAAGAGATATCAGAGATTAAAAAAAATCTTGAAGTCAGTCATCCACAAAGAGATGAAGGCAAGATATTGGATTACATAACTAAAGAACACAGTACATAGAAGTTTTAATTAACCTGTATATGAAACTTACTATGTGCTAATCATCATCCTAAATATTTTTTATTAACTAATTTTATAATTACAAACCTTATGGAGAAGGTGCTACTATTATTTCCATTTTCTAGATAGATAAACAAAGACACAGAGAGAGATGATAGTTAAGTAATGGAACTGGGATTTGACCCCTGAGCTCATGCTTTAACTACTACATTGTACTGCCACTCTCCCTAGTAATTTCCTAGATAGTATTCAAAACAAGTGTAAAGAAAATCATGGCAAGATAATTTTTGTTTTTTGTTTTGTTTTCACAATTGAGAAGGATCAGAAAGAATAGAATTAAAAAGAATAAGCACTTTCAGACTTTTATTTCTTGTGCTTTTGCATTTTCTCAGAGGAAGTAGCTAAGGACTTTGTAGTTAACAGCTTCAGCTTATTAACTACAGAAAAGGATTATGTTAGGATGAGGGACAGAGACAAGTAGTTTATAATGGGGGAGAAAAGAGCTGTGAAGGTAGTAGGAAAGATTGGAGATATTCCCCAAGACCAGGAGTTCTGCAAGGGAGAAGGCCAAACCTCAAAGGGGAATGCAGGTGGTGCATACAGAATGGCAGAACCCCAGGCATTAGTCTTCCACCCTCAACAAAGATCCCCTGTTCAGGCTTGACACAAGTAGCCAAACTATCTGTCCCCAGGGCATATAGGTTGGACAGTGGAAAAATCTAAGGTAACCATGATGGAATTAAAACCAGGACCCTTTTCTAGTTGCCAACTACTGGGCACCACATAAATTTTCTAGATTTGAAGTCTTCCATAATAACGATATCAAATTTACCATCAGCTCAGTAGGATGGAGACTTGGGGCAAAATTTAATTTGATTTAATGTGTGATTTAAAAAGATAATAACATTTATATTTCTTTTATACCTGAATATTCAGAGAAAAGTATATACCTGATACCTTCATTCCAGGAATACATTTATTTAATTAACCCTTAAAAGTATGTTTAGAGCTCCTATTATGCATCAAATGTTATATATAGTGTTGGGATTACAAAAATATCTGTTGAAATATTCTTGCCACTGAAGGCAGCATTTGGTAATTACAATTGCACTTGGATGAAAAAGGCAATAGAGCAGATTTATGTGTGAAGCATTAAGAGAGAAACGAAGTGGGAACAAATTTCGTAGAGGGAATTATATTGAATTTAAGTGCTAAAATCAAATAGATTATCAAGTAGAGTAGGGTAGAGGAGATGAGTATTTCAGAAAAGAGAAACTCCCCTTAAAAGAGCACACAGGTATAGACAGAAGCACTTTTGGAAAACACCAATCAGTATGGTGTCATGGAAAGAACTTTGAAGCAGAAAATCTCAGGCTAAATGCCTACCCTATTATTTAAAAAACCTGAAATGAGAACTCTTGTAGGCCAAGATTTGTAGTTGCTTTTGTTTTTGTTTTTTGTTTAAATATAGTAATTATAACATCCTCATAGAGCTCTTGTGAGGATGAAAGGAGATAACAAACATAAGACTCAAGAATAACCCTTGGCCCTTTACAAATATTTCTTCCCTGCCTTCCCAGACCATTCTCAGCACAAAATACTGTGCTCTAAGTCTGCATGTGACCAGAGGAAAGAGTGAATTTTCAATGGCATGAAATAAACATGGAAGTGTGTTTGGGGGACAGATCGGAAAATGCCTTTGTGTATTAATCTAAGGACTTCTAATTTAATCCTATAAAGAGTCATTTAAGGCTCCTAAGCGGGGTTATTATGGTATTACATGCCTGTTGTAGAATGCAGAGTATATAATAGAGGCAGGAGAGTCTAGAAGGTAGGGGCTAACTCAGGAGCTACTGCATGAAAGGAACAGAATATAATAAGGTCCTAAACTAAGATAGAGACCCTAGAGGTGGGAAAGAAAGGAAAAACTCAAGATAATTTAGAGATACAAGTGATAGCACTCAACACGAGGTGACTGATTAAAGGTGGAAACTGAAGGGAGCCCATCACAGACTCTGATTTCTAGCCCTTAGTTGCTAAAAAAAAAAAAAAAAAAAAATGCGCTGCTGTGGTTGACTTACATGGAAATAGAGGGGAAATGTGTTTGAAGATCTCCAAGTATTTTTTAAGTATGTCAAATTGAGCCTGAAGAGTACCTATAAAATTATAAACTGTGGGAAGTTAGATGCATGTATAAATGGTAATTAGAAGAGCACTGACCCAAAGGAAAGTGTTTTATCTTTTTGTTCCACGGTATATCAAAATCTATTAAAGACATGGAAAAGGAAGAGGCCTGGCGTTTATCAGGACAGCTTCATAACAACACCTTTCATCTATCATGTCATTCATTTGTAATCACAAGGCTTGGCACTAATATTAGTTTTTCACTCTTATAGGTGGAAAAATGATGGATTATGTTAGTAAGATACGTCTAAAAGACTTCTTCCAAATATACGCAAACATAATCAACAGAAAAACTACTTTTTTTTTGAAAAGATAAAATTAATGGTAGTATAATTTTATCCTGGGCAGGAGAGCTTTGGCTAAATTAAAAAAAAAAAATGCTAACATTGGTGACTACCAAGAAAAAAAAGATGAATAAAATTGTAAAAATTGTAAAAAAATTGAAGTGTCCTAGAAAAACGTTATGTGGAAACCTATTACTATGCCTAGTATGACCAAAGAGGACTTAAAATAAAAATAAAAGGCCTATATTCAAACATGCTCTTAACAGTTATTCACATATTTAAGTTATTTATTCATTTAACACTTTTTGAGTACTATGGCAAGTACACATAGTGCTGAGGATAGGAAGATGAACACGACACACAAAGTGTTGAGATGTTCATGGTTTAGTGGGAGAATGGGAAATGGTCATTTGAACTATGTGGCAAATATCGCAATCGACATGTGCCCAGAATTTCAGAGCGCAGACATGAGTAAGGGGAAGGAAGTAACAGGGAAGGCTTCCTGGAGGAAGTGATGCTCGACTTAAATTTTAAAACATGAGGAAGAACCTAGTCTGAGGATGAAGCGGAAGGAGATTCTAGGTAGAGATGTTGACATGAACAAAGCAAGGAGGCGAGGAACAATGTGGTTCATGTGCAGAATTCTGAGCAGTTCTGTTTGACGTGAGCAGTAAAGAGAAAAGTGGTCAGCATTAGGAGAGTGAGATAACAATGAACCTTATTAGCTTCTAGCCTTGAGAGTTTGCCAGAGCATCCAGCCATTGACTTATTCCAGTAAGATGGTGGCCTGCACTAGGGCTAAGGCAACAGGAATGGACATTGATCGCCTTTTTTGTATGGTTTTGGAAGCACTGAGTATGTTGAACTGAGGTTGTTTTCACCTCAGAGTCTTCAGAAGGGAGTCCTATTACACATTTTAAGAGATTGGATTAAGGCCATTCCACAAAGTTTCTCAAATCCAAGACTGTAAATCCGGCTTTATCACCCTACTTGTTCATCCCTCTCAAACTCCTTTCAAGAAACGCCAGGCACCATTAGAGATTAGATTCTATTCCCAGAAAACAGTCTCCGCTGCCAGTTCTGCCCTAGCAGTCTCAGCAATACATATTTCCTGGAAGAACATTTCACCGTCAGAAGTGCTGACTGACTCAGACAACCCTTGAGCCAACCAGGAAATTTACAGGTGAGCCCTTGATATAATTCTTTCTAGTTTCATACTCAAGTAGAGAGTATGTCAGATGTTTCCTTTGTCCCTTAAAATCTTAAAAAGCACTTGTTAGGTAACTAAGTTAGAAACAAAATCCATACCATGTTTCTATTCTCGAGTGAATTTTTTTATTGAAGTCTACATTATAGTCACATTAATATCACATTAGCTCCCTGTGATTAATATTAGTACAATGAATGAATTAATAATGATTGGCCACTAAGGTTTTCCCTCCTCCCACCTTGAGATAAAGAGGATTCAGGGCATCGATTATCACAAATATAATGAATTGATTCATCATTTATGGGAAAAGAGCTTCTCTTCCCATAAAGCTTATTTTTCCTCCCTTCTAGAGATATATTATCTTTGGCAGCAACTCAAAACCATTCACAGATTATTCACTGAGCCAATAATTATAATTAAGAATGGTAATTGGAATACCAGCCTTGAATGAATGCATATGTCTCTCATGAATGAATTGTCATATAGAAGCTGTACCCAGAAGGGAGGATCTTCCTCTCCTCAGCTTCCCCTTCAGTGATAACTGTTGGAGAGCATGGTTGCCTTCTGAATAGGGTAATCAGTTACCTGGTTGGCTTAAATGTAGGGGAAATATTAACTACTATGTTGTCTATTGGAAACCTCAAAGCATGTTTAAGAGGTCATACTTTATAGACTCGATCTCATGGCTACTCATCTTCTCAGCAGGTGTGCGTTTCTGAATTAACTGCCCAATTTATTTGCTGGGTTTTTTCTTGGGCTCTATAGTCAACATTACTGTTGGGAAGAGTTATGCATTTGTCCCACTAATGGAAAAACATTGCTTTACCACACTCTCTTGTGATTAAAAGCACAGCCTTCAGAATTGCCTTCGTGCTAGGACCTGCTTTTTGATAGGCTGATATTTGACCTAAACTTTTATCTTCCTCCAGCATCAGGTTGCTGCCGCAATTTAACACAAACAATGGTTTTAACCACATTTTTTAAACTATTGGTTTATTTTCTTCACATTGAGATTTTATCCATATTCAATAAAAGGAATCTGATATTAACCTCAAATTCTACACCTAAGCTTGTGCATTAAGAAGATTGTTTATTACAACACTTCATATTGTGTTGATGTTGTATTTTAAATGTCTTTCAGTCTACTAATGAGCATTTGTGGTTTCATAATGAATTGGCTAATAATTCTTTCCTAGAAGTTGTGGGTAAATGGTCTACAATAGTGGCTGTGTTTTGTACATGCATAAATATGAAACAAAAAATTCAACATGACCACACACTAAGTTCATTTTGATAAGCATTTTTTTTTTTTGGCCTACTATGTATGTGCTAGGCTCTGTATAGTTCAGGGCATGGAGGTATACAAAAACAAAAAACAGTGCCCCTGTTTTCAAGAGAAGACAGACATGTAAACAAATCATTTCAATACAGTAGTATACATAGAATAGTGTTTTTGTAAGTACTGATGTAAAACCAGGATAGGCTCAGTCAAGTATAATTCATAGAGAAAGGTACAACTGAAGAGGATTTATGCCAGAAAGAGCCCCATGGTAATTCTCATTTTCTTTCCACTCTAGAAATAAAGATAAGATGATAGAAATGATACTACAACTGAGTACCAATGGGCTCTAGTTCTCTCTTTATCCAGAGTTTTGTGCTTTGTGTAAAGGCTTTAGGCCTGAATGATTTATCAAAGCCCTTTTATTTAACATACAGCTATCAAAAAAATCCATATGATCTACAGTTTAGGTCTATAACATCATTAATTCATCTACTTCCTGTGAGCTATCCATTAACCTTACTTGAAAAATTATAATACTTGATAAGAGAAAATATTGTGAAAGGCAGCCTACCTACATTGGTCATCTTTAATTTAATGATATCTTTGTAATGAAAATTTAGATGGAGTACCTCTTGTTAGAGATTTTTATAATTCAGAGATGACTTACCCATTAAAGATTAAAACAAAGCATGTAAATTTGCTTTGAAGAGCAAGCTTATGATCAAGTCAAGGGAGAGAGTTTGTTTGTAATTACATGGTATGCTACAAGAGAATTACTACTTATGTCATCTGGCTTTTATAACCCAGAGTTGGATGCACAATTCTGATTTTTGTTTATAAACTTATTTTTAGATTCACCAATATATAATGATATATTGTTTCACATAATGTTTTTAAAGAGCTGATGGAAAAATTTATTCCACAGTACTTGGGACATGCAAAGCATTGTGGTTGTACATGCCATTTCTTATATATAAAAATCACTCTCCTATTAATAAGAATATACATGGTTCTTTGGCAGAAGTATTGGAAGTAAAGAGACTGTTATTGGCTATTACTATCACCCCTGCGATAAAGAATTTTTTTTATTTCTGATGTAGAGCTACAGCATTATTAAAATTAAGAGGAAGGGGAGAGAGAGGGAGGAAGGAAGGAGAGAAGGAAAGGAAGAAATAATTTGAAGGCCAAGGAAATATACAGGTTCACTATTTCTGTTTGGCCTGTGTGCTTACTGTTTATTTGTATTTGAAAGGGCAAAATGCAGTTGATATGTTTCTGCTCTAAAATGTCTAGGTTTACCATATCTCTAAAATTCACCATCCCTAATTTAGACCCTCATTAAAACCCCTTTGTTTCTTTGGGTGCCAAAAAAAAGAAAAACAAACAACTCTTTGTTTAGACTTTCCTTGTTTTTCATATGTTCCTCCATCTCTTTCCTTATATAGTTTCTCCACTCACCTGTCAGAAGAATCCTCCTAAAGCTTAGCTCTAATTATGTAATTCTCTGCCTCAAGTACTTTCAATAATCCTCATTGCTGACCAAATTAAATGCAGGTTCCTCACCCAGACCTTCAGAATCCTGGACTGTATAACCCTAACTGACTTCTCATTATGTTTTTCAATGTGAAAAATGTATGCTCCTCCTGACTGGATAATCTGTTTTCCACTGAACACGCCCCAGTCTTATCCCTGAACTCTGTGTTCATGCCATTTCCTCTCCATGGAACATTCTCCCCACTTCCCAATCTCTCCTGGTGGAAATGCTACCCACTATCTTCAATGTCGTGTGTTCCATGAGAACATTCTTGATCACTTTTTTCCCTCTCATTTGAACTCTCAGGATATGTAGTGCTCCCATGACATTTATTTCTGTGCATGTTTCACTTTAGGCTGACGTGTGCTATGCAATAAGGACTTAAGACACAAATGACGTGTGCTATGCAATAAGGACTTAAGACACAAATTCTGACTCAAGTTGTTCACAGTACCCTGGAAAAGGTAGATAAGCACACAGATGCTCTCAATAGAGTGACACATATTGGCGTTGGTCCAGGGTCCTGGAGGAGAAATAAGGAAGAAAGGAAGAAAAACCAAACCCTCAGACTAGATGATTTAGGAAAGACTTCCTGCAGCAAATGGCATGAGTGGGAGCTTAAAATCTGTATAGAAATTAACCAGGCCAGAAGGAGAAAGGAATTTTAAAATAAGTTAGTGCAAAGGCCATAGAGGTGAATCAGTAGGATGCTGAGCTGGATTGTGCTGTCTCCTAAGAATTAATAAAAAATATTAGGTAATAATAATTAAGTATTCAGGAACTTTAAGAGTCAGTTCAACTGTTGATAACTTGAAATCAGCAGTGCTGGGAGTATTTATGACACGGATATCAGCAAACACTATAATTCGGCTTTTTAGTTTGTTTTCAGAAAGCAAGGTAACCAGGACACCACCGATTGTGAGAGAACATGGAAGGTTCACAGAATTGCAAGTTGTTTAATGTTCTATTGTAGTTAGCAATTTCTATAAAATTAACCCTTTGACTAGATTGTAAGCCTCCTTAAAGAAAGAATGGTTCCTATTCATTTTGAAGTCCTCTGGCCATTCCTCTGACAAAAGTAGGTAGTCAACTCAGGCCATCAACTGACTAAATTAGAGAAGAATCACTTTAGATAAAACTGTGCTTAACATTTTGGTTAAATTTATTTTTTAATTCTTAAATTTTTCTTAATAAACACGGAGTTTAGAAACAGTTGTCTGTTTGGAAGGAGACTAGGAAATTAAAATGGTATAGTTTCAATAGGCTTAGTTTTTACTTACATCTATTTAGCAAAATTTTCTAATGATGTAAAGAACATTTTACTTAGGTTTGAGAAATAATCAGTTGCCCAAATTAAGAAATGTTATGCCATTGAGAAAGGAGTTTTAGAAAAGATCATTTCAAAGGGAACAAAATGTTCTCTTATACTTGGCTCAAGTTTTCTGCTCATTGCATTATATCCTCTCTCCTCTTTTGGCCTGGCTGAGTACAGAACTCAACTGTAATGTTTGTTAAATGTATGAACAAATTATTTTAAACAACCAACATTTATTGAGCATTGTTCAGTGTCAGGTACTGTTCTAAATCTTTGCGTAAGTATCTCACTTAGTGACCACAAAAACTAACTTCCTATTACAAATAAACTGAGGCTAGCTCTTAAACTGCTTTGTAACAATGAATGGGCAAATGATTGATAAGAATAAATGATTGAAATCTCTGTCACACTTGTATAAATATATGCTAACCTATTTCTGTTAGAGTTTAAAAACATAAAATTAACTATAAATTCAGAGAATGAAGTGGATTAGTGAATTTTCTGATTAACTCTTAAAACTAATGTTTACAAATAATTTTTTGAAATTTGGTTTCAAATATTCTAAAGCAGAGCCATACTTAATTTTCTCTTTTTAAATAATATAGAGTAAACATATAATTACTGGGGTATTCCCCCACCCACACCCAGGATCCCTAGGTCACTATTTAATCCAGTATAGATGAGAGTGATTTAGGTAAATTTCTAATGAACTAAGATGATATGCTATCTCTTTCAACCTATTTTAATATATTTACTATTTCTGCTAAAATTTTTGCAGGGTAAAATATACCTGTTTTTTTAATATTCCAACTCATTAGGTTCTAGCTTATTAAGTTTTTTTTTATTAAGTTTTATTATACTTAGTATTATTTTAATCTCTTCATATGATCCTAACCTAGAGTGTAGAGTTTGTATCATTCAGGTCAGTGGCCTGGCCTAGTGACTGAAACACTTGTACTTGTCTAAACTTACTTCTCTGCATCTTCACTCCTAGAAGTACTCTTAGAATGACATAGTTCTCAAAAGCAAGAAAAACTTGTAGATTCCTGAGATATCTTTGTTTTAAAATATTTTTTTGAAAAAGTTGTTCCCCCATGTTCTTGATTGTTATCCACTCAACTCTCATGTACCCCCATTTAAAATATGATAATAGATTATGTCCAAATAATTCCGTTAAGTCTCTAGTGTGTTTAAAAGTGTTATCTGTTTTGAAAATTTGGCTAGTTAAGAAAGTTAGGATTATCTGTTCTTAATCACATCCAAAGTTTCCATTTGTAGTAGGTCGTATTACTGTTCCCAAATATTCTCTATTCTCTTTGTGAAAGCATTATCTATCCCTGTCCATTGCCATGTGATCCCAGTGCTTGCTGTAGGGATGAGGGTACTTCCCACCTAACTGACATCACACTTGGCCATGTGACTTATCTGGACAATGAAATGTAAGCAGAAGCCTTAAGAACCACCACATGGTTTGCTAGCCCTCTGGCAATCAGAAGGCACACCCCAGAGAGAAGCCACCCTTTCAGCATAGACTCAGGAAGAAGATAGTACTCTGAGCAGAGCTGTTGAGCAGATAGCTGTCTCTAGCCAACATTTAATCTAAGCAATCACTAAACTTTGGTTGTTGTGAGCCTCTGAGTTTTGAAAAGTTTGTTACTCAGCGTAACCTAGAAAAATTGACTTGTACACCATGTAACTTGCCAAGAAAATCTACAGAAAACCAACCAAGGAGAATAGGTTCACTTTTTTCTCTCTTCTTTGTCATTTTTCATATATACCTTGTCACACTGAACCCAAATTAAAGTTTATTTAAAATTTATCTTTCTCCATGTGGACTTACATTAAAAGGAACTTTGGTGTGGTTTTCTATCTTCTGATAAATACGATCCTGGGAAACCAGCATTAAGCACTGCTTCTGTACTCCTTTTACAGATTCTTTGCAAGTATGTTCTACACATTTCCCAATGATGGTAGAAAATATTCCATGGTCCTGGGAATAGCTAAGATAGTTATGAGGTCCCAAGAACATAAGCTTCCTCATGAGGTCTTCTATTTTCCTTCTGAGAGAACTTATTACACATTACCCCAGGAAGACAGCAGTATTCCCATTTGTTTTTCATTTCCAGAAGAGTCCCTTGGTAATATGTTGGCTTTAATTTCATGAGTATAGACTTCTTGCTTCTACTGACTCTAGATCTAGTTACTGTATCTACTGCCTGAGATATTTGCCCCTTAAGACTATTTTCTTGTTTGGAAATTATAGCTATAAACTAATTAAGAACACCACCCTCTCTTTTCTTAAAGATAGGCTTAGTTATTACTTCAGAAACAATGTGATTACACAAGATTAGTTAGATTAATCAATGCTTTACAAGGTTAGTGAGCTCTCCCAAAATTAGATAGTGCCTTAGCTACTTCCTCATTTTGACCACTGCCGGGGTAATTCAACTGTTTTGCTTTTTTTTTACTTTTCCTAAGAAAATCCAATTCTCATTACTAAATGTCACCACCATGCTCCCCTCCCCTCATTTGTGAATGGGAAAGTTGATATTGGCCCTGCTCTGTCCTGAAAGAATTGGTGATGCGGTTATTCTGTCAAAAGAATGAATCCCATTCCTCAGAGCTCCAGGCTTTCCTTTGCTCATTAGAACCCAACCCCGCCCCCAGACCCATTTTCAGCTGAAAAACTCAACAATCTAAGCTGAGAGGACTCAAGCAGAGTCAACACTATAGTTTGTTAATGACACTCCATCTATTGCCCTATAATGGAGCACTACAGAGTAAATTGTGGCCCTCTGAGGCAAATTTTTATCACCTTTGAACTTTAAGAGAATCAGGAACTGCTGGCATAATAACAAACAAAATGAGATCCAATTTCAGCATCAGTCCCTACCTCCTTTTCACCCCTAAGCATCTGATTCAGGAGTCACTTTTTCCTGAAAGTTTCTCACATATTTCTCTTTGAATATAGGTTGTACTTTACCTATAATTATGGTCTGCTTCAAGGAGCTACTAGTAAAAAATTCCTTTATGTGTTATATATATCAAGATATATTATTTTTTGATAGAAGGATTATTTAACTTTTAAGATGTTTCTGTTTTTTTTTTTTTAAATAATAAAAAACAAAACATTTATCTTTTATTCTATAAACCTGGCAACTTATTTTGGGAAATACCAGCAAAGCTGGATTTTGGAATCCTATTCCTTCACATATGGTACTAATATATCTCTGTCTTTGCCTTCATGCAACACAGCAACAGATGTCTAACATTTCTGGGTTTTAATAGGCCTCTAATCTTGGGAAGGTCCTTTTTTGGAAAAGGCAATGGTATGTTTTTAAAGCTACAGCTCATTGACAAGATTGTTTGTTACAAGATTTGTTTTAACTAATGACTTAGATTTTAACCCTCTTCAGAGATTTTCATTTAACATCAGCTAGCAGTGAATTTGCTTGATGTAAGATGAACACTTACATTATTAATAGCCTTAAAAAGAAAGATCAGCTTTAACTCTACCTGGGAGTAAAATATTGTGACCTATGGTCATGAGACTATAATTGATACACCCTTCTTTAACTTTTCACAGATGTCCAATTAGAACAGCTTTTTCACAAATATTCTGACAGCTTTGGTTAAATAGTTCTGGTTTAGAATCAATAAAGGAGATAGTGGAGGGGCAGAATTTTTGTTTAATGAAAAGTTGAATTTGATTTTCATCATCCAGAGTCACAATGAAGACTGTCATTGAAATATTTCTTATCGCGTTTCAGACCTGGTTAAAAGGATACGGATTGTGCGAGAGACTTTAGTTCACAGGTGGTCTCAAGGGTTAGTCTGCAAGGGATGACGTCGTAATTTGTATTAGTAAATGCTATAAAAGGCTTTGATTAGCCTAATGACAATTTTATGGTGATCTTATCTAGTTTTTTTTATTATATCATAGTAATAAAATAAAATATTAACTATGCCAAAAAACTTTGATTAACAGATACAATATTCAAACCTGAGATTATTTTACAAATATATTCAAAATGTGCAGCCTACAGAGACCAAACAAACACTTGACTTTCATTATAATGGTGTATGAGATGTGTTTACCAGCATCGGTAATTTCTAAATGAGAATAAACTGGGAAAATTATGAAATAAATAATAATCGAATCAAAATCCCCATACTCAAGATATTTTAGAGGAAAGTCTAGTTTTATAGAAACATGCTTTTTTAGACTGTTTATCCAATGTTCCTTAGTTTTCCAGATTTTAGTTAGGTGAGGGATGCATTTAAATTTAACCGTTTTGTGTTTAATATTTCAATGCCCACTTCAAACAAAATGGCTAGTTCAATAGAATGGTAAATTTTGGACATTGAAGAAAGAAATGTGTGTCTGTGCATGTGAGCATATTTGTGTAAATGCATGTGTATGAATTTTCTACCATTCACCTCAAAACAGGAATATTCTAGGAAAATCAATACAATTATTATTATTATTATTATTATTATTATCATTATTATTGTGGAAAATCATGAGAGTGAGAAGTGCAGTGTATCTTTTTCAGGAGAAAAACCTGTTTAATCAAGGATCAAGCAGCTCCAAGCTAAAATAGCCTGATTCAATCTTTTCTAATTTTTAGACCTCCCATCATCAACCAAGATTTTAAAAAATGAATTAAATAAGAATATAAGGGAGGTAATTACATCAATCTACTTTACCTTGGTGTAGAAGGCAATAAAATAACCTTTCAAAGTTTATATGTTGGTTTGTAAAATTCTATTTGCCTTTATTAACAAGTGCTTAAGGCTAATTTCTCAGCCGAGATCATAATTTTATCCATTTCTCATGCTGTGCTTTCATCAGGGCTACACTGGGAGACTAAGAAACCTCATACTTGGGAAGGCTATAAGGGGGCTTCTATTTTGATTGTCTTTGATCGAGTGCCTTAATTAGGTCACCCCCCAAAAAAGTATATTTTAATAACCTTTATCATTACTGAACAAAAGGGATTTAAATTCTACCATAAAGAGCTTTCTTCAGTGTCAAACATCTGTTCTAAAACTTATCATGGCAATATACTCACTGAATTGCATGAACAAATTTGATTAGCATCAACTTCTGGGAACGGTTTCTAGCTGATTGACCTGGGGACCTTATCTTTAAATATTGGCATTGTATGGATTAAACAAAATCCAAGAGAATGTCAGATATTAAGACACATAATTGCAGGTTAATTGGAAGATAAAGATACTTTAATCTAATATTGAACTGGGGAAATATTGATGGTATTAACTTATTAGCTTGGCTGAGGGAAATAATCTTATAAGGAGGACTACGGTAGCATTGTCTTTGTGTAAACGTTTTTTTCCTGAAATTCTGCAATAACCATTTGGGGCTCTAACTCTAAGTGGTTGTTTGTTTGTTTTTTAACTGGTGCTCCAAGCTACATAGTAATCAGCTACATAAATAAAAGACATCTTAGATAAATTCAAATTTCTTAATTTTCAGGGAAACACAGTGGTGCTTATTTAATAAGCTCCCTTTCCAGTTCATATTCAAGGAACATTGTATATATTACAATTTCTAAAATCAATTTTTTGGGTATGTTCACAAATTTATTGGCTCCAAAATGGCAAAAAAGATTCTGATTTAGGGAAATGGGAAGAGACATGGAGACAAAATAGAAACTCTTAAAATGTAAGGAAAGAGTTTCAGTGTTTTAAATCTCCTGCTTGGGTTCTTGATGCTTTAGTTTTAGATTCCTTTCAAAAAGCCATTCTCCAAAGTGAACATTCATACAAGGCTATTAGAAAAGGCATAAATGCAGGCTAAACCAAGAAAATTAACTTTTTTTTTCTAAGCACTTGATATATAGTAGGCACTTTGACTTTTTGGGGTCAGTGGTGGGATGTTATTAAACATCTTTTCAGAGAAATTGAGCTTGAGGGAAGTCAAGTAACTCACAGTCACACAACTATAAATGGGAGAGTAGCTTTTGACTCAAGGGTTTCCTGCTTTGAAAATTCATGATTTCACTTGTTACAAATTTATGTGTAAGATACATTTATGTGTCCAAAACACAATCATCTTCAAATTCCTTTATCAGCTCTATCTCATCCTTCACTCTTGGTGACTTCCTCTATTAAGGCTTAAGTTACAAAACAGAAAAGGCAGTGCTAGTAGAAGTGGTGACTAAGTAAGCTTTGTGGTAATGGCTCCAAGTGAGGGAGGCAATTTTTTCTGTTTTTATATATATTTCCTGATAATTATGGCTCTGATATGAACTAGAGATATGAAGTTAGACAAATACAGTAACTTTAAATCTCATTTTCTATAAAATGGTGGTGGGGGGTGGACAATGAGCTTCACTGCAATCAGTGAAGACTGTTGGGAATTGGGACAGTGAATATCTGTTTTTAAAAGCAAGCAAGCAACCAACCAACTTTCCAGGTGATTCTCAGGCACTAGCGATTTCATATTACAATAAAGGATAATTTCCTAGATAATCTCCAGCTCTCAATGCTAAAACTGTAATTCTGTTGTTTGCTTGGTAATGAAACTATTTGCACCAGACTAATCATATCAGTTCAGTTCTGACTTCTTTCAACCTCAAATCCATGGCAAGGCCTTATTGGTACGAGGTAGGAGTTACAGTAGAAATATTCTGGATTTATACTTCAAAATCTGGAATTTTTATACTTAAGTCATTTTAAAAATTGTGAAGACTTAATGTGTTTAATTCTATCATGTCTATATTTTTCTGATATGTATCTATCATTTTTGAGTACTTCTTATTCTCTGACATAACAAGACTTTTTAAGACATTTTGTTCATTTTCAACACTGGTATCAGCCATTTTCCTGTTGTGGAGAATAATACTAAGACGAAGCAATGATCTGAGCACACTGCTTACTCATTGCTACCAATTATTCTAGGTCTCTCAGTGAACAGAGCTAAGAAATATATACATACATGTGCAAAAACATATCTACCTACACAGAATAATAGAGAAGTATAGATGTGTATAGGTGGATATCTATGCACATATTCATGTATATGTTCCAGTATACATACACACAGATATTTCATATATATGTATTATGTGTGTATTTATGCATGTATGTATTATAAATATACACATAATCATGAGTTTACTTGGATAACTGTAATCTAATCCCACAGAGTTCATTCTAGCCTCTCCCATTCTCATATTTGCAATTTCCTTTAGGACAATGAGCAATTTGTTTCAAGTTGTTCACAACATATTTACTTATTTTACTAAATCCTAGGGTACACAGAAAGTAATTTCAAAATTGCTTGCTCATACCTCTGCAGGGGAAAGCAAAATAACAATTAGAGTTCAACAGTTGTTTACAATTCTTTTTGTCTTTAGCTTGAGGGTATATAATCCAAATACTGTTGCAAAATACTTATGCCACTCCCCTTTCCTTCACTGTGGTTATTCAATTGAGATTGAGTTTGGTTTATTTAGTTCTGTTTATATTTCATTTGGGGAGTTTTTCCCCCATCTTTTTCAATTATACTTTTTATTATGTTTTTTAACATGGTTGTAAAAGTCAAAACTATGCAAAAAAAGTATACTCAGAGAAGTGTCCATCTCCTCTCCATTCCTTTCATGCCAATACTGCCTGTTCCCACCCATTCCATATAGGTAGTCTGTAATATTAATTTTTAATTTACTCCCCCTTTTTCTTTGCACATATGAGCAGATACAGGCATATTTATTTTTACCTTCTTGCTTACATACCTTTTTTTGTTCTGGTTTGTTTCTTTTTTTGGCTTATAATTTAGACAGTCCTCATTCTTTTACACAACTGTATAGTACTCCATCAAAAGACTATGCAGTAGTATTTATTCAATCGTTGTCCTATGTATAGGCATTCACATTGTCTGTAATGCTTTCAAATTACAAATAATGCTCAATCAATAGCTTTGTGTATATGAATTTACATATATGTAAAGGTGTATCTTTAGGCTAAATTTGCAGATATGCCACTGCTGGGTTAAAGATAAACAGTTTTCATAAATATTGCTAAATTCCCCTCCATGAGGGGAATTGATATTTCCATTAGGAAATTATGAGCTCCTGTTTCTCCACAGCATTTCTAATACAAGAATTGTTATACTTTTAAGATTTGCTAATCTGATTCTCTGTGTGATTTTAATTTACTTTTTTTTTTGTGAGGATGATTGAATATTTTTCTACATACTTAAGGACTATTTTCATATCTTTTTAAAAACTATCTGTTTATATCCTTGGCTAATTTGTCTATTAATTCTTTTGGTCTTTTACCCTCCTCTATTTTTAGTATTTCCTTAACTATTGAGGATATCAATGCTTTACCTGTGACATAAATGTTTTTACTCAGTTTGTTAGTTTTTTTTTTCCTTTTTCACTCAGCTCCCCACCCCCCCAAAAAATAATCTGGCGATGACCTGTTTGTTCTATGTATCTATGTGTTTGTCTCTATTTTGTTCATTAGTTTATTTTGTTTTTCAAATCCACATATAAGTGAGATAATATGCTATTTATCTTTCTCTGTCTTATTTCACTTAGCATAACACCATTTAGGTCCATCCATGTTGTCTCAAATGGTGGGATTTCATTCCTTTTTTATGGCTGAGTAATATTCCATTGTATATTTTACCACATTGTTATTCAATTGTCTATCAATGGACACTTTGTTTACATATTTAGCTATTGTAAGTAATACTGTAGTGAACATAGAGATGCATGCACGTTTTCAAATTAGTGTTATGGATTTCTTCAGATAATTACCCAGAAGAAGAATTGCTGAGTCATATGGTAGTTCTATTTTCAGTTTTTTGAGGAACCTCCATGTTGTTTTCCATAGTGGCTGTACCAATTTGCAATCCTACCAACAGTACATGAGGATTCTCCTTTCTCCACATCCTCACCAACACTTGTTTGTTGATTTATTGATGATAGACTTTCTGACAGGTGTGAGGTGATATCTCATTGTGGTTTTAATTTATGTTTCTCTTATATTAGTAACATTGAGCATCTTTTCATATGTCTATTAACCATTTGTCCTCTTTGGAATAGAGTAATGTTCGTTCAAGTCATCTGCCCATTTTTTAATCAGATTTTTTTTTTGGTGTTGTATGAGTTCTTTATATATTTTGGATATTAATACTTTATTAGATGTGTCATTGGCAAATATCTTCTCCCATTCCACCAGTTGTCTTTTCATTTTGTTGGTTTCTTTTGCTGTAAAAAACTTTTTTAGTTTGATGTAGTCCCATTTACATATTTTTTCTTTTATTTCCCTTGCCCAAGGAAATATATCAATATGTATATATATTACTCAGAGCAATGTTAAAGAGTTTACTGCCTGTTTTATTCTAGGAGTTTTATGATTTTGAGTTTTATATTTAAGTCTTTAATTCATTTTGAGTTTATTTTTGTATAAGGTTTAAGAAAATGGTCTTGCTTCATTTTTTGCATGTGTCACCTTTTTTTGTTTACAGTAATTTTTGCATGAAAATGATTTTTTAAATTATGAATTTAACTTTATCAATTTTTTTTTTATTATATCTGTGTTTTGAGCAATTGGGTGTAGGGAACAATATAAGCTCTTTAAAAGCTTTAGGGTGTCCCTTTACATGTGTTCCTCCCCTATTCCAAACCCTCCCAGCCCAGAAGTAACTGTTCTCCCTTTTTCTTTGCATTAATTTATGTGCTTTCTATAATTTTACCACACCTATCAGTTACCTAGACAATGTATTATTATTTTTGCATATTTTTGAACTTCAGATAACTAGAAATGTATATTGTATCATGTGTATTCATTCAATCATATTTTGTGATTTATTATTTTTCCCCATTCTGCTGAGTTGTTCATTTTGTTGCCCATAGCTTCATTGGTCTACAGTATTCTATTGTGTAAATATAACACAATATTTGGGCCATTGGCTGATTATTTTTTCTATTACATGTATCCTGATAATGGTCATATATAAAAGTTTCTCTAGCATGAATACCTAGAAATGGAATTTCTGAGTCAGATAAGAGTTATTTTCGATTCTAATAAATAAGTCAAATTGCTTTTAAAAATGGTTGTATCTATTTATACTTCCACCAGCAGGTATCTAAAAATTATTCTTTAATTACACCAGAATCAACATTTTTCTGGCTACTTGTGAATCTGTTCATCTTTTTATAAGCATATTGGCTTTTTGTCTTTCCTGTTTAGGGAAGTGTCTGTCTAAGCTTTTTGCCCACTTTTCATTGTATTGTCTTTTTCTTAACTATTCATTAGAGTTCTTTAAATGTAGATTTGAATAATTTGATATCATCCTACAAATATTTTCTCCAAGTCTATTCATTTTTAATCAGCATAATTTGATGAACCAGAAATTTTCATATTGTTAATAATAACAATTTTCCTTTTCATTGAGCACTTGTATTTTGCTTAAGAAAACTTTCCCTATCCCAAGGACAGAAAAATATTCTTTTCTTGTCTCCTAATATTTTCATAGTTTTGCCTTCAGAATTTAAGCTTTAATTCATTGGAGTTGATTTTTAGTTGTGGGATAATAAAGGGATCAAATTTTATTTTTTCCATATGCATAACCTATTGTCTCTGCCAATTACTGAATAATTCATATATCCTCCACTTGCAATACTAACTCTGTCATAAATCAAATATTTACATCTCTATTCCATTTCCATATTTTCTATTTTGTTTAATTGGTATATCCTTACAGAAGTAACCACATTGTCTGAAACAGTACAGTATTATTCTAAGTTTGGATACCTATTAAGACGAATTCCCCTATTAAGTCATCTTCAGAAGCAATGTTCTATTTTTGTCCCTTGACTGTTCCTTATACATTTTAGATTAGTTTTCAAATATTCCCAAACCTCAATCACCTTCCTTCCCTTTCCCCCACTTGTTTCCCCTCCCTCCTTCTCTCCTTCTCTCCTTCTCTCCTCCTCTCCTCCTCTCCTCCTCTCCTCCTCTCCTCCTCTCCTCCTCTCCTCCTCTCCTCCTCTCCTCCTCTCCTCCTCTCCTTCTCCCTTTCTCTCTCTCTCTCCCTCTCTTGTCTCTCTTCTCTCTTTGTTGATGTTTTGATTGGAATTAAATTGACTCCATAGATCAACTTGGGGAGAATTGACATCTTTCCAATATTAAGTGTTGTAATATCAGAATGAGATATCTCTTTGTTTTTAGACCTTTTTCAATGAAGTTTATATTTTTCTCCATAAAGGTCTTGTACATGCTTTGTAATATTTATTTTTAGGTACTTTATATCTTTATTCTTTATAAATAGTTGCTATTTTGTGAATTGTACTTTTAACTCTTTGCAATTTGTGAACAGAAATAAAATTGATTCAGTATCTAAGAAATTTGCTATATACAATTTTTAATTTTAATAAATCATGTTGATGACTTTGGGATTTCTATGTTGACAATTGAATTATCTGTAAGTAATCTTTTCCCCCTTCCTAATACATTTATCTTTATTTTTGCATTGTCTAAGAACTGAAGTATTGAATAGTGGTGGGGATACCTAGCACCCTTATTTGTTTCAAATATTAAAGGGAATTCTTTAACATTAAAACAATAATTTGCTGTTTTAAAAATCATAAATGGTGTTATATTTTATCAAAGTCTTTTACTAAATCATTTGAAACGATCTTGTTTATTCTGTTTTAATGCTTAAATAGTGATTTATCTTTATTGATTTTCTTATTAATCACATAATCCTTGATCTATCCAACTCTGTCATGATGTATTTCTATATAGTGGAATTCGATATGCCAATATTGGTTTAGTAGTTTTTACATCTAATATCACAAGTGATTTTAGCCTGTAATTATCTTTTCAGTTACTATTTTATTTAGGCTATGTATCAAGTTAATCCTAGTTTCATAAAATGTGTGGAAAAATTTTCTCTTTTTCTATGTCATGTAATTGTGTACATTTAAAATTATTTTTTACTTTATTATTAGGTAGACTTCTCCAAAAAAATAAAACAAAACATCTGGGCCTGATGTTTTCTTTGTTGGAAGTTTATTGACCATTATTTTTAATGATCATTTAGATATGTGCTAAATTTGACTTCAGTCATAATATTTGGTTAAAACCATTAGCTTTAGCTTCTTCCTCAACCTTTGGAAGCCTGAATAGCTGCATACCACTTTGCTGAGATTTCTGCAGACCAGAATTTGTGCATAATCAATAATTGTGTGGTCATATTTGATTTCCACCACATCTAATCAATGTAACACTATCTCATTATCAACAAGTCAGATGATCAGATTTACTATTAGAATCCAAATCTTCATGTCAATAAGTATTCTAGAGATGATTTAGAATAAAATTCAAGGACAAAAGGGAAATTTCCCTGTTAGCTTGTGAAGAAGTAAAGTTTTGTTAGTTGAGATGAAAATGTATACTTACTATTGTAAGATTAAATGCTACAAAAATGGATGAGTATAAAAATTATTTTAATATTTACTAACAATGTAAATTTTCAAGTAGTTTAAAACTAACACATTGGCATTAATATATTAAGAGAAAAGGCATTAGCTACTAGATTAATAATTTAAGGTGAATATTTTCTCATTTTTGGCCAAGCTTATATCTTGAAAAACTTAAGTATTATTATAAGGGAAAGTAGTCGATGTTAAATTATGTTATAATCCTAAATTTGGAAATTTAGTTATTTTGCTATAATTTCTATCTTGAAAAAAAATGATTATAAGTAGAATATCAATTTTACCAGTTAAAGATGTCATGAAGAAGAAAATTCAAACATTATGTAAAATTTAAGTCTTAAATAATCTTAAATGCACATAAATATATGCATAAAGAATATGAAGTAAGTAGTTTCCTCAAGATATTTTCTTGCTAATCAAATTTGAAAAAAATGGCTTCGACAATAATTTATGATGATTCTTAGAGATTTTAGTTTATAAAAGCTAAAGATATAAAAAAATGCCTGTAAAAACAACAGCTATGAATTCATAAAGAATTTTAGTAGCTAAAAATACAGGGACTTTTTTTAGACTTACCCAATTTTGAATTCCAAGTACAAATTTACTACTAGAAAATATTTTATGAGAAGTTTTTTCTGTTTTATTCAGCCAACCATAAAGAAGTTTGTGACCCTAAATATGTCAGTCGTAAACAAAAAAGCATATTCGGTATTAGAACTATATAGTAACTTGGCTATAGGAGAAATATAGCAGCTGACACTGGAAAAAATTTCCATTCTTGCAACATAACTTCAAACTTTCATATTTCCTAAAAATTTTAAAAACATAATTGATATTACAAGCAAATATTTCAAATTCCAGACTTTATACTGTATTCCAGAGATCTATTCTGTGATGATTTTATTTGGCTTCGAACTTGCCTTTGCTTGAATGTTTATCTTAATATTTGGGAATTTAGCATTTTTCCAAAATGAGCTTTAAGTAGAACTCTAATTATACGATGTTCAGATTTTCTATTTCTTCAGTCAGTTCTGATACATTATTTTTTTCTAGAAATTTCATCTGTGTTCTCAAGTGTACTGCTACAATATTATTCTTAATATTCATTTATCTTTTAAACCCCTACATCATCTAGATTGTGTCCCTCTCTTTTTTCTCTTAAAATTGTTTATTTTTTCTTCTCATTTTTCTTGCTGAATTCACATGGATGCTTGAAAAACAATTTTTGGATTTGCTCTCTCTAGCACATATTTATTTTCACTTTAATTACTTTGTGTTGTTAAGCCTTTCTGTTAAGGTATAATATATCTTCTGTAAAATGCACAAATCTTAAATACACAGCTAAATAAATTTTTACAGATGAATATCTTGTGAAACCACCATCCAGGTCAAGATATGGGACATTCCAGAGCATTCAGTTCCCTTGTGTCCCTTCCCCATTAATATCCTCAGAGAAAATTTCTATCAATATTTTTATCACTAGCGATTAGTTTTGCTTGATCTTGAACTTCATGGAATGGAATCATACAGTATATAACACTTCATGCCTGATTTCTTTCAATCAGCGTTATGAGAGTCATCCATATTGTTGCCAGTAGTAGTTATCTTTTTGTATTGCTCTGTATTGTTCCTTCTTTGAATACCTTCCCCCTCACCCCCAGCCCAATACACACACCATGGTACTTTTCCTAACTTTTTAATTTATATTTTAGCTCATTGTGTCTTTCTTCTTTTCTTTTATGGAGAAGTACTAATTTAGCTATATTTCATTAATTATGACATAATATTTTGATATTCAGTTCAAAATGTTTTTTAACTTCTGCTACATCTCTTTAACTCATGAATTATTTAGAAATATGCTTCTTAATTTCCAGATGCATGGTGTGGGTTTTGTTGGGTTTTGTTTTACTAATATCATTTTCTTATTCTAACTTCCTTGAATTTTGGTCAGATTTGTTAAGATTTTATTTATGGCTGTGTTTGTGATCAGTTTCCATAAATGTTTTATGTGTGCCTGGAAGGACTATTTATTTGTTACTGGTGTAGTACACAATTCTCTATATGTGTATTAAATCAAGTTAGTTTGTTTTGTTCAAATTCATATCTGAGTTTTTAGTTTTACTTTACCCATCAATTACTGAGAAATGTGTGTTATAATATTCCACTATGATGGCGGATTTATCTGGTTCTTTCTGTAGTTCTGTAAATTTTTGCACTATATATTTTCTTTTTGTCATTCAATTCATAAAGTTTGAAAATGTATATTTTTGCTAAAATTAACTTTTATCATTTTATATTGGTTTTGCCTTAAAGGCTATTTAGTCTAATAGCATAACTAGAAAAGGTTTCTTTGTGTCATTATGTGTATTCTTCAACACTTTCATATTCAGGCATTTTGAATTCTTATATTATAGATTTACTTTTATAAATATGTAGATTTTTATTTTTTAGTCTTGTTTTAAAATACTTGTTTTAAAATATTTTAAATGTAAATGTATCATGTATTTTATGACAAAACATTTTTTATTTTGTGCTTTCTATTTGATCCACTGTTGTTTTTCTTTTTTCTCTCCTTTTGAACTGAGCACATTTTTAATTATTCCATTTTTTAATCCTCTAATTTTAGTTAATGTATACAATCAAATTTCTATACTTTAAAATGCATAAGTTAACACTTACTCATTTCCTGGACAAGACAAGGACCTTAGAACATTTCACCTCTATTTAACATTTCCTAATTTGTTATCAGTACTTTTATTCCCTCTGTGTATATTTTTAATTGAGATATAATTAACATCACAATATATTTCAAGTGTACAACATAATGATTTGAACTTGTATGTATTACAAAATAATCACCACAATAAGTCTAGTTAATATACATACATAGTTACATAATTACAATTATTTGTGTGTATGTGTGTGTGAGAGAGAGAGATAACTTTTAAGATTACTCTCTTAGAAACAATCATACACCATACAGTACCATTAATTATAGTCACGATGCTATACATCGTATCCCCAGGACTTATTTATTTTATAACTGGCAGTGTTTACCTTTGACCACCTTCAGGCATTTCTCCTACCAGCCACTTTTTGCATCTGATAACCACTAATTTGTTTTCTGTATCTATGAGCTCATGCGATTTAAGAAAAAATATTTTACATATAATTGAGCTCATACAGTATTTCTTTTTCTCTGACTTATTTCACTTAACATAGTGCCCTTGAGGTGCATCCATTTTGTCACAAATGGCAATATTTATTTCTTTTTTCGGGCTGAATAGTATTCCATTCCATATGTGTGTGTGTGTGTGTGTGTGTGTGTGTGTGTGTGTGTGTGTGTGTGTGTGTGTGTGTGTGTGTGTGTGTGTACACGTATGTACCATGTCTTCTATATTCATCTATCAATGGACACTTAGGTTGTTTCCAAATCTCAGCTATTGTAACTAATGCTGCAACGAACACAGGAATGCCATATATAGTCTAGTTGCTATTTTTGTCCTTTTTCAATAAATACCCAGAAGTGAAATTGCTGGATCATATGGTAATTATATTTTTTTAATTTTTTGAGGGACTGCCAGACTGCTTTGTACATAGCAGCTGCACCAATTTATTTGTATAAAAAGTACACAAAGGTTCTCTTTACTCCACATCCTCACCAACACTTGTTCTTTTTCCTTTCCTTTTCCTTTTCCTTTTCCTTTCCTTTCCTTTCCTTCCTCCCCCCCGCCCTTTTATAATAGCCATTCTAACAGATGCGAGGTGATACCTCATTGTGGTTTTGATTTGTAGTTCCCTGATGGTTAGTGATGTTGAACATCTTTTCATGTACCTGTTGGTCATCTGTATGCCTTTGGAAAAATGTCCATTTAGATTTTCTGCCCATTTTTAATTGGATTGTTTACTTTTTGGCAGTTTAGTTCTATGAGTCATATATTTTGGATATTAACCCTTTATATGATTTTCAAAACTTATCACCCATTCAGTAGATTGTCTTTTCATGTTGTTGATGATTTTCTTTGCTCTGCTGAAGCTTTTAAATTTAATGACTTGCTTGTTTATTTTTACTTTTGCTACCTTTCTTTTGGTGTCAAATCCAAAAAATCATCACCAAGACCAGTGTCAACAAGCTTACTACCAATGTTTTCTTCTAAAAGTTTTATGGTTTCAAGTTTTACATTTAAATCTTTAAACCATTTTGAGTTAATATTTTGTGTGGTATAAGATAGCAGTTCTGTTTCATTTTTTAACAATATTAATCCTTCCATTTCATAAACATGAAGTATCTTTCATTTATTTGTATTTTCTTCATTTTTCAATAATTTACACTATAATTTTCAGTGTACAGATCTTTCACCTCTTTGGTTAAATTTATTCCTGGGTATTTTAATCTTTTTGATGCAATTGCAAATGGGAATTTTTTTATTTTTAAAATCTATTTTTCAATTTCAGTTGATATACAACATTATATTAGTTTCAAGAGTTTAACATAATGATTACACATTTATATAACCTATGAAGTGATCATCCCAATAAATCTAGTACCCATCTGACACCATACATAGTTCTTATAATATTATTGACTATATTTTCTATGCTGTACTTTGCATCCCTGGGATGATTTTTATAATTGGCAATTTGTACTTAAAGCCTTTCAGCTTTTTTACTTGGCCCCTGAACCCCCTTCCAGTCTAGCAACTATCAATTTGTTTTCCATGAGTTTGTTTCTGTTTTGTTTATCTTGTTTTTTAGATTCTACATATAAGTGAAATCGTGTGATATTTTTCTTTGACTTATTTCACATAGCATAATACCCTATAGGTTTATCCATGTTGTTACAAATGGCAAGATTTCTTTTTTTTTGTGGCTGAGTAATATTCCATTGTACATATGTACCAATTCTTTATTGATGAACATTTAGGTTGCTTCCATAGCTCGGCTATGGTAAATAATACCACATTGAACATAGAGGTGCATATATCCTTTCAAATTAGTGTTTCAGATTTTTTTATTTTTATTTTTTGAGTAAGTACCCTGAAGTGAGATTGATGGGTTACATGGCAGTTATATTTAAAAATTTTTTTTAGGAACCTCCATACTGTTTTCCATAGTGGTTGGACCAAGTTATAATCTCACCAACAGGGCACAAGGATTCCCTTTTCTCTACATCCTCACTAACAGTTGTTGTTTGTTGATTTATTGATGATAACCATTCTCATAGATGTGAGATGATATCTCTTTTTGGTTTTAATTTGCATTTTACCTGATGATTAGTAATGCTGAGCATCTTTTTCTATGTTAGCCACCTGTATGTCCTCTTTGGAGAAATGTCTATTTATGTCCTCTGCTCATTTTTTAATGAAATTTGGGTCTGTTTGTTTGGTTTTGTTGCTGATGTTGTTGTTTGGAGTTAAGTTGTATCAGTTCTTTACATATTTTTGGATATTAACCCCTTTAGATGTATCATTGGTGAATATTTGCTCCTATCCAGAGATTGCCTTTTCATTTTATTGATGGTTTCCTTTGCTGTTTAATAACTTTTTAGTTCAACATAGTCCCATTTGTTCATTTTTTCTTTTGTTTCCCTTGTCTGGGACACATATCCAAAAAAAAAGGAAAACATTACTAAGAGTGATGTCAAAGAGTTTACTGGCTATGTTTTCTTCTAGGAGTTTTGTGATTTCAGGTTTTACATTTAAGTCTTCAATCCATTTTGAGTTTATTCTTATATATGTTGTAAGAAAGTGATCTAGTTTTATTTTTTGGCATATATCTGTCCAGTTATGTCTGTGCCATTTATCGAAGAGATGGCCTTTCCCCATTGTGTACTCTTGCCTCTTTTGTCATAGATTAGTTAACCATATTAGTAAGGGTTTATTTCTGGGCTCACCATTCTGTTTCATTGATCTGTTTCTTTTTTTTATATGCTAGCACCATGGTGTTTTGATTACTATAGCCTTTAGTATAGTTCGATATTAGGTAGAGTGATAACTATAACTTTGTTTTCTTTCTCAAGATTGCTTTGGCTACTCAAGGACTTTTAATAAATTTTAGAATTATTCTGGTTTTGTGAAAAATGCCTTTGGTATCTTGATAGGGATTGCACTGAATCTGTAGATTGCTTTCGGTAATATGGACATTTTAATGAATTTAATTCCTCCTAACAATAAGCAAAGTAAATGTTTTCATTAATTTGTATCTTCCTCAGTTTCTTCCTTCAGTATCTTATAATTTTCAGAATACAAGTCTTTTACCTCCTTGGTTCAATTTATTCCTAGGTGTTTTATTTTTTTCTGATACAATAGTAAATGGGATTGTTTTCTTAATTTCTCTTTCCAGTAGTTGGTTTTGGTGTACAAATATAAATGATTTCTGAATATTAATTTTGTATCCTCATACTTTATAAAATTCATTTATTCTAATAGTTTTTCCATGGAATCTTTAGGATTCTCTATAGTATCATCTTATCTGTAAATAATGACAGTGTTACTTCCTCCTTTCCAATTTGGATGCCTCCTTATGTCTTTTTCTTGCCCAATTTTCTCTGGCTAGGTTATTCAATACTATGCTGAATGAAAGTAGCAAGAATAAGTATTTTTGTCTTGTTCCTGATCCAAGAAGAAAAGCTTTAAGTTTTTCATCTTTGAGTATATTAGCTGCAGGCTTGTCATATATGACCTTTATTATGTTGAGACACATTCCCTTTATACTCTTTGTTGAGAGTTTTTATAACAAACATGCTGAATTTGGTCAAAGGCTTTTTCAGTATCTATTGAGATAATCATGTAATTTTTATCCTTCATTTTGTTAATGTGGTGTTTCACGTTAACTAATTTGTGAATGATAAACCATTCCTATATCCCTGGAATAAGTCCTACTTGTTCATGATGTATATGATCCTTTTAATGTATTTTTGAATTCAGTTTGCTAATATTTTGTTGAGGATTTTTGCATCTGTGTTCATCAGGGATATTGGCCTGTAATTTTCTTGTGGTATCCTTTTCTGCTTTTGGTATCAGGGCAATTCTGGCCTCATAAAATGAGTTTGGTATCAGGGTAATATTGGCTTTGAAAAATGAGTTTATTCTTCTATTTTTTGGAAGAATTTGAGAAATTGGTATTAATTTTTTAAAATATTTGGTGGAATTCACTTGTGAAGCTGTTTGGTTCTGGACTTTTGTTTGTTGCGAGGTTTCTGATTCAATCTCCTTACTAGTTTTCAATCTGTTCAGATTTTCTGTTTAATGACTCAGTCTCGGTAGGTTGTATGTTTTTAGAAATTTATCCATTTTTTCTAGGTTGTTCAAACGTTGATGTATAATTTTGCAAAGTACTCCAAGGAGCCTGTTTTATTTTTAACGGCTCCCAGTAGTCAAGGCTGTGGCAAGAGCTGTCAGTGTCCCAAAGGGAAGGATCTCAGTCAGCACCTAGATTCAGGGTGATTAGAAGTCAGATCCCAGGCAGCAGCTTTTAAATTATGTAAATATATACAGTGCTGTGGGACTGTAAGCATAAGTCCTGCTGGCCACCAGAGCCAGGCACTCTTGAAGTGCCTTCTATGTGACAGTTGCAAAAATAAGGGTCCCAGATGACTATTTAAATATCTTCCTAGGAGATACTAGTGAACTGAAGTGAGGCTGAGGGAGAATGCAGAGGTGGCATCCACTGGGTCTGTCCCTGGAGTATACCTAAGTGGGGTCCTAGGTGTGTGCTGAACCAGAACATGCCCCTTTGACCTAAGCTCCAGGACAAGCATATGCCCTCTTTCACAGAAAGACTAAAGTGTATTTCATTCTGCTGTCTTTGCAATGTCCTGGAGATGAAACCTGTCAAGAGCTATCTTTCGATTAGGTATAGTCCTCTGGGATTCAGTAACACAAGTCATACTGGCCACCAGAGCCAGGTGATCAAGGAGCATCTCCTTCACTGCTGCCACAAAAACCTAAGCACCAGATACAAAACTTAAGCACCAGGCATCAGACACGTGTAAAAGCTCCCCTCCTGGAGAGACTGGCTCTCTGGACTACAGCCGAGGGAGAATGCCAAGATAGGGCCCATCCTCTCCCCTCCCTGAAGAGAGTTACAGTGGGCCTTTGGATGTGTCTTTAAGCAGAAGCCGCCTCTTGGGCCACAGCTATGAGGATAAGCTAATAGGTCTCTTTCACAGAAAGACTGGGGTCCTGGATCTGTTGCTTCTTGCTGTGCCCTGGGAGTTATACTGGTTAAGAACCCATTCTCCATTGGTTACAGACCTGTGGGACTCATGAGCATAAGCCATGTTGGTAAGTAGAGCCAGGTGATATAGAGGAGTCCCCTGATGGCAATTACAGACATAGCGGTGCCTGAGGAGGTCATGAGCTCTTTTCTTTGATATACGTATGAGCTGGAGAGAAGCAGAGGGAGAGCACAACAATGGTGTCACACACTTCCATCTCCTGAGTGCACCTCAGTAGACCTTTAGATGTGTGCCAAACCAGAAGCCTACCCCTCAGCCTGTAGCTTCAGGACAAACAAATAAGGCTTTTTCACAGAAATACTGGGGTATGTTTCAGTCTGCTGTCTGTGCAGTGTGCTGGGGGTGGTAGCTAGCCTAGAACTGTCACTCTGTTTGTCCCATGGAACCCGGGTTCACAAGATCCCCTGGCCACCAGAACCAGGTGATCAAGAGTTATTCCCTGGGCAGCAGCCATAAAAATTACGGTGACAGAGGAGGGTATAAGCTCCATTGTGTAAGGTATCAGTGAGCTGGAGCACAGCAGAGGAAGAGCACAAAGATGGTGCCTACCAGCTTACATCCTGCAGAATACCTCAGCATGCTCCCAGATACATGTTAAATTAGATGCCTGCTTCTTAGGCCAATGCTTTAAAATATGCCTCTTTTGCAAACTCTGGGCACTTTTCCAATGGCCGTCTCTGTGTTAGGCCTTGGGGTGGGCGAGTCTGAGTGCACGTCCTTTAAGAATGGTTTCTCAGTTGGCTGTAGGCTGTGGGTCTCATGAGCTTGAGCCTTGTCGGCTTTCAAAGCTAGATGTTTTGGAGGCTTGTCTCTCAGATGCATGTCTTAAAAGATGAGGTTCCTAATGTGAGGTTCAAACTCTTAGCTTCTCAGGGAGAAGCTTTTGGTTCTGAGTTCGCTCCAAGGATAGGGTTTGCGGTGAGATTGTGTCTCAGCCTCTCCAACCTACTTCAATGTGGGTTTTTTCCTCATTTGTCTGATGTGCAGGAGTCACTAAGCTAGTTTTTAGGTTTTCCTCTTTCCTTATTCCATATGTGGCTGTAGATTCATTGTGTCCGTGGGAGAAGGTGAGTGCAGGGTCTTCCTGCATCACCATCTTGACCCCAAATCTTTGGTTCTTGTTTTAAATGTTAAAATTCATCACCTATTCCCTATTTTTACTCACACACACCAAGGTAACTAAAGTAAACAAATGTTGTAATGCACAGTAAGCCTATAACTTTCTATATGTGCCAAATAAGCTAAACACTGACTCACCTAGCATAGAACAACTATTTCTTTCACATTATGCACCTTTTTTACATTGGATAGGAGAAAAAACTCTATTATAAAATTAAACACTCGTAGGAGCTATAGTCAGTAGGAGAATCACAAAATTCCTATCCTTAGAGAATTATTTCAAAAAATAATATTGAATGAATCCTACATAGTCTTACTGAAGACTCAGATGGGAAGTAACACTGTGGAACTCCCATCATGTGCCAGACACTGTGTTGGGGAGATTTTTTTTTTCACTCATTTAATTATCACTTAGAACTGGCCAGCCAAATATTAGTTTGTGGATAAAGAAACTGAGATTCAGAGAGCCAAGAAGTAGCTGATCTAAGGTTCAAACCACTTTTGTCTCTTTTCAAATCATTCACTTTGTACTACAGTATGATGGTATATTCTTTTCAGGACTGATGTGAGGGTTGGAAATAACATGTATATTGGCACACAGTATCATGAAATAAATGCTACCCATTATTATTATTGTTATTCCACATTTCCTTTCAAAGGGTTTAGCACAAGTCCTGTGCTACTTTTATAGAAGTAATTTTATAGAATGTCTGCTTTCCAATTTCTCATCACAGTATGACAACTTACTACTTGTAGACAAAATAAAAAGGGGACAACCAAATTTGCTGTAACTTTCGGAGAAATTCTCTCTCCAAAGAATCTAAAGTCTGACCCATTCCTTGCAGATGTATACAACAAGGCTTATAAGCTATGGATGGGTCTTCAGGTCAGACTCGATGTTGAACTTCACCCTTTCAGCTATTCAAGTTTATTCAATATTGGGGGAATGCCAGGGAGCAGTAGGGTGGAAAGGTTCATTTAGCACTTTGGGAGAATGATATGCCAATGAATCATCATGGCGTAGACTAGTTTCTTCTTACAACCCCCTGGGGCTCTCTGAATAAACAGCCAAAAGAGGGCTGAAAAGTACACTCAGGACTTTCTCTGACTTGAAACACTTGGAAAGGGGCTTGGTGAAGTTGGAAGGAGTGACTATTATGTAAGGGACCTTCTCCCTCTGTTTGTTAGCCATCTCCATCCTGTGCCCGGCTGCTCTGGCAGCCTATCACTCACCGCAGAGTATTCTGTCCCTTTTACTTTAACATTGTGAGTTTTTGTACAAGATCATTCTTCTTTTTTACAGAAGACCAGAGACCCTACTTGCATAGTAGAACCAATGAAATAGCTACATTTTAATTAAATTTACACAGCTTTTATGATACCAGTGGGTAGCCTTCACTACTACCCAGAGAAATCCCAGAGCCATGAGATGTACTTCACATGTAATTAATCTCTAATGCTCGATTTTGTAAGCTATGTAATAATACTGCCTGGGTAAGAATGAGAGCTTCAGAGAAGAGTCATATTAAAGATGAAGAGAGAAGCTTTAGGAAAAATTGGTTTTCAAGAGAGCAACTAAGTGTGAACTTTATTAAAAGGAAAAGAAATGATGGGAATATCTTGCATTAAGTAAAAATGCTTGACATCTTCAATTTTTCAGTTTCTTTTATTTTGCCCCAGACAAATATTTCAGGGTTTGTTTTTATAATGTATACCATTTGTAGTGTTATGTTCATAGTCTCATAGATATAATATTTGGGCAAGAGGAAGATGTACTGTACTTAAGAATCGGAAAAAGGGGAAGAGAAAGAGAGTTACCCCCAACCCACTTTGACTATTCAATTTCTATTCAATAGAATTTAAATCTTGTTCCCTGAAAACATTTTGAGAAATTATTTTCAATCAAGTTTTCATTTAAATTATCAAACCAACAAACAGCACATTAAAACACTGTCCAAATTATTTATGCTGCTCTTTGTAGTTTTCACTATGCCTAAAAATGCATGTCACTTGATCCTCACACACACTGGGAGGAAGAGGAAGCATTATAACTCCCATTTCATAAGTTATGAAATAAAAAACTGTAGTGATCAATTTGTCCAAGGTCAACTGGGTGACTAATGAAGACTATTATGACTTCTGATTTAAAATCTAATGACTTTTTCATTCTATCATTCAGATCCTAGTGTCATTTCTAAACCTTTTGAAAACTTTATGTGTATCCCAATATAAACCTCATATAATATTAAAACCATTACAATGATACTACCTAGGCTTGGGAGAAAAATCTCCTTGAAGAGTCCATTCCATTCTCTAAAATAAATATTAGTGTAACCATGTAGCTTTTATGAGATAATACTTTTTAATGATATTCCTTTTTACCTTCACTCTTCTCTTGAATTCTCCATGTGAGCTAACGTTATCTCCATCTATCCAGTAGGGCATGGTAGAAACAGCAGCATTACTTCTTGAATCTTTTTATTTGTATGTCATATTTTGTTATTAAGTTATTTGATTTTACCTTCACAATTCCTTTGATCCCAAATAACCCATATTCTACTCATTTCTACTGTCACTGTTCAGATTTAAATCTTTATCACTTTTCTGAAATGTGATCATAAACCATAATTACAATTTTTCCTCATTCTATTCTCCTTACTGTGATCACAATTATTCTTGGAAAACTTCGATTCAATCACGATTCTTTCCCACTTAACAACCTCTATTGACTCCCTCTGCTTACAAGGTAACATGCAAACATAAAAAAAGTTATGTAAAGTTTTCCACACCTACACTCAACATCTTCCTTCGTATTTCTCTCATTCACTCTATGTTATACTCACAGTGGGCAATCCACCAATCACTCTTTGGATGTGTTATGTATTTTCAAACTCCTGCTCCTTTGTGGACAACCTCTTTCCCATTACATGCCCAGACTCATTGGTCAAAGTCCTAATGATTCTTTAGGACTCAGTTGAAATGAAAGTTTCCCTGATTCCCCCTCTCCCTGCAAAAAATTTCTTCCCACCTTTTCTCTGTTTTCCATCAAGTAGAACATTGCTTTATTGCAGCTTTTTCATAACGTGTCCTAATTATTTATTTTGTAGCTAGTATTTGGGGAGCAGAGTTAAATGGGCTCTCTGGGAAGGATCAGGTCTCCATAAATTAACCCTGAGTTATTTGATTAGATGTAACTGAAATGAAGACTCACACAGTCTGTAATTCAAATTAGTAATAGTTAGACTTCTTTCCCTATCTTTCAAAAAATTCTCCCAACCCTACAGGGAAGAAAGGGCAACCCTAATTTAATCATTTAAAAAATAGGCAAACTGGCACCAGTTTGATTATATCCAGCATAGCTTAGCTGCGTGATGGAATACATGTGATTTCATGGCCATTCCAAACTCTGCCTGCTGTCTCATCATTTTAACAGCAGAGGTGTGTGTGTGTGTGTGTGTGTGTGTGTGTGTGTGTGTGTGTGTGCGCGCGCGCGCGCGCGCGCGTGCGCGCGCTGTTCGCCTTGAGATTAGTCCACCTATTTCTAACCTTTATCTTAACTGACAATATAAAAATATGAACATTCATCTTGACATCTAAAAATACTAGCACACAAACGAGGGCCAGACTACTAGGCATCTCCTCTCTTCTTTACCTACTTTTAGTTTCAGCCACTGCTGTGTAAATTCCAATCAAGCAGATTCCAATTTGAGTAGATTCCAATCAAGTTCCCTCAGAAGTAACCCTTTATGTTGTCCTATGGTCAGATAATGTTTTCTGTAATTTCAATTCTTTAAAATATTTGAAGTCTTGTTTTGTAGCCTGGCATATGATCAGTTTTGGTGAAAAATCCATGTACACTTGAATGTATATTCAGCCAATATTCATGGATATGTCCTATGTATGTCAGTAAGGTCAATATTATTTCTGCTGTTATTCTATTTTCTATATTCATATAGATTCTTTGCTTGTTACTGCATATGTCAGTTACTGGTAATCTTCTAATGTGGTTGCAAATTTTTCTATTTCTCCTTTTATTTCTTTCCCTATATATTTTGAAGCTATGATATTAGTTACTTAAAATTTTAGAATTATTGTCTTTTTGTTATAGATTGAACTTTTAATAGTTATGAATGATTCCTTTTTAACTTTAGTGGTAAATCTTGCCTAAGATTTACTTTGTCTTCACCAGATTTCCTTTGATTAGTGTTTTCATGGTATTCCCGTTTTAACTTTTTGCTTTCATCTTTTTATTTAAGATGTATGCACCATATATTTTTAGTTTTTTTAAAAGATCTACTTTAGCAATTATTATCCAGCTACATTTAATGTAGTTACTGATCTTTCATCTATATCATCTCACATTAGTTTTCTTTGTCTCACGGAATGTATAAATTAGTTATTTTAAAATACTTTTAAGGGAGTGCTAAAACCTTAGAATACACCTCTCATCCCTTTTGTGTCATACACTTTAATTCCAAATATTATCTTAAATCTCACAAGACATTACTATCACTGTTTTGTATAGTCATTATGCCACATTTTATCGTTTCTGTTGTTTTTCATCCCCTTTTTGCATTTTAGAGTTTTAATCTAAGATCATTTTCCTTCTATCTAAAGAAATTTCATTAGTATTTACTTCACTGTGGATATATTGGAGACCAATTCTCTCTGTATGTTCACCTAGAAATATTTTTTCGCCTTTGTGTTGAAGGTTATTGTCTTCATATATAAATCCTAAATCTGAAGTTTTTCCCCCCTATACTTTGCAGATAACACTCTATATTGTATTCTATAGCCCATCATTTCTATTGAGATACCAGTTGTGTCTTAATGCTGCTCCTTTGAAGGTAATATGCATTTTTCCCTCTAATTGCTTTTAAGTCTTTCTCTTTGTCTTTGATTTTAACCACTTCTACTATGATATACATAAGTGTGTTTTTCTATATATTTTATCCTTCTTAGGTTTGTGGAACTTCATTAATCTTTGGTTTAATGCCTTTTGTTAGTTTGAAAAATTCTCGACCATTCTCTTTAACAATTGCTCCTGTCCATTCTGTCTCCTACTATTCTGGGACTATAATTGTTTATAGCTTAGAACTTTTTAAGAAAAATGTTTCATCTATCTTACTATTTTCTGTGCCTTCCCTCTTTTTTACCCTCCATGTTTGTTTGAATAGTTTATATTTGTCTCTTTTTCTTTGTTCAATCTGACATTAAACCCATATGTTAAGTTTTTAGTTTCAGTACTTGTGTTTTTCAGTTTCAGAATTTTCACTGAATCCTTTTTGATTATGTAAATCTGATGAAATTTCTCATTTTACTCGTTTTTCTTGAACATAATCACATTTATGTTAAATTAGCATTTTTCAGCTGTAGATCTGTTTTCATTTTTTATTTTTCCTTTGAATCCTCTTTACTGGTATGTTAGGAAATCTTGGCTGAATGACAGATTTTGTATGTGAGAAATTACAGACAATAGATGTTATCTCTTACTACAGAGGATTCATCTTTTTTTCTATGCTATTAGAGCAGAGGTAGATATCTAAATCCAATAAGGACACACTGTACATGATATCAGATTGAGTATTAGAGCTCATATTATCAATCCTACCTCTATTTTATCTCAACTCTAAGGGTAAAGGCCCCTAGAGTCACCAAATGAGAACTTAAGAGTGCTTACCAGAGCCTTTCCTATTTTTCTGGATTCTGAACTCACATTTCTGTCCTCAAAGCACTGAAAACTGCCAAAAGTTTTCCGTTTGCTTTTTGTACCATGCAACTTAAGAATCAGCAAATTATTCTGAAAGGTAACTGATGTGGAGTGTGTCAGGCTCACTTCTCTACATCTCTCTCTTCTTCACAATCTTGGTCTCTCAGGTCCTGGTTATCTTAGAAGGCTTAACTCTCATTTTGTGTCTCCACAGTCTCATGAGGTCACCAGAAGTTTGCTCAGACTTCTCTTTGCTGACTTCTTAGTCTCTACCCTGTACTGCTTAAGAATTGGCATATGTCCCAAGGAAAAAAATAGGAAGGAGATAGTCGGGATCTCCTTAGTGAACTCTCTTTCTATTTAAGATTTTGGTCCCTCAAGTTATAAACTCCCCAGAAACTCTCTGATTACAAATGGATGTGTGTGTGTATATGAATTATATATATAATTTTATCCAGCTTTTCTAGTTATTAGACAAAGTAGAAATACACTAGTTTTACCAATCACATGTTTTTGTATTGTTTCTTTTTTAAGAGGCTGTTTTTTTGTTGTTGTTTTGTTTTGTTTTGTTTTGTCAGAAAGCTTATGGTTTCAAAGGAAAAATATAAGCATGTAGGCTCATTTTATAAAACAGATTTACTGAGTGTCCCATTACTGTCCTGGTGCTATGATATACACTAAATATATAGGGTAATAGCACTCACTATCTTTGTCCTGAAAGATTCCCAGTCTGGTTGGGTGACAAGCAAGTAAGCATGTGACAGTGTGTTAAGTGCTGTCATAGACATGTGCATAGGATTCTTCAGAAAACAGGAAAAGGAGATTTATTTAGTTAGGCAGTTGGGGAAGGAAACAAAATAAATCCTGTTGCTATGGCACATTCTAGTTTTCTCCATTTAAAGGGTCCCTATATAGGCTATATAGGATCAAAGGGCTCATCTCCCCAGGTATCACTGACATAGGTCAAAGTACTTTTAGTTCTTTATTGTGCACTATATATTAGTTACAAAAACACTGTGGAAAAGAAAGGAATGTAACTTATATATCAGCTGGGGCCTTCTTGCCCTTTGGATTTCAGGGTGTAATTGGCCCAGACTCCAGAAAATTCCATAGCCTATGATATCTGTTAATTTCTAAAATTTACTGTCTCAGGGGTTCTGCCTCCTACAACCTTGTACTGTGTTTAGAAATAAAAATCCCATCTCAAACAATAAAGGGCTTAAACATTAAAGGGGCTTTAGTTACTTACCTAATTGGTTAAAGAGTGAAGCTCAGTTAACTCAATATCCCAACATCGTTATCTCTGTGCTCTATGCTCACATGGTCAACTTCATCTAAGCCTGGCTCCCTCATAGTCATAGAACTCAACAAAAGCTGCATTTTCTTCATTCACATTTATGTTAGCGAGTTTTCCTCCTCAAATTCTAGCAAAATTTTTAAACTTCACCTGATTACATCTGCAAAGGTCACATGCCCACCACCAAAGCTATGGCTATGGATGGGATAACAGAATGTACTGTGTAGGAGTTATTTTTCTCAAGCACAAGAATTGTGCTTGAAGGATGGACGCCTGAATGAAATCTGAAGAAAAGAGAACAATAGACTAATGCTGTTTGGCACATAACTAAAAATGTCCACTATATCCACCCAGACATAAAAGTCAATTCCCACTAGAGTTCCTTCCAAAGACTCTACCTCCACACAAAGCTTAATGAAAAAGAAGCATTACCTAAGATTTTCTAGGCAGCACAGGAGTTATGAAATATGCCTATCACAGCACATATCTCATATCAAAATTCTATCTTAGCTATGGTTGTCTCCCTCTCCCAATTTTCTTTTTCAACTGCCCCTTATCTGTGGTCACTTTCAGGTGGAAACATTAATAGCCAGCACATGAGTCACTTTCTCTCTTCTCCCTGACTCAGTGGTCATGGAGGTAAGTGTTATGCTAGAGCTCCTATCAGCTTGGGCCTCTATGTGACTACAAATGGCGGAGACCCCATCACCCCACAGAGAACATGGACTGTGAACAAGAAACAAATTGTGGTTGTATAAAACCACTGGGGGAAAATATCAATGTATTTTTAAAACTATATATAACAAATAAGAGGTATTAATAACATGACAGTTTTTCATTATAAACCCAGATTTTTTTTTTTTTGGTACCACATAAATGGCCTATTGTTGGATGTGGAATAGCTTTAGATCTTTCCTCCTATTTCACCAGATAATTAAGGCTTTGAGAATTCTATAAATAGAAAGCGGTGCTTCTTCTTCTTCTTCTTTTTTTTTTTTGCCTAATGTGTGCCATAAAGCCATAATGTGACAGTATAAGTTTCCTCGAATTTTCCAACCTCATAGTTTTGTAATGATGAGACAAAGCAATGCAATACTTTGTGCTTCTAAAAATAATTAAAAACTGCAAGGTGTCTGCATCTTGTTCTTAAGTCAAAATGATTTATGCTACTTATTACTTAATGACTGATGCTTTGACATTATCATTGCACAGCTGCAATTGAAAATATGATCACATTGTGATATTTATGTTGGAGGCAAGCATTTTTGTTTTTATACTTTGTATTTAATTCATTCGGCATTCTTTTCACTTCATTGCTCCCTCTCTCCCCTGGCAAGAATAAACTCATGCACCAAGCTTAGATCAGCTGTCAGTATCTGTGAGCTCTGAGAGGGTCTTAAATTTGGCAGAATACCCCCGCCCTCTTCACAAGAGATATTCCAAATGAACAAGCTCAAATGCTGGGCTTTCCTCCCATCATAACCCAAATTTTCAAAAGTCTTTAAACACCTTCCTTCTCCCTTCAACTCTCAAGGGGAACTGCACTGATAAGGTTTCTGTTCATCAAAAGAATGGGATGGCAGTGGCTCAGCTATTCCCAGGACAGCTTCTCTGGAAAAGGGCGGCTTCTCCCCTGAGAAGCTATTATAAAGAACAGGAGTTCTCCAGCTCCCGTCATGAATGTATCACTCCACTTCAGTTATTGTTTCTGTGGATTCCTTTTCCTCCTGTCTCTCTCCCCCACCCTGAAGCAGTTTTTAAAATCCATTACCTAGGGAGTTTCGAATTGTACCTGACCTATTGATTCCATGAGATGGCCGTGTCCAATGGCCATACAATACAATATACAACCTGGAGCCCAGTAAAAGGCAAAGAGCTGATGAAATGAAGAATACAGACCAGTAAACAACAATTTGCAATTTCTAGGGAAATAAAAAAAATATTGTTTTTTTTATTAGGGTTGAAAATGAAATAGAGTATGTAAAGAAGCTATGCAAAGCATAGAGCATTGTGCAGATAGGATATTGGTTTTATTAATAATAATTTAAAAATCTAATCTTAATTAGTTAGGGGTTCTATATCATGCGTGTGTTTCATCCACATCTCTATTCTGGATTTTACGATGCTTTGTTGCTGGCATACACATATAATCAGAGGATATTTAAAAGGGAGGAGGGCGTTATATTAAAACCTGTCAGTTTTCACTCTTAGAGTTCCAGGAAAAGGTTTTGTGGGAGGTAGCAAGAACACTTTAGAAGCAAATACTGCTTTTAAAGCACCCTGTAATGCAGGGCATCTTTCAAAGAAGAGTCTGAGGGAAAGCTACATCTTTTGCATTGTATACTGGGTATGACTACCTGGTCTAGGATAAAGGCTACACCATGAACCATGATATTGGAGAATTCTATTTAATTGAACCAAATCTTTATTTTGTGCTAACCTGTGACCCAATCGCTATGTTTGTCTCTCTGGGGACATTAAAAATATGTAAGGCATGGTCCACAACTTTGACGAGTTAAGAACATAATCGAAGAAGCCTACAATCGAAGTGATTTAAAAGGGGGGATGGTATTACAAATTGTTATAAGAATTATTCTTCATTTAATTTTTAACACATTAGCTTGAATACTCAAGAAATAGTCACACTTTGGAGGAAAAATAAATATGTACAAATAAAATAGAGACAAGTGTTTGTACTGTATTTCAAGCAACAAAGCTTCCTTTTTCTGTTCTTCTGTAGAATAAGTGGAGACACCTACAGGATTAGATATACAATATGTGGCCACTCTTCAGTAACCACTATTGAACTTCAAAATGAGTTTAGTCATTAGCTTTGACAAATGAGGACCCTGTTATTGATTTTTACACATGTCTATCATGGGATCTATTTAAAAAGAACAGTCAATTCCAGGAAAGATTATGTTAATCTTATTGGTTTGATTTCCTGATGGAAAGAGGCAGAGCAGGGAGTAAAAAGAGAGGTCCAGAAACTGGCAATATCTGTATCATTTTCCTAAATCCATTCAAAAAAATTCTTTTGGAAAAAATCAAGTGAATCTGTCTTTTCTAAGAAAGCTAAGATTATATTGATAAATCATTCCAGGCTATGTTAACCAACAGCTTGAGAAGTTTACGAAAAAGTACATTGACAGGAGGAATAAAATTACTAATTTATTTGTCTTTTTATGGTTCAGTTAAGAGTATCTTAGGTAGTCGGCATGGCAGCTCGTCAAACCTCGCAGGGTAGCTGTCAGAGTTTTGACTGATGTACAAGAGCGACTTGCTCACGTTTGCCCTTCCTTTCAGTGGAGTGCACACAGGTAAGACAGCTTGTTGGCAATTTTTATTTAATGCTCCCAGGATCTGTGGCTGCACTTTTATTGAAAGTTCTGACAATAAAATCCCAATCCCTAAAATTTCCAAGGTTTGTGCTGCAAGCACTTCTCCACTTAAACAAGATCTTCCTCTGGGATCAGATAACTCTTTAGGGTCTTTTCTGATGCTTTCTGATCTTGGAGACAGCTATTTGGTATGTTGGAGACCATTTTATTTTGTTATTTTCTTTTTTTTTTTACTTGATTCACTGAGAAGGCATCTGAAAGAAAAATAAAACATGAGGAATTAGCAGTGCAAAGGCACAGCAGGGCTCCCGGGAAGCCTTAATAATTCTGAACTGGCAAATGCCAAGTTGTACCCAGTTTGACAGTTTTCAGCCTTTTCCCCATTCCTTTCTCCATTCTTTACCTCCAAACCAATCCATTCTTCAAATGAAACTGCTCATTCCATAATAGTCTTTGAGATCAGTTCTAGAATTTTATCTCATTTTCTAAAAATGAAATATTCTAGTCTAAAACCTCTTTCAAACATGTGGAGTCTGTGTTGTCTAGTGTTTGATCAGAAGCCTTTTAATTACATAGAAATTACAAACCAGTTATCACACCCTTAAAATAATTGGGCAGATGTTTGAAGACAGTAAATTATAATATGGCCTTGAAATGCCTTAACATAGTACACCTCATCTTTGCTCCATCTACATGACATTATATCAGTAAGATAGTCAGAATATTTCAAGGTCATGAACATAGCCATCACTATTTGGTTCTCAAAGTGAAATCCAAAAGTTAGTTTGTATTCTCACATAGAATGTCTAAAGTGCTATAATATAAGGCTTGATTGGCAAACCTTTTGAAGGTATAATTTAGCAATTATTCAAGATAAGAATTTTCTTCTAAAGCAGCAGTCATGTGATTCATTCTTATTGTATTCATGGACCTTCTTATATTTGTGTAATTCCAACATTTTGGAATTCCATTACTTAAATGTGCTAACCATTTCATAAAAGAAAAGGTATTTTATCGCAGCATTAAAATGTAGGAAGACTATAAGCTCAGAATAAAGTTCAGTACTTTAAACAAATTTAGCTTTATGAAAAAAATACTCATTGTTTTATCTGTAAAGATAAACTTGGTTATTATGTAGAAAAAAGAATATTAAAACCTCTGGGTCCTTAAAACACCAAAATGCATTTCTTGCTCAAGCCACATACACATTGGCACATTTTTGAGGAGTAAATACAGCATTTGACAAGGTAAGAAGCATGGAAATAGTGAAAGAACAAGGCAACTTACATGCTGAAACTTAATATTTCTGTCTAGAAGGAGCATATATCATCTCTATTTGTATTTATAGTCCAAAGCAAAGCACAGGGCTCAGCCCTGGCTCAACAGGCTGAAAGTATATATAACACTTGTACATGGAGTGTCTCTGTATATTAGTGGGCATTATCTGGTCCCCACTTTTTATCTTAAAGATGAAAAAGCCCCAGTGATTTTCATCTCTGTATCCTAAGTGCCTGTCACACCATCTGACCCAGAGTATTGGTAATTGAATCAGAACTTAGACCTAGATATTCTTACTCATGTTCTTCCCCACCCCAAGACCTACTCCAGTAGTACTGATATTGTTAAATGTACACAAAGATAAAGATCATATTTAAGAAGAAGTCAGAGTCCAAGGAGTATTCTCATAATTTTGTTTCAGAACAATCCCCCAAAGTAATTATGACAGGTGTTTTATCCTGATTTTGGATTTAAGGAAACCGAGGTTTAGAACGTGGCTTATTTAAGATCCCATTATAGGTGGTAGAGCAAGAACTCACATCAAGACACCAGCCTAAATCCCTGAATCCCACTGACTTGGCAGGAATGGTGTAGGTCAGCAGTCCAGGTGGCAGCAGGCCCAGGGAAGAAACATCTATTGCCTTGCATCTGTTTTGGGTTCAGCTGTCTTCAAATTTTTGCTTTGTGGTCTTCTTTCCAAGTTCTAATTCCATTTGAATGGGAAACCTTAGTCTTGGTATCTACAAATTTGCTGAATCAGTCCTTTACCCTAACTCCCTTGGCAAGCAGGCAATACCTGCTGCAGTGGTAAAACACTAAAGCTCATATCAAACATAAAGACACAGCACAGGTTTTTCTTATAATGTGAGCTCATGACTTCAATGTAGGCCAAAATCAGGGGCTGCTTATAGAAGAAATGTCCCCAAAAATCTGAATTAAAACTTCTCGTGGGATTTACTTACTAGACTTTGGTTTTTAAATATTATTTCTCCTGCTTATATCGATTTTTCATGTTTTTATAATTCTTTTTTTATTTGTTTATCATACAAGCTTTCCCTCCCTTGTTTGTGCTTATACTTACTGTTTTATTGACTGATGAACATTCAAACTTATTTCAGTTTTACAGTGAGGCACCAGGAAGATATAAAAGAATATTATTTGTAAATCTCAACTGAAGAGGATCTTATTCTATTTAAATTTCCATTGCTCTTCAGCTACAGCTACATGCTACCAAAAGGTTGTCTCTTTTGTCCACCTATCAAATTCTCCCTGCGATTCTGTCTCTGGGTCAAAGCAAGTTTTTGAGTCTTCAGAGAAAATGTTTGCCTGAGCTCCCCCCGCTCCAAAATATACAAAGATCAGATAGAGACATTAGGAACAGGGTTATATATATTGATATTTCAGTTGTAGTTACAGAAAAATCAAACATTTCTAAGAAAATTATTTTACCTTGATAGGAATGTGGTTGTTTTACATCTTGAAGGATTATTTCTTACCCTGTGGTTTCTGCAAAGTCCAGATGTTTTCAAGATGGTGTTATGTGTGAAAACTGTAGATTTTAGAAGATTCAACCTCTTAGACATGCCCTGGTGGTAAATAAGTTTCACACTTTGAAGTTCAAATGTGAATATAGCCATTTTTAAATGTTGGATTATATTGTATTAATCTGTATGAAAATATTTTAAAGTTTCTCCTGGGTCATCCATATTTCCTCAGGTTCATATTCATAGAAAACTGGAAAATGATTCTAAACTATTGGTTTCCTCTCTTTAATCTCCCCTCCAAAACATTATTTTCCATATTTTCTTCCTAGCATTTATCAGTACTTGAAAGTATCAATTTTTATAATTACATAACTAATCATATAAGCTTCTGGAGGGCAGGAATGTTCTTATCTTCTGTAGTATCCTCAGTGCCTAGAATAGTGCTTAGTACATAGTAGATGTTCAATAAACACTCAGCTATTATTGCTTTTGCATCCTTCCCCTCCTGTTAAGTATTTTTTTTATTTAGAAAGTTGGGGAAATAGAATCCAGCTTGTAGTCAAAGCTTAAAATGACTAAGTCCTTAAATCCAGTGTCTTATTTTGATTGGCTGAGAAATATGATTGGCAAGGTGGAGAGGCATCTAGGCCACTTAGCATAAGAGCTCTGCATTTAAGAATTTGACTTATTTTCCTGGAGCCTAGAGGGAAATTTTTCCTTTCCCTAGTTAGCCAAGAACTGACCTGGGCTGATTCTAACATTGGAGAACACCGAATGCAGTATCTGCTGAGCCAAGGACTGGGAGTCAAGCTCTGTATCTGAAGGAAAAGCCTAAATTCAAATCCTGTTTTGGCTACTGACTCATCTTGCAAACCTAGATGAATTTAACCTTGTTCAGGTTATATTTTTATTTGCCTGATGAGTAATCTCACCTTTTCCTGGGGCTTGTGTATGTTCTTGGTTTAATGTTCTCAAAGCTTTTTACAATACTGTTGCTGTGGCTTCCGGGTTTCCAAGAGCTGTTGGGAGCAATGTGATGCTCCAGATTGAAGAGTTGGACTCTCTTTTCTCTAAAGACTGTGTACAAAAGATGTGATCCTTTGTGGCTTTGCTCTACTTTAGCCTCCTAATACTCATGGTAGATGAAAAGTATGTTGTTGCAAAAGTCATTAAGTCTGTTTGCCTGAGGCAGCTAGGATCAGGTCCCATTTCCAGAATTAAACTGTTTTTGTCCTAAAATTTCTTCATTCAAAAATCTACCCTTTATTGCTAATAGAAAATCTTTTGCCATTTTTGTGCTCTTAAGAGTAGCCTTCCTGGTCTTCTTGATTTTGTTAATAGCTTGGGATTTGAAACTTGAGCTTAATTTTCTTTTAGGTTCCCTGGTTTCCATTTTGTTTTTCCTTGAATTTTCAGCGGTTCTTGTGTTCTCAGCCCACCATTTTCCCCAGAATAGTTTGCAGATAAAACATCATTTCTTTTTTCTTCATCCTTCTGAAGTAAGTGGGTGTAAGGAAGATTGTCAGTCTCAAATCTGGCCTTACGGCTTTCTATTTCCATTTCTGATCACACTTTGTTTTTGAGCACAAACTTTTCTGTGTTTTAGACATTAGGTTACATCACTGAATTACTGTAGCAAAAAAATTGGTCATTTTCCTCCCTTTTATTATAATGGCAATAGAGTTTAGTTTTTTAACATCAAACCATTTTGTAAAGTCGTTAGCCTATTTGTGACATACTCTGTAGAGGTCTATCTTATTCTGAATACACACACACACACACACACACACACACACAGAGTGGTAGTGGATGTGAGAACCAACAGGAGGTTACATTGCTTTCTTATCTCTTGATCAATTTGTGATGACTTGATTCATTATTACCTCTTAGCTTGACTTTCTAGATGGATACCAATTGTATTTTAGAGTATTTGTAATTCTGAACATAAGCAGAGATTCAGATTCTGTATGAGCATTCTATTTCAAGGCTTTTGGCTTCTCATAAAGGGACTGTGTATAATTTTGGTTGTATAGGTTTCAATTCTGTCAAATTATTTGCATTCTATCTGTCAGGTGATTAATTACAGGTATGCTCTGATTGTGCTTCATAGCCACTGTAGTTTCCTTTGCATTCTTTCAGAACTTCAGGTGACACATTTTGCATAAACTCCTACTTCTTGTGTACTCTGGTTATTGTTGGTCCCTAACTTGGCATTTATTTCGAAAAGTAGAAAGCCTGCCTTGAATCTTTGTAACCCATTTCTTCTAAGATACTCCAAGGACATTATTCATTTTCCAATTTATTATAAAGGATATAATAAAGATGAGCAGCCAGGTGAAGAGGTACATAGGGTAAGATCCAGAAGGGTGCCAAGCCCTGGAGCTTCTGTCCACATGGAGCTGGGTGTGTCACCCTCCTAGCACGAGGCTATGTTTCCTGGAAAGCTCCGAATATAGACATTTATATAACAAGATTTTTGCCCTAGAAATTAAAACAGATATCATTTCAGTTATGTCTCTAATTTCTTTATAGTTATTTTAATATCCCATTAAAACATATAATTAAGTAATGTGATAAAATGTTAGTTTATTAAATTAAACATGTCAAAGTTGATTTCAATTTTCAGAAGATTGTGAAGTCTTGTCAATATTTAGGAAAATAAAGAATTCACCTTAAAATGAGTTAAAATTCATATTTTTCTTGTCTGCAGAATGGTGTGACAATCTCTCAAATGATATAAAGTATAGGTAAATTAGTTGTTAATAAAATGGTAATTTTTGTTGATATTGATTTAGAAACTTTTTTTTCCCAGCGATAACTTTATCATAAATCAAGTACTTACATATTTGTGAGCTTATTTCTGGACTCTATTCTGTTCCATCTGTCTATTCATCTATCCTATATCGATAATATATTGCTAATTAGTTTAATTTAGAAGGAGTCTTTTATCTGGTAGTGTAAATTCTTTAGATATATTCTTCTTTTAGATTGTTTTGTTTATTCTTTGTCCTTTGTATTTCCATAAAAGTTTGAAATCTGCTTGTCCAAGTCCACAAAATGGAATTTTCTGAGGTTTTGATTGACATTGTGTTTTGGGAAACCTGATGTCCACTCTATAAAAGCATTATATCTCTTACTAATTTTAGTCTTCTTTCATTTCTGTCAGTAATGTTTTATAGTTTTCTGTACAGAGAAATTACATACTTTTTTGTTAGATTATTGTTAGTATTTTATGCTTTTGTAAATAGTATTATTTCATTTTCTAAATGTCTTTTGCTAATAGATGAGAAACAGTTCATTTATATATATATGATTCACCTTGTAACCAGAAATCTTGCTAACTTCACTATTCTACTGGATTTTGTGAGTTAATCTGGAGTTCTTAGGAACACAGTGATGTTTTCTATGAAAAGTTTTATTTATACCTTTATTTTTTAAAGCTATATTGGGATACAATTGACATATAACAAATACTGTGTAAGTTTAAGGTGTACAATATGATTTGCTGTTGTATTTTGAAAAATGATTACCACAATAGGGTTGACAACTCTATCACCTCACATAATTAGCATTTTTTTTTGTAGTGAAAACATTTAAGATCTACACTCTTAGCAATTTTTAAGTATACAACACAGGATTGTTGCATTACATCCCCAGAACTTATTTATCTTATAATTGAAAGTTGGTGCTGTCCATGTACCTTAAATTCCTTTTTCTTTTGCTCTTAAATTTATTATTTTTATTTTTCAGTTGTAGTTGACATAAAATATTAGTTTCAGGTGTACAACATAGTGCTTAGGCATTTATATAACTTATGAAGTAATCACCCCATAAGTCTAGTACACATTTGATACCATATAGTTGTTACAATATTATTGACTATATTCCCTATGCTGTAGTTTGCATCCCGTGACTGCTTTTATAACTGGCAGTCTGCACTTCTTAATACCTTTACTTTTTCTACCCCTCCTCCAAGTTCTCCCTTCCCATCTGGCAACCATCAATTTGTTTTCTGTATCTATGAGTTTGTTTCTGTTTTGTATGTTTGTTATGTCAGATTCCACATATAAGTGAAATCATTTGGTGTTTGTCTTTTTCTAACTTTTTTTGCTTACTATAATAACTTCTAAGTCCAACCATGTAGCCACAAATGGCAAGATTTCCCTTTTATGGCAGAATAATATTACACTATATATATGTACAATCTCTTTATCCATTCTTCAATTGATGGACACTTAGGTTGCTACCATGTCTTGACTATCATAAATATTACAATGAATATACGGGTGCATATATTTTTTTGAATTAGTGTTTTGGATTCCTTCAGGTAAATACTAAGCAGTGGGACTGCTGTGTCATATGGTAGTTCTATTTTTAATTTTTTGAGGAATCCCCATTCTGTTTTTCATACTGGCTGTACTAATTTACAATTCCACCAATAGTGCATGAGGATTCCCTTTTCTCTAAATAGTCACCAGCACTTGTTTTTGGTGGATTTATTGATGATAGCCGTTCTGACAGATGTGAGGTGATACCTCATTATGATTTTAATTTGCATTTCTCTGATGATTAGTGATGTTGAATATCTTGGCAATTTTATGTCCTCTTTGGAGAAATGTCTATTCAGGTCCTCTGCTCATTATTTAGGCGAGGCAACCCTTGATTGACCTCATAGATTGCAAGGACCTTGTCAGCTTATAATCCCTTATTTTTTATTTTTTATTTTTATGCCTACAGCACTTGGTCTTCCTTGGTGGTCTCCCATCCGAATACTAACCAGGCCCAACCGTGCTTAGTTTCTGAGATCAGATGGGATTGGGCTTGTTCAGGGTGGCATGGCTGTAGACCATAAAGCTTTTTTTTTTTTATTGTCTTATTTAATTTTTCTGATAGTTGGTTATTGATGAATAAAAATGCAACTGATTTCTGAATATTAATTTTATATCCTGCTACTTTACTGGATTCATTCATTCTCATTGTTTTTTACAAGACTCTTTAATAGTCTCTCTACATAGTATCGTGTCATCTGTAAATAATGACAGTTTTACTTCTTCCTTTCCAATTTCTTTTTCTTGTCTGGTTGGTATGGGTAGGACTTCCAATACTATGTTGAATAAAAGTAGTAAAATTGAATATCCTTGTCTTGTTTCTGACCCTAAAGAATAAGTTTTAAGCTTTTTATTGTTGAATATTCTGTTAGCTCTGGGTTGGTGATATATGGTATTTATTATGTTGAGGTATGGTCCCTCTATCCCAACTTTACTTAGAGTTTTTTTTTTTCTTTTTTATCATAAATGGATGTTGAATTTTGTCAAATACTTTTTCTGGATCTATTTATTTGGTCATATAATTTTTATCCTTTTGTTTATGAAGTATATCAAGTTAATTGATTTATGAATATTGAACCAAACTTGCATCCCAAGAATAAACTCTATTTGATTATGGTGTACAATATTTTTAATGTAATGCTGAATTCTATTTGCTAATATTTTGTTGAGAATTTTTGCATCTATGTTCATCAGGTATATTGCCCTATAATTTTCCTTTTCTGAAGTTCTTTGTTTTGGTATCAAGGTAATACAGACCTTATGAATTTAGGAGTCTTCCCCCTTTATAATTTTTTGGAATTAGTTTCATAAGGATAGGTATTAATTATTCTTTGAAAGTTTGGTAAAATTTATCTGTGAAGCCATATGGTCCAGGACTTTTGTTTGTGAGTTTTTTTATTACTAATTCAATTTTGTTAGTAGTTATCAGTCTGTTCAGATTTTCTGTTTCTTCCTGATTCAGTCTGAGAAGATTGTATGTTTCTAGGAATTTATTCATTTCTTCCAGGTTGTCTATTTTGTAGGCATATAATTGCTCATAGTATTATAAATCTCTTCATTACTGGGATGTCAGTTGTCACCTCCTTTTTCATTTCTGGTTTTATTTGGTACCTCTCTTTTTATGAGTCTGGCAAAAGATTTATCTATTTTGTTTATCTTTTCAAAGAACAAGCTCTTTTCCATTTTTTAAATTCTATTTTATTTCCACTTAGATCTTTATTATTTCCTTTCTTCTACTCTTTTGGGGCTTTGTTTCTTCTTCTAGTACCTTTAGGTATAATTTACATTGTTTACTTGACATCTTTTCTTATTTCCCAAGGTAGGCAGGTATTCCACTCTTAGAACTGCTTTGGTTGTGTCCTATGAATTTTCAGACATTTGTGTTTTCATTTTCTTCTGTATCACAACATCTATTGATTTCTTCCTTGCTTTTTAACCCATTCATTGTTTAGTAGCACATTATTTAGCATCCTTATGTGTGTGTATTTTTCATTTTTCTCTGTGTAATCAATTTCCATTTTCATACTATTGTGATCAAAGATTTGCTTAATATAATTCCAATCTTCTTAAATTTATTGAGACTTATTTTGTGACCTAATGTAGTCTATCCTGGAAAATATTCCAGATACAGTTAAAAATAGTATGTATTCTGCTGATTTTTGGGTGAAATGTTCCAAGACAATTAATTTAATCTGATCTAATGTGTTATTTAAAGCCAGTGTTTCCTGTTCATTTTCTTTCTGGATGCTCTATCCATTGATGTCAATGGGTGCCAAGTCCAGCAAGTGGTAAATCCTGCCATGTCCAGCATGGCTCTGGAGAGTGTACCTGAGTGGGAATGGTGGGAGATTAAGAAAAGAAAGAAGACAGAAAGCTGGGATCAGGAGGTCCGCTGTCCACTGATGGCGGAGCAATGGTGTAGTCTTATTTTTGCAAGCTGCTTTTATACAAGAGCATACAATTACTGGCTAAGATAAGATTATCCTCACCCACCCCACACCCTACTATGATCTTTTGCAGTTCCATCTGCTTCCGGCTATGAGTGTACTCCCTGCCTCAGAGCAACACCTCAGTGTTCCCTGATCAGTTCCTACTTCCCCATTCTTAGGAGGGTCCCTTGATTTACCTCCCAGATTGCAAGGACCTTGTCAGTTTACAATCTGCTCTCCACAAATGGGGTGGTAAAGGCCCCTACAATGACTGTATTACTGTTGATCGCTCTCTTTATGTCCATTAATATTGCTTTATATATTTAGAAGCTCTTATATTGGGTACATAAATGTTTACAAGAATTATCTTCTCTTGTTGGATTGATCCTTTTATCATTATAAAATGCCCTTCTGTCTCCCTTGTTTTAAAGTACATTTTGTCTGATATAAGTATTGCTACCCTATCTTTTTTTTTTTTTCATTCCATTTGCATAAAATATCTTTTTCTATCCTTTTACTTTCTGTCTGTTTTTCAATCTGAAGTGGGTATCTTATAGGCAGCATATATACGGGTCTTATTTTCTTATTAATTCAGCCACCCTATGTCTTTTTGATTGGAGCATTTATTCCATTTATATTTAAACTAATTACTGAGAGGTATATAGTTATTGCCATTTTATTAACTGTTTTCTGATTATTTTTATAGTTTTCTCATTATCTTGCTCTCTTCTAGGTTGATGATTTTCTATAGCATTGTGTTTGAATTCCTTTATTTCTTGTATATATCTTATAGATTTTTGATTTGTGGTTACTATGTACTTCTTATATACCCAGCTATGCTTATAGCAGTCTATTTTAAGTTGAAGGTTGTTTAAATTCAAACATTCTAAAAATCACTACAATTTTTAGTCTCTCTCACCATGTTAATTTTTTTGTCATTCATTTTTACTTCTTTTGTCTGTCTGTGTGTATCCCTAATTTACTGTTGTAATTATACATGATTTCCTATTTTTGCATTTTAACCTTTGTACTATATAGCTGGTTGAATAACTGCTTTTACTAAGTGTTGCCTTTGTCAGTGAGAAACTTATATTTTCTTATTCATAGTTTTGATATTTCTACTTAAAGAAGTCCCTTTAACATTTCTTGTGACACTGGTTTGGTGGTAATGAAATCCTTTAGCTTTTTCCTGTCTGTGAAACTACCTCTCCTTCGATTCTGATAACCTTGTTGGGTAGAATAAACTTGGTTGTAGATCTTTTTCATCATTTTGAATATTTTGTGCCAATCCTTTCTGACCTACAAAGTTTCTTTTGAGAAATTATCCAACCATAGTATGGGAGCTCCTTTGTATGTAGCTAACTGCTTCTTTCTTGATGCTTTTAAGAATCTCTTTGTCTTTAACCTTTGGCCTTTTAATTATGTCTTGGTGTGGGCCTCTTTAGTTTTATCTTATTTGGGACTCTCTGCACTTCCTGGATTTGTATGTCTATTTACTTTGCTAGATTAGAAAAATTTTCCACCATTATTTCATAAAATGTTTTCAATCTGTGCTCTCTCTCTTCTTTAAGTGCCCTTATCACGCAAATGTTTGTGTACTTGATGTTGTCTCAGAGGTCCCTTAAGGTATCCTTATTTTCTTTCATTCTTTTTCCTTTTATGTTCCAATTGGTTGTTTTCTGCTACCTTTTCTTCCAGATTGCCAAGTTGATCCTCTGCTTCATCTAATTGTTGTTGATTTGCTCTAAAGTATCCTTCATTTCAGTTATTATATTCTTCACTTCTGACTGGTTCTTTATCTTGCTGTCAAAGTGAGTTCTGAGTTCATCTATTCTTCTAAGTTCATTGAGCATCCTAATACTATATTTTTGAACTCTGCATCTGCTACATTGCTTGTCCCCATTTTTTTAAATTCTTTTTCAGCGAACCACCACGGTAGGCCCTTTAAGAGGTACTGCAGCAGCCCTTTGTCTTACTCAGATGCAATATCTACTGGTCTTCACAGGTAGATGTTATGAGGACTCTTCCTCCTCTGGGGAGCCCCATATGAATCTGGGACTCCTGGCAACTCAGGTGGAACCCCTACAGCTGAGATATCCCTCCTAATTCTTAATTGCCACACCATGGATGTGGGACCTGCACATTCAGCATCTCTACCGCTCCTACCAGTCTCATTGTAGCTTCTTCTTTATCTCCTTAATTATAGCACTTGTGTTCAGCTAGTCATCAGGTGGTTCTCAGTGATAGTTGTTCTATAAATTAGTTGTAATTTTTATGTAGTTATCATTGGGGGAGATCTGTTTTCACCTCCTTTCCCATCTTAACCAAAGTATTTTAATTTCTATTTTTTTGTTGTTGTTGTCATTACATTAGCTAGAACCTCTTCTACAGCATTTAAGAAGCCAAAGGTTTGTTATAGGTGTGTGTGTTTTAAATTATAAATGACCTCTATCAGATTTTAAAAGTTCCTCAAGATCTCTGTTTGCTGAGTTGGTTTTGAGTGTGTGTGTTCAAATCATGAAGTATTGAAAGTTATTACATATACTCTGGATCAATTGAAATGACAGATTATTTTTCCCTTTAATATTTTAACATGGCAAATTCAATTATAGTTGACTCTTGAACAACATAGGGCTTAAGGGCACTGACCAACTATGAGTGAAGACAAAATCTTTTTGTAAGTTTAAGTTGGCCTTTCACATACACAGACTCCCAACTGCAGATTGAAAATAGTATTTTTTAATGTTAATCCACCTTTGCATTCCTATAATAAGCCCGACTTGATGTTGAGTTATCTTTTTATATAGGTAACTGAATTGAGTCTACTAATATTTTCTTTAAGCTATTTCTATCTACATTCAAAAGATTGGCCTGTAATATTTTTTTCGTATTCTAGTCAGGTTTTCATTGCATAGTTATACTATTCTCATAAAATGAGCTGAAAGTATTTCACTTTTTCTACTCTTGGAAGAGTTTTTATATGATTACAACTTTTTTTTTTTTAATATTTGAAAGAATTTAGCTATTTGGGCTGGAAAATTTCCTTGTGAAAAGATCTTAAATACTGTTTCTTTAAAAAATAAAGAACTATGCAGTTATTCCATTTATTCTTATGTTCATTTTTTGAGAGATTTATCCAATTCATTTAGTTTTTCAAATCTATCGATGTTGTTCCCTGTAACCTCTTATTATCTTTGTAATATCTGCCTTTTCATCTAGATTTTCAAATTTACTGATGTGAAATTTTCATCACATTCTCTCATTTGTAACATCCGTAGCATCTACAGGAATGACTGCTTTTCATTTGTATTAAGGTTATTTGTGCATTTTCTTTGTTTAAATTTGTATTTCTAGAGGATTACTTTTATATAGGCATACTTTTTATTGTGCTTTGCTTTAGTCTGTTTTTCTAAATTGAAAGTTGTGGCAACCCTGCAACTAACAAGTCTATTGGCACCATTTTTCTGAGTCTCAGATGATGGTTAGCATTTTTTTTTAGCAATACAGTATTTTCAATTAAGGTATATACATGTTTAAGAAATGTTATTGCACACTAATAAACTATAATTTAGTATAAACATAACTTTCATATGCACTAAGAAACCAAAAATGTCAAGTGACTCACTTTATTGCAATATTTGCGTTAGTGAGGTAGTCTAGAACCAAACCTGCAATACTACAAGGTATTGTCTATAGGTCTTTTCAAAAAGCAATTTTTGGATTTCTCTATAAATTGCTTTATTTCAAAATATTTGGTGTATTTTGTTATTGATTTTAAGTTTAATGAACTCTGTTCAGAGAACATACACTACAACTTAAATACTTTAAAATTTGTTGAGATTTGCTTTATGACTGAGTTTAAGGAAAATTTTAATAAATTTTCTATGTGTACCTAAAAATAATGTGTATTTTGTAGTTGTTGGGTGTAGGGTTCTATACATATCAATTAGATCAAATTTGTTAAGTCTTGGGTCTCAAATCACTTCATTATTGATTTTCTACCTTCATGTTCTATCATTTACCAAGAGACATGTTAAAACTTCCAATGATTGCAGTTTTCTCTCTCCTTTTAGTTTTGTCAGTTTTTGCTTTTTAAGGTTGTATTATTGTGTAAAATTTAGACTTGTGATATCTTCTTATATTAACTAGGACATCCCATCATTATTAAATATTCTTCTTGTATTATATCTTATAGATTTTAAGTATTCCACTCAATGACGTGATATGTAGTTTTATTAACTTTCCCAAGGAAAATAATGTTTGATTTATAAATTTTTTTTCATCGTTCTACTTTTGACTTTTCTGGACACTCATATTTAAGGTATGGTTCTTGTGAACAGCATATTGTTGTTGTTTTTAACTTATAGTCTGACAGAATGTCTTTCAAGTATTGTATTTAGTCTACATTAAATGGTTTGCAGTATCTGTGGATTTATCATCTCACTATATTTTTCTACCATTTTTAGGTTTATTATTTAACATCTTTATAAGTTAGCTTTTTTGATAATTCCTTCCATTTTACTTTGCTAATTATATATTTTTCTTTTTAATGGTTACTCAAATAAAGACTGCAATAAATTACACCTTTTATCACTCTCCATCAAGAAAATTGCATTTGTCCCATTCTCACCATTTGTACTACTGTTTTGTATTATAATCTTTCAGATGATCTAATCCCTATAAGAAATTATAGTTTTATTCTGTGTGTGTGTATATATACATATATATTTACTCAGATATTAAACTTTTTGGAATATTTCCTTTTTCCTAAATTTCCATATCACTACCTGAGAAATTTTCTTCTACCTGAAAGATATTCTTTCATATATTTTATATATTAAATCTATTAGTGAAATTTTTTGTCTGAAAATATTTCCTCTCCCCTCTCCCCCCATTTTAAAGGTTAACCTCATGGCTATAAAATTCTAGGTTGGTAATTTTTAAAAAACATGTTAAAATATTTAAAATTTTATATATGTTTTAAGAAGTATAATTTCCATATATCATATCAAGTTCAGCTGTACAATATTTGATGCATGCATATATTGTGACATTATCAACACAAGTCTAGTCTAGTTAACTTCTGTCACTGTATACAGTTGCAAAATGTTTTTCTCTTATGATGAGAACTTTTAAGATTTGCTCTTAACTTTCAAGTATGGAACACTATTATTAACTCTAGCCATTATGATGTACAATACATCTTCATGACTTATTTACATTATAACCAGAAGTTTATACCTTTTGACCTTCTTCACCCATTTTCCCATTCCCTAACCCCCTCTCTCTGGCAACTTCTAATCTGTTCTCTGTACCTATAGTCCATTTTTTGTTGCTGTTTTAATTTTTAGATTCTACGTAGTAGTGAGATCATATTGTATTTATCCTACTCTGACTTATTTCACTTAGCATAATTACCTCAAGGTTCTCCACATCCTCACCAACACTTATTATTTGTCTTTTTGATAATAGCCATCTAACAAGTGTGAGGTGGTATTTCATTGTGGTTTGGATTTGCATCTCACTAATTAGTGATGTTGAGTACCTTTTCATATATCCGTTGGCCATCTGTATGTCTCCTTTGGAAAAATGTCTACATAGGTCGGTCCATTTTTTAATTGGATTGTTAGATTTTTCTATTGAGTTGTATGATCTCTTCATATATTTGGATAATAACCCCTTATCAAATATGATTTGCAAATATTTTCTCTAATTCAGTAGGTTGTCTTTTCATTTGGTTGATAGTTCCTTTGTTATGGAGAAGCTTTCTAGATTGATGTAGCCCCACTTTTTTTTTGATTTTGGTGTCAAATCCAAAAAATAACCACCAAGGTCAATGTCAAGGAGATTATAGCCTGAATTTTTTTCTAGAAGTTTTGTGGTTTCGATCTTATATTATCTTCAATCCATTTTAAATTATTTTCTTGCGTGTAGTGTAAGATAGTCATCCAGTTTTATAATTTTGCATGTGGCTCTCCAGTTTTCCCAAAACCATTTATTGAAGAGACCGTCCTTTCCCATTGGCTCATATTCTTGGTTCTTTTTTCATAAATTATTATAAATGTGTGGGTTTATTTCTGAGATCTCTATTCTGCTCCATTAATCTGCATGTCTGTTTTTAGACCAATATCATACTCTTTTGATTACTTTAGGTTTGTAATATGTTATTAAAACCTGATGCCTTCAGCTTTTTTTGTTTTTCAAGATGGCTTTTGCTACTTGGGGTCTTTTGTGGTTCTACATAAATTTTAGGATTGTTTGTTCTATTTCTGGGAAAAATGTCATTGGAATTTTGATAGGGATTGCACTGAATCTATAGACCACTTCAGGTAGAATGGATATTTTAACAATATTCTTCCAATCCATAAACACAGAATATCTTCCCATTTGTATCTGGATTCTTTCATCAACATCTAATAATTTTCAGTGTATAGGTCTTTCACCTCCTTGGTTAAGTTTATTTCTAAGTATTTTAATCTTTTTGATGCAATCGTAAATGTGATCGCTTTCTTAATTTCTCTTTCAGTTACTTCAGTATTACTGTATAGAAACACAACTGATTTTTGCATATTGACTCTGTATCCTATAATTACTGAATTCATTGATTAGTTCTTACAATTTTGTGGTAGAATTTTTAGGGGTTTCTATGTATAATATCATATCATCTGCAAATAGAATTTTACTTCTTTTCCAATTTGAATGGCTTTTATTTCTTTTCTTATTGCCCTGCCTATCGCTTCCAATACTATTTTGTATAAAAGTGGCAAGAATGAGCATCTTGTCTTATTCCTGATCTTAAAGAAAAAGCTCTCAGGTTTTCATCTTTGAGGTTGTTAGGTCTGATTTTGTCATATATGGCCTTTATTATTTTGGAGAATTCTTTCTTTATAGCCACTTTGCTCCTTTTGTTATGTGGTATATCACACTAATTGATTTTCAGATGTTGAGCCATCCTCGCATCTGTAGAATAAATCCCACTTGATCATGGTGTTTGATTTTTTTTTTAATAGAAGAAAAATGTACAAAATTTTTTATAGGAATGTACAGTCAGTGTCATTTAAAATGAGACCCAAAACACATTGGGCAGTTGATGTTTATACATCATTATGGACAAAGGAGAAAGAGAAGGAAGGGTCTGAAATTTCAGAGGACAGAGACAATTTATAGGTAGTTGAGGAAGAGTGGAAAGCACGTGGTGAATTCTTGCTAGGCAGCCTAAAAACAATGGGATGCCGAGGATCTAGTTAATAGGCTCCAGCTTAAAGTCTTACTGTCTACCATATCAAAGCAAATAGGCTAAGGCTCCCTTCCTGGAGCGGTCTTTCCATCTGACTCTTATGTAGGAAAGGGGGACGGTCAAACATTCTGAGTCATTATTTTTTTTTCAAGTACAGTTGGCATTCAATATTAGTTTCAGGTATACAGCATAGCAGTTAGACAATTACATAACTAAGAAGGTGCTTCCCCCTGCTAAGTCTAGTTCTTACCTGGTACTATACATAGTTATTACAATATTATTGACTATATTCCCTATGCTGTACTTTACATACCTGTGTCTATTTTGTAACTGCCAATTTGTATATCTTAATATCTTTGCTTTACACTCAGCCCCCAACCCCTCTCCCATCTGGCAAACAAAAAAATGTTCTCTGTATCTCTAAATTAGTTTATTTTTCTTCTTTTAGATTTCACTTTCAAGTGAAATCATATGGTATTTGTCTTTCTCTAACTTGTTTCACTTAGCATAATACCCGCTAGGTTCACCTATGTTGTTGCAAATGGCAAGATTTCATTCTTTTTATGGTATAGTAATATTCTATTGTATATATGTACCACTTCTTTATTCATCTATTGATGAACACTTAGGTTGCTTCCATATCTTGGCATAAATAATTCTGCAATGAATGTAAGGGTACATATATTCTTTCAAATTAGTATTTTGAATTCCTTCAGATAAATACCCAGAAGTAAAATTGGTGGGTCATAGGGTAGTTCTATTTTTAATTTTTTGGGGGTCCATTCTGTTTTCCATACTGTCTACACTAATTTACAATTCCACCAACTGTGCATGAGGATTCTCTTTTCTCCAAATAGTCACCAACACTTTTTTTTTGGTGGATTTATTGATAGCCATTCTGACAGATGTGAGGTGAGACTTCATTATGGTTTTAACATGCATTTCTCTGATTAGTGATGTTGAGCACCTTTCCCTGTCTTTTGGCAATCTTATGTCCTCTTTGGAGAAATGTCTATTCAGGTCCTCTGCCCATTTTTTAATCAGATTTTTTTTTTTAGTGTTTTAGTTGTATAGGTTTTTTTTAAAAAATATATATTCTAATATTAACCCCTTATTGGATGTATCATTGGTGAATATTTGCTCCCATTCAGTAGGTTGTCTTTTCATTTTGTTGTTTTCCTTCACTGTTTAGTAAATTTTTAGTTTGATGTAGTCCCATTTTTTTCTTTTGTTTCCTTTACCCCAGGAGATATATCAGAAAAAATATTACTACTATGAGCAATGTCAGAGTTTACCAGCTATGTTTTCTTCTAGGAGTTTTATGATTTTGGCTCTTACATTTATGTCTTTAACTTATTTTGAGTTTATTTTTGTATGTGGTTATCTAGTTTCATTTTTTTTTGCATATATCTGTCCAGTTATCTCTGCACCATTTATTGAAGAGACTGTCTTTATCCTATTGTATATTCTTGCCCCTTTTGTCATAGATTGACCACATAGATGTGAGTTTATTTCTAGGCTCTCTATTCTGTTCCATTGATCTTTGTGTTTGTTTTTATGCCAGTTCCATACTTTGTAGTATAGTTTCATATCGGATAACATGATACATCCAACTGTCTTGTTATTTCTCAGGATTGCTTTGGCTATTCAAGGTCTTCTGTGGTTCCATATAAATTTCAGGATTATTGTTCCAATTCTGTAAAAAATGCCATTGGTATTTCGATAGGAGTTGCACTAAATCTGTAGATTGCTTTGGATACTATGGGCATTTTTATGTTAATTCTTATCCATGAGCCCAATATATGCTTCCATTTATTTGTATATTCTTTAACATCTTAGTTTTCTGAGTACAGCTCTCTTACTTCCTTGGTTAAATTTTTTCCCTGGTATTTTTTTGATGCAATTATAAATGGGATTGTTTTCTTAAGTACTCTTCCTGGTCGTTTGTTATTTTTATAAAAATGCGACTCATTTCTGAATATTTTTTTCTGATTTACTGAATCCAGTTATCAATTCTATTAGTTTTTTGGTAGATTCCTTAGGGTTTTTTATATATGGTGTCATGTCATCTGATGGTGTTTGATCCTTTTAATACATTGTTGAATTTGGTTTGCTAATATTTTTTTGAGAATTTTTTAATTTATGTTCAACAGAGATATTGGCCTGTAATTTTATTTTCCTGTGGCATCCTTGTTGCTTTGGTATCTGAATTTTGGAATGCTGTCCTTGTAAAATGAGTTTGGTAGTGTCCTTCCCTAATTTTTGCAAGGATTTGAAAAAGTTTGGTAATAATTCTTTAAATATTTGCTGGATTTCATCAGTTAATCCATCTGGCCCTGGGCTTTTGTTTACTGAGTTGTTGTTGTTGTTGTTGTTGTTATTATTATTGATTTAATCTCCTTACTAATAATTGCTCTGTTCAGTTTATTTTATGATTTAGACTTTGCAAATTGTTTCTAGATTTTTTTTCATTTCTTCTAGGTTGTCCAATTTGTTGGCATATAATTGTCACAATAGTCTCTTACGATCCTTTATATTTCTGTGGTATCAGTTGTAATGTTTCCCATTTGATTTTATGTATTTGAGTGCTCACACTTTCTTGGTGAGTCTAGCCAAAGGATTTCAACTTTTCAAAGACCAGTTCTTAGAGACTAAAAAGACAATAGAAAAGATCAATGAAACTATTTCTACTGATTTTCATTTCCTTTCTTCTACTAACTTCAGCCTCTTTGGTCTTTTATTCCTACTTCCCTGAGGTGTAAAGTTAGGGTTGAGATTTTTGTCTTTCTTCTTTTTGATGTAGGCATTTATTGCTATGAACTGCTCTCTTAAACTGCTTTTTGCTGCAATCCATAAGTTTTAGTATGTTGTTTTTCCCTTTTAATTTGTCTCAAGGTATTTTTTGATTTCTCTTTTGATTTCTTCTTTGATCCATTAATTGTTCAATAGGATGTTATTTAATCGCCATGTATTTGTGTATTTTTCTCTTATAGTTGATTTCTAGTTTTATACCATAGTAGAAAAAGATGCTTGATATGATTCCAATCTTTTAAAATTTATGAAGACTTGTTTGTGGCCTAACATGTAACCTATCCTGGAGAATGTTTCATGTGCACTTGAGAATGTGTATTCTATGGCTTTTGGATGAAATGTTTTATATATTTTAAAATTCATATAGATTAATATTCACGTTTATTACCTGCTTAACAAATCCAATAACCTTTTCTTAACTATTGTACCTGACTTTTCTAGAGCATTTGACACTATTTACCATCTATTTCTTCTTGAATATTCCTCTTGCAAAACTAATGTGAAAGTGTACTAATCTGCATTTGTTCTTATAATTCAGACTCCTCTATTTTCTCCTCAGACTTCTTTCCCACATACCCTATACATAATGGATCTTCCCAGTCTCTATTTTTTTCCTACAATATCTTAACATTCTCAATTTTTCTATAGCAGCAATTATTTTTCAAACTACAGTTTCAAATTTGCTAGTGCTTGCTGTATATTCTTTTGTAAACGATAAAGTTTCCATCATCTCTTCCATTACCAAATTTAAAGGAAAAGCTTCCATAGATTGTCACATTTCTGTTAATAGTATTATCATTTCCCTAGTTATTGAGATTTGAAATCTTATTTATCCTTCAATTACACAAACCTTGTATATGAAGGGATTATAACACTATTTTAATAACTTAGAATTGTAAACTATCACTTGAATTGATTTTCTTCCTTCTTTATCTGCAAATTCAGTTTTTCACTTTAAATTAGACTAAGGAATAGGCCCTTAACTGATCTCCAGACCTCTAATTTTTTTCCTTCACCAATCCATCCATCATGTCACTCCTACATTAACCACAGTCCATCCTATTGCTTGGAAAAATAAAACAGGAGCAGAGGGGAAAATGTTTCCTATTGCCTGGAGAGCAAAGCCTGGAATTCCTGACCCAGGTTTACTGATGAACTTTTCTTTAGTCCTCACTTCCTCTTTCTTTTTCTATATCTTATACTATTTTTATGCATACACTGCAGATTTTACCAGAATATATTAATATACTTTTTCTGGCTGTAACCTGCAATTCCACTACCTTATACCTTTGCTTTCTGTGTGTGTGTGTGTGTGTGTGTGCGTGCGCGCGCGCGCACCAGTAATAGCAGAGAGTAAGGTGAAATTTAACCACTTCTTTATTATCTGTGCCTGCTGACGAGTTACCTCAAATATATAAAAGCCATGAAAACTGGGAACCTATACTGAAAATACAACTTCAAGATGAATCTGTCTTTGAGGTTCCTGGTAATAATATCACCGTTCCCTATGGAAATACTGAGAAACCACTCTTTTGAAATTTGCCCATCTTATTAAGTCTGAATTCAAATTCTAACTTATCCGTTCTTTCTTTTCTTTTCTTTCTTTCTTTCTTTCTTTCTTTCTTTCTTTCTTTCTTTCTTTCTTTCTTTCTTTCTTTCTTTCTTTCTTTCTTTCTTTCTTTCTTTCTTTCTTTTCTTTCTTTCTTTCTTTTCTTTCTTTCTTTTCTTTCTTTCTTTTCTTTCTTTCTTTCTTTCTTTCTTTTCTTTCTTTCTTTCTTTCTTTCTTTCTTTCTTTCTTTCTTTCAATTTAAAGAATTCTTCCTGGTACTTTTGAGAATTTTGTTAAACTTCTCTAATGAGTTTTCTGTGCAGTATTATATGGTTTTATGTACCTACCTTATAAATAAAATGAGGAGAGGGTATATAATATTTCTATATATTCTATATTATCCAACACAGGCCTTCAAATACAAGAGCTATTTATGTCTGCTTAACTAAATGTTTACAATAGTATGAATAGAGCCAGATTATCTCCCTTTTAATCAGGTCTATTTTATGTGGTTTTTGCTCTGATATAAGTCACTATTTATGTTTTTGTTGTTGTTGTTTTGTTTTGTTTACAACAGACATTGTGCCTATTATTTGGCCTGTTCTCTACTGGCCAAGTTTTATTTTGTTTTAAAATTATTCTCTACTTCAATTTATACTAGTCTTTGTGGAGAAATATATGCCCATATGTACATATTCTTATGCACACACTTGAATAAACACATTATCTCTATATACACCTAAGTTATGATGGCTAGGGCTTCTTCACATGATAAATTTAAGTCTATGACAATGACTGTGTTTATGGTCTGTTAGTAATTTGCTCTATTCCAAACACTTACTGCTTAATATTCAGTGCTTGAATTTTTACTAAATTATTGTGTTTTTTGAAAATTCAATATGGAGTTTATAGTCTTGCATATTTACATATGAATTACAGCAATTTTTAATATTTTTATGTAGAAACTGAAAATGGAAAAAGTCACATATAAAGCAGGAAAAATATTTAACATTTCAGGGGTGGAGGAATTGTAATCAAACTAAGGAATCTGTAGAATGCCATGTATACTTATGAATTTGAAGTTATCCTAAAGCTGGCAAACATCTGCATCTTACACATCTGGGGCAGCATCTGTTCTGTGTTATTAGCAGAAGAAAACAAGAATATTGGGGTAAACAACCATAGCGCGGCATCAAATTCTTGCAAATCTAACAACTGTATATTCTTATTGTCAATCAGGTGCCTAAGAAGTGGCATGAGCCCCACACGAAGGTGCTTGACAATGGCATTTCTCAACCCCCTTTATAAAACGTCACACTCCAGGCCTGGGGATAACAAGCTTTTGCTTAACAGCATAGGGGCCTATAAATAAGAAACTCATTAAGCTACCTGTAGCAGGCCTCTACCCCAGCCCTATAGTGGCTTGGGAGCTTAATGAGGTGATAATGAGGAGAAAATGGTTTAGCTCCTTTTTGGCCTGGTTTGTGATGGGTAGGGAAATCCCAGTCTTCAGAGAAACAGCCACCATAGAGCCCAATTCATCATTCAGGGTGGGTCTATACTAGAGAAATAATTTGCTTCTAGGCCCTGAAGTTATTTGGCTCCCCAGTCTTTGGAAACAAAGCACACTATTCATTCACATTTGAAGGGACTGTCCGAATGACACCAATAAAGGGTGTTAAACTAGCTGGTCATTAGCATTTGAAGAGAATGCCCAAATAACACCAACAAAGGGTGTTAAACCAATCCACATTGTAGGTAGTGGGGTGGGAGTACTGTGCAATTCTAAATGGATTAATGACAGCATTATTTTCTCACTATGAGCCCAGCCTCCTAAGATTTCATATTCATTCACGGCTGGACCAAAACATCTTGGCCAATGTCTCCCCTCCTTTTTCCTTAAAAAGAAATTAAAGCAGTGAGCTGGGATTAGGAACATAACCTTTAGCATAGTAATGACGAGATGGAGATCAGATCACCAATCTGTTGGGTATCCAGGTCATGATGTCAAATTCGGTAGGATATTCTGTTGTAGTTCCCAAGAAAGGTCCAGGAAGAAGAGACCAGTGATCAGTTTTGTTGACTTAAGCTTTCCTCAGACTAAATGCTGCTGCTGATAACCCTCAAAGTACAGAAAATTTTGGAAAAAAGAAAAATACCTCAATCACTCAGTTCAACATTTCAACTAAAACAGAAATCTTCTCTACAGTGTTCCTTAGGGAAGGACATCCCTTCTTTCATTGAAAGTAGCCCAGAAGGACATACAACTGGGTAACAGTCAAGGATCTACTGTGGGTCTTACTACTATTCTACCAGATGGAAAAAGGCAAGATGACACATACATACTACCTAACCCAGAAATTTTACCTACATTATTTTATTCTTAAAATATATTTGTTGAGTGCATAAAAGCCTCATTTTGTAGATAAGAAAATGTCTGCTAAGAGTTTAACTTATCCTTCCAAACGTAGGTAGTAAGTGCCGGAGCCAAAATTTATACCCAAAGAATATGGCTTTCTATAACATCAATTGGGACCCAAACAACCTGTTGACCTCAGCTGATAGGGGATGATAATGACTTAGAGATAAGTTTCAAGTAGATTTCAAGTAAATCATGGGCTACTGGACATATGAATTTATCTCTCACCAAATCACCAGAGGAAAAAAAAATTGCAAGCTCTCAAGGACAAAGAATAATGAAAGTGATGTAGACAGCAATCGAAAGATTTACATCTTGAAATGAAGCAAAATGAAAAACAAACTCATTATCCCCAAGGGGAAATATGGGGCAATAGAAACAAGTCAGCTCATGTTGCAGAATGGGATTAGGAGGGTGGGGTAATAGCAAGCTCTGAGCCAGAATGCTACATAGGGCTGAAACAAGATGGGTTCAACATGTGTTCAGCTCCCTGAACCTCTCCCCTAGGCCATCAGGCTAAGCAGATGTTTCCTCCCACACCAACTGGTGATTTATTGGTCAAATTGATCCACAACTTTTGCCATAACTTTAAAACTCAACTTCATTGTCCCCTTAAAACAGATCTCTCCCTGTGCACTTCCTCATTTGGGTGAATGTTATTTTTCTTTTAGGTTATTTTATTAATTTCTAGTAGTTATTTTGATATTCTGATATTAATACTTGATTATATATTCTCCCAGATGGTGATGTAGATAGATGCTGAGCTCACCACAAGAACACATCAATTGAACACCTATATTTAGAGCAAATCTTCCTGAGAGACAACTGTGAGCCAACTGGACAGCTTCTGCATACAGAAGGTTGGGGAACCATGAGAGCTTTTTAAGAATCGGAGGAACAACCCAGACCAGAGAAACTGGTGAGTGCCATTGCTTATGTGTCCTCTGAATGTGGATAACAGGTGAGAGCTCCATCCAGGTTCTCTGACTGACCTTCAGGGCACTGTAGCACATCCCGAGCCACTCCTCCTGGAGGTAGATCCAGGAGAAACAGGAGGGCACCATAGCATGTAAACAAGGAAGAGGCCCCTCTACCTAAAAATTGACCCAGCATGTGCAGCAGAGGGCTACCCATGGGGCTGCACAAGTGGGTCTCCCCTACCTGAGGAGTGCTGAGCTACAAAAGTGCTGGTCTAGAGAAAGTGCGGAGATAGTGGGGCACTGGTGAATACACACATGGGGCTGCTCCTCCTGACGGAGAAAGCAAAACTTTGCATATTCACACACGGGACTCCCTCATGTAAGGTGAATGCGGTGCTGCTGTGTATGGATGCCCCTCTTGGAGAGGGTGCAGAACTAGAAAAGTATGGCTCTTGGGGCAAGCAAAGCTGACTCTACCCAGAGATAGGGCAGAACCCCTAGGACACTGAGACTCAGGCATGCAGAACAGCCCCACCCAGAATCTGCTCTGACTGCACAATTAAAGCAACAGGGCACACATGCATGGGCACTTGTGCAGAGTGAGAGTGGCACAATTAAGCATACAAGGAACTGTAGTGCCTCGAGAGAGAGAGAACTAGCAAAAGATGGTGGTACCTGCATACAGGTCTCCCCAACCTAGTGAGGATGTAGAGCTGATGGGGCTTTTAGAAGCAAGCATGTGAAGCAACCCTGCCTGTACCCTACTCTGATTGTAGACATTTAAAACAACAGGGCACTCCAAGAGCATACCCAGCAGCCCCTCTACATCAGGCAGCCCCACCAGGATTATAAGAGCAAGGAAACGTGCACTGACCAGGAATCCTGTCCTTCAGGCCAGCTGACAACACCAGGCACCATACATGCCTGCGCAAACTACAACCAGCCTGCCAAAAGTATTCAATAGACAGGCTACACAGAGACCACTCTTTCAAGACTGGGGGAAAGACAGCTATTCTATCGAAACATCAGAGCAAATGCAGAACATCAAACAAAATGGGGAGGCAGAAGAATATGCTCCAAATGAAGGAACAAGAAAAAAACTCCAGCGTAAAACCTAAAGGAATGGAGATAAGCAATTTGCTTAAGAATTCAAGCAAAAAAGTGACAGAGCAGGAGATATTATAGACACAACAGAAAAACAAAGGATCATTAAAGACTACCACGAACAATTATATGCCAACAAATTTGACGATCTAGAAGAAATGAATAAATTTTTAGAAACATGCAATGTTTCAAGACTAAACCAGGAAGAAACAGAGAATCTGAATAAATACTAGCAATGAATTTAAAGCAATAATAAAAAAACAAAACCCCAGGACCAGATGGCTTCACAGGTTAAGTCTACAAATATTTAAAGAATTAGCACCTAAACTTCTCAAAATATTACAAAAATTTGAAAAGGAAGAAACAGTTCTAAACTTATTCTATGATGCCAACATTACTAATACCAAAGACATTACCAAAAAGAAAAAAAAATTACAGGACAACATCCCTCATGAACATTGATGCCCAAATTCTCAAAATACTAGTAAACTGAATTCAACAGTGTAATAAAAGGATTATATACCATGATCCAGTAGGATTCATATCAGGGGTGCAAGGGTGGTTCAGCATCCTCAAAAATAATGGGAGTCATCACATCAACAAAACCAAGGATAAAAATCATACGATTATCTCAATAGATGTAGAAAAAGCATTTGAGAAAGTTCAACATTCATTTATGATAAAAACTCTCAACAGAGTGGGTATAGAAAGAACTTAACTAAAGGCTTTATATGATGAGCCCACAGCTAACATACTCAATGTAAAAAGCTAAAAGCTGTTTTTCTAAGACAAGAACAAGACAAGGATGCCCATTCTCACCACTGTTTTTCAATATAATATTGGAAGTCCAAGACAGAGCAATCAGAAGAGAAAAAAAGCATTCAAATTGTAAACAAAAAAGTAAAACTTTCACTATTTGCAGATGACATGATGCTATATATAGAAAATCCTGAAGAATCAACCAAAAATTAATAGAATTAAAAATTCAGTAAGGTATCAGCATACATAATTAACATACAAAAATCCATTGTGTTCCTATGATGAACAATCAGGAGAAAACCCATTTACAACTGCATCAAAAAAAAAAAAAAATACCTAGGAATAAATTTAACCAAGGAAGTAAAACAGTTGTACTCTGAAAACTATAATACACTAAAGAAATTGAAGGGGACACAAATAAAGAATATATTATGCTTATGATTTGGAAGGATTAATATCATTAAAATGACCATACTACCAAAGCAATCGACAGATTTAATGCAATTTCTATCAAAATACCATGACAGTCTTCTTGGAACTAGAATAATCCTGAAATTTATACAGAACCACTTAAGACCACAAATAGACAAAGCAATCTTGAGATTGAAGATTGAAAAACAAGAATAAAAGTTGAAGGTGTCATGTTCTACAAAGCTATAATAATCAAAACAGTATGGTACTGGCACAAAAATACACGTAAGATTGATGGAATAACAACAGTTTCTTCAATAAGGAACATTGAGAAAACTGGACCACTCTATCATACCAAAAATGGACAGACAACATACAAATGTCCAACAGACATATGAAAAGATGCTCAGTACCACTAATCATCAAGGAAATGCAAATCAAAACCAAAATGAAGATCTCATACCAGTCATAATGACTTATCAAAAAGTCAACAAATAACGTGTTGTTGAGGACATGGAGAAAAGAAAACCCTTAAGTAGTATTTTAGAAATTGATACAACCACTATGAAAAACAGTATGGCATTTTCTTCAAGTTAAATATAACTACCATATAATCCAGCAATTTTTCTTCTGGGTATTTATTCAAAGGAAACAAAACACTAAGTCAAAAAGATACATGCACCCCATGTTCACTGCAGCATTATTTATAACAGCCAACATATGAAAGCAACCTATGTATCCATTGATAGATGAATGCATAAAGAAAATGAAGTGCAAATATACAATGGACTATCACTCAGCCATTAAAAAGGAAATCTTACCATTTGCAACAATCTGGATAGACCTAGAGGGTATTATGCTAAGTGAAATAAGTCAGACAGAAAGACATTACATGTAGAATCTAAAAAAACAAAAATGAACAACAATAAAAAGAACAGACTCATAGAAACAGACTGAAGGGATGACTACAAGAAAGTGTGAAAAGGGGTAAAACAGGTGAAGGGAAATATAGTCAATAATATTATGATAAGTTTGCATGGTGAAAAATGATAAGGGGTGGGGTGATCACATTGTAAGGTATAAAAATGTCGAATCACTATATTATGCTCCTGAAACTAATACAATTTTTTAAAATTTTTAATCAATAAATTTATAGGAAAAAATGTTGGTTTCTTAGTAGATGATCAGTCGGTAGCTTTTTAAATATGAATCTCATTAAGAATGGCCCAAACAGCAGAATTCTGAATAACTGAAAGTCGAAAGGCTGAAATGGGGTTTAGGTTGCTCCTATTGTATACCAACTATACTCAAATAATATTTTTAAAAAGCTGAGGTTATGAGCATGCTGTGAAAATATTGTGTAAGGCTATGCAGTAGTCCTTTCTTAGTATCAAAACAGTGAAGGGGAAAGCATATGCCAGGATGATTCCATTGTGAATCTTAGGATTTCTACAGATAAGCTGGTAGAGAAACAAAATCATGAGAAATACCTTTCCTCAAATTTCACAGAATTATATGCTGGCAAGAAGACAACTCTATTTTCTTGGTACCAAGTCGTCCGCTTGTTTTTTCTTCAAGTAACTTAATAGTCTAAAAGTTTGACTTATACATTTAGTTCTATTTGGAGTTTTTTTTTCTTGTATTTCATTGTATAAGGTTCTACAATGATAATTCTATGATTTAACAATTGCCTCAACGCCATTAAATTAGATGCTCCTAAATTTCCATAATCTGTAACATACATCAAGCTTGTTGTAATCGAGTTCATAATTTATATATCTGTTTGTGGTTTTTCTCTTCTATTACATTTATCTGTCTATTCTTGCACTAATACCATACTGTCCTAATTAGCACAGCTTTAGAATGAAGTTTGATATCTGTTAGAGTAAACTATCATTTATTCTTATTCAGGAGTAGCTTTACTTTTTTTAGCTTTATTTCTTACTTGTACATTTTAGAATCAGTTTGTCAATTTCTTTTAAATATTCCTGTTGTGGTTTCAATCAAAATTGCATTGAAACTATTTTAGTTTTTACTCCATAATTGTGGTATTGTGCTTTATTGAGATTTTCTTTGACTTTCACTTTACATTTTTCATAGAAGTCTTGCACATTTTTTAGGCATATTTTGTTATACATTATAATATTTTTCTATTTTTCTACTGTTGTCTATAAATGTAATGGGTTTTTCTAGAATAACCTTGTATCTAGCCTTTCTAATGCTCTTTTCTAATTTATCTAATCTTCTAAAATTTTTGTTCATGGTTATCTATATTGAGAAACATTTTATCAAATGTTTTTAACAGCTTTATTTCCAAACCTTAAATAGTATTTTTCTCCTTTCATTTTGTGTGCTAGGAATTCTAGAACAATGCTATCAACAATTGGTGTTAGTGGACAGTCATCCTGACATTAAAAGTTATGATTCTAATGCTTCAACATTAAGCTTACTGTGTGCCTAGTTTACTGAACAATTGTGCGCTTGTTTCTTTTATAAAATATGTAATATTAAACTATCAAATGCTTTTTCTTCATTTAGAAAATCATTTGAGTTTTCTTTTTTAATCTGGCTATATGGTAAAATTATAGTTATATATTTACTAGCAGTAAATCACCCTTGAATTCTTATAAGAGATGTAATTAGTCATTCATTCCTTTTTTTCTTATATTTTTGTTTTTGAGGAATTTTTTCATATAAATTCATGGATAAAATGGACTTTGATTTTCCCATCTTGTACCATCCCTTTTCTGGTTTTGTTTTAGAGTTATACTAGTCTTATGCAAGGGTCCCCAATCCCCAGGCTGCGGACTGGTGCTGGCCTGTGACCTGTTAGGAACTGGGCTACACAGCAGGAGGTGAGCGACAGGGAGCAAGCAAAGCTTCATCTGTATATGCAGTGGCTCCCCAGTGCTGCATCACCGCCTCAGCTCCACCTCAGATCATCAGGCATTAGGTTCTTATAGGATTAATGGTCCCTTGTGCCAAAAAGGTTGGGGACCCCTTATAGTATGCCTTATAGTATCCCCTATTTTAATGTCCTCTAGAAGGTTTAAATAAGATTAAAATGGTGTATTGAATGTTGGTAGAGTTTTCTGGTAAAACCATCTGGTCCTGCTTTTCAAATACTTTAATGAATACAGAATATACATTTTTTCAGTGTCTTTCAAGTCATTTATAATAAGTTACACTTCTCTAAAAAAGCCTTTTTCTAATTTTCAAATTTATTATCATTAAGAGATTCACAATTCTTAGTTGCATTTAATTCTAGCCTGTATACAAATATTTGTGTTTCTAATATTGTTCATACATCATCTTTTCTCTTTTAAAAGAACTACTGCTTTGTAGATACTCTTTTTCATTGTTTTTTTTTTTTTTCATTAATTTTAAAATTTTATTTCTGGTCTATTGTTTTAGGTCTATCCACTATATTTATTTATTGTTCTTTTCCTTATTTCTCATGTTAGGTTAATTTCAACAATTCTACCTAATACAATTACTTAGGACTGTAAATGTCCTTTAAATGATCACTTTTGCTCCATTCTACAAGTTTTTGTTCGGTATTTTAATTACATCCAATTTTGTTTTTCCTCAAAATTATATTGTTTTCTTCTTTATACCATAAGTTACTTTGAACTATGTATTTTAGTTTCTAATGCAAGATTTTTAAATGTATCTTTTAGTTATTGTTTAACTAAATTTAATTGCCACAAGGAAATTGTGGCACAGTTTCCTTCAGCCAGCACTTGTATTAGCATTTACCTCAAGGGCAGCCTTTACTTTCCTGTTTGCTTATGACTCAACACTCTTATTCTGCTTTCAACTCACTGTTTCTTTTTATGTATGTATGTGTATTGGTTCTAGGATAATTTCCCTTTCTTTCGTGTGATTTCATCAATACATTAAAGCATATTTGTGCTCATTTATCCAGGATCTATTTTTCTAGTAGTAGAGGCCTTTCATAATAGCTGCTTAATATCTAGTAAGCCCTAAGAAACTTCTCCAACTACATCTTGGAAACTTATTCACAAAGTCAAAAGAAAATGCAGGGTATTCGAGAGTTTAAAATGTTCAATATTTTCACCTATTCAGGCTACTCATGTCTTTCTGGTTCTCCACTGCATGCTAGAAAAGGATAGAATAATACCTAGCATTAGCCCAAAGAGGTCTGCTTTATCTAAGTTCACTTAATATCAGGCTCACACCATCTCTGGTGTAGGTAATTCTGTATATTAACTGAAAAGATCTTCCTTTCCAGTTCTTAGTGAAAAGACCAGTAAACAGAATAGATGATGTTGTCAAATCTTCTTGACTGTATAAAGAGGTGATTAAAATAGAGGAGCTCTAAGGTGTTTTCCAGTTCTACGAAATGTTCATGTGTCTAAATACAATAAAATAGTATTTCCCATGAAATGCCTGCCAGTGAATAATTGAGAGTTAATTATACGTTGCATTTTTCCTTTTAATGGAGCAGCAACTTCTGAAGTATCTTTTTTTTTTTTCCACCCTTTACTCCTTACAACAATCTAATGTTGCCCTAAGTCACTAATAATTGTTGCTGTATCTACCTGTCATTTATGGATTGAGATTTAGTGCAGTCATTGTTAGTAAATGCAGATGGATAATTCAGCCCTAAAATCAAAGTTCAAAAATGTACCCTTGGAACAGGACTCCAGGGACAGAGCAATAGCTCGTCTTGCAGCCCATAACCAGACAGTTCAGAAAGAACAGGTTTATTGAACTGAAGCAAATTTGACCCAGTGATATTTATGAAGTCAGAAACCGGGAAGAGGAAATCAAGTTTGTAAGGTTAAGCAAATATAAGGAGTGGCCTTGAGAATAACAGTCACGGTCTGGGGAAAGAAGTCCTAACTGAGTGTTTATGAAAAATACAGGTGGTATGTATATACATATACACACAAGTCCGTATAAAATTAACTTTCAAGAATATACCATTACCTTTTTAAAGAAGTCCAGAAAAACTAGGTTTTACTGAGAATAATTTAACTTAAGTCATGAAATACAAAAGAGCCCTTAATGGCCTTTGTAGGATCCTAAATATACTCAAAGATCTACAAATAAAACTTTAGAAAATAAAACTTGAAAGTGTTCATTTCTGAGATCACATTCAGAGGAAATCTGTACATGTACCCACTCTTAGCTTTAACTGTTATATAATAATGTAATATAAAAATAAATATTACACTGTGTAATTGTAATAATTACGCAGGAAACACTTTCACTTTATAAAAGTTAGTAAAATGATTCAGGATTGATAGACTTATATGAATCATACTATTGTAAGGTACAAAATTTAACATTTTTCAACATGAAAGGTCGACAGTTAAAATGTATGTGGAAGTGTGACTAAGCAGCATACAGATATTCTTATTAAATCAGATAACTCAATAAATCAAAAGTAACCTCTGCCATTAACATTTTGGAAATAAATGAAGTTAGTGTCTTTATTTTTTCAGGTTTGAAATTCTCATTCTCTAGTTTTCAATTATAATTGAGAAATATTATGTATAAAAGAAATATCTGGGGAATTCATCTTATAGCATTAATGGGTAAAACAGAGGCTTCTATTTAGTTCTTTTAAGAAGCAGCTCACTTAAAAATGGACTGGAATGTTCACCTATCACTTTGAGAAGTTTCTTCTTGTGTATCAATTTTCTTATGGGAAGCGAATACGGAGTAACAGCAGTATTGTTTGTCAATGTCCTCCTGTGATTGTTAGCAATGCATCCTTGCACATATTGTTTCAGACAAAAAAATTAGTATTTTGCATTAGAAGAGGATAATTAGGCAATAAGATACAAAAGAGAGTGTGGTTATCATGAGATAAACACACACATGGGGTGTTATGAGGCACAGCCAAGTGTCTGTAATCCCTCTAGGGTATGATTATCTCGTGATAACCACACACCCTGGAGTTGCCTTATTGCTATTATAAAATATCTTTATTATAGGAAGAAATATGCATTTCTGTGCAGAAAGGAGACGATGCTGGCAATTTAGAATGCCTAACAGCAGTTTCAGCTGAGCTGTGTGGTTTACGTAGATTAATCTATCCCATTGGAATGTTTCCCCAGCCAAAAAAATGTTCCCTAAATCCAAGCAGTCATAATCTGTAGTGATGTGCAGCTATTTGGAGCATTTGAGAAATTCCCTGCCTGGGTCTTAAGCTGTTGGCTTGATGGTTGCATGAGGTGAATGCTGTGAACACAATGATGAGAGGATCTACAAACACCGTGTTCTGGAAACTTGGTGTTCTGAACACCCAAACTGTGATTTAGGCAAATGTCAAAATTCTGTGCCATAATTTTATCTTGTTTCTTGTTCAGAATATTTTAAATAAGGGAAAGAGGTCATTAAGGCAGAAACATGAAGATTGAGAAAACTCAAAATGGTGAGGGAAGAGTTAATGAATGTCCCAGATAAAAGAATACAAACATGAGGCCAATAGACTAAAGAAGCTGATGGCTTTAAATGTAAAAAAACGAAGGCCAAGGGAAAGTATGATATGCATTTATAAATTCTGATTTATAATAAGGAATGAATTTATTCTCTGTGGCTCTGGAGACAGAATCAATTTCAGTAAAATCATGGGAAAAAAGATTTTACCATAAGAATCCACTTTTAAAATGTGACTGGTTACAAAATATAATTGTCTTTTCTGAAAAAGAAAATTTAAGCAAAGACGGAGTGATGTATTAAGGGGGATTCCTCCATTAGAGAAGATTCCCTATATCTTAAAAACTGATTTTACAATAAAAAGTTATGGACACATATAAAATCTGAAAAGATTCAACATCACCAAATATACAAGAATTGAAAAGAAACTGCATCAAAAGCATTTCTCAGATATCTTCTGATAGGAATAGAAATAAGTAGTTCTTGTATGCACATTGGTTTGTTGGTATATAAAACTCACTAAGACTCAATTGTATTGAGACATCCTTGATGGCTATGTGTAAAGGATTGGCTATACGAATCTTATCTGATTTAAAAATTACAATTCTCTTTTTTGTGAATCTAGTCAATTATTAACCTAATATTCTAAAACTGACAAAATCAGGATGGGGAGTAAACATGTTATTTCAAAGCATTTCCATTGCTATTAAATTATGAGGTAAAATCAGTAATGGACTAGTCCATAAATTGTGTGTGAAATAAAAATCAATATTCATGTTTGGGCAGCTAAATCTTTGGGGAAAAAAGATCCAAAGAATTTAACTCGCCTTTTGTACTTGCATGGTAGTCACATCAAAATGTGCCAACTCTCATGTAAGACTGTTGTTTAATATGGGATGTGAAATCAATGTAATTGATTTAATTGAATTAAAAAAAAAAAAAACTAAGAATATGCCATACTGTTTAAATGGAAAAATGAATTGTGTCCAGAGATTTCCTACCCAGCTACGATGTTTTATTGGTTTCTACATTTCATTAACTGATATGCTTTCATGTAAAATCAATACTTCACAGTCTAATATATTTTACATTGTTATGGTGTGAGTTCTATAAGCTAAAATACATTTTTGATGTATAACTCCAAATCTTTATTTTACAATAAAACTTGCCATGGGGAAAATTTAAAGGGGTACGATTTGTTTTCTAAATATGCAACAGCATCTTTCACATAATTGACAATTGTTTCAACGGAATGCTATCATTTCTAGTCTAAATCCCCATCTTTTAATTTAGCCCTAGGCCATACCTCTTAAAGAAATTGCCATCCATGAAATATCAGATGCTCCAACAGGGCCAGACTTGTGTACCTCCCTAGTAGAGCTGTGTGAAAAATTTCACACCTACAATGAAACTGCCAAAATATGCTTCTTCACTCTTTTCAATACCAAGGGGAAAACATATACTTTTTCCCTTTGGGCAGTTTTGACAGTTTTAATACAAGTGAAAAGCAGGTTTTGCCAGCACATAAAAGGGAAAAAGGAAGAAATCTTGAAATTATAATGTGAGAACCTCATAGTCTTACGCAGCATTGAAGGGGAGAGGAAACGGAAAAGCTAAGCTAATACTTTGTCTTATCTAAGGCTGACCACATGATCAGCAGTGTTCAATTGCTTGCTGGGCAAGATCATGGCAAGTGAAAGAGGCTAAACTCTTTAAGGCTAAAGCCACTACTAAATAAAAATAATAAAGAATGGCAATAAAACTTGAGCCTTCTGTAGCATTTCCCTCTCAGACTTAAATCATAAGTAAAGCCAATTACTTCTAAGAATCTATCCCACATTGCCAAGCTTACTTACTCCCTCTGGCCCCCCACCTTGTGTACTGTCAAGATTTAGAAGTCTTCCTTGGCTTTAAGGGAGAGAGATAAAAAAGTCAATGAATATATCCCTAAGACAGCTCATGACCCTATGGAAAATCACCCTTCTTTACTTTTTTTCTCTTGAAATTGTTGAGGACTCCTGCACCTCTATAAAAGAGAAAGAAGCTTGTTTGCTGAAAGGTTTCTAAATAGAAAATTGTCATTTACGATGACTACTTGCCTCAATCACTACAATCCCAAAACACTCAAAAGGGTTCGAAAAAATAATGGGTCTAGAAAATACATATAGATGTCGCTAAGGGAATTCAGCCAAGCAGAGAATTCTTCTGGACCTATGAATTTCTATAGCATTTTTACACTCTTTAGTCATGCTTTAAAACAATTGAACACCCAACATAAACATCAAGTCAATGGAAAATCAAATGTGCTGAACCGTTCTGCATCCACCCAGTCTCATCTGGTAGAGTACTGTACTTTCAGAACACACGGAATGAATTTTAACTTGACTCTTATGTGGAAGTATGTACTACATGCAGCTCAAAGCATCTACATGAAGATGTATCTTTTGTCACTTTGAAGATAGGGTTACTATGTCTTGAGAGACAAAAATTGATGGGCCTTTTATATGAAGAGAGGAAGTGGCTTTTGTCCTGTTTGACTTTTATGATAATCCTAGAAGAGGAACAATCCTGAATTCTATATTTGTAATTTAGAGAAAAATTGCTGATGAATGTATTTGAGAATCTGCCTTTTGGATTATTTTATACGTCATCCAATAAATAATGAAAATAGTCATTTGAGTAAATGCTACTTTACCCTTTCTTTACGTAATCACTGTAGACTGATGAATTGGTAAAACTAACACCTAGGCATAAGATAAACTGAAGCAACACTACATATCAACATTTCTGGGGGAAGGAGACCAAGAGGGAAATGTGTTTTTCTGTTTTCATAGGAAAAAAAAAAAAAAACATGAACTTTTCCAGTGGCATCACAATAACTTTTTATGCTCAAAGCTGATGGTCAACTTTCTCTCCTGAGGATACCTTCTAATTAACCATCTTCCAACACAAAGGTTCTGGGTATTGGGGCTGGGCTTACAATAACTTGTCACTGTCAATGGTGCCTTCCATTTAGTTATCTCCTGCTATTGTCCACTATTGAGGTGGGACTTCCAGTCCCCATGCCTGCTAATGCTGCCTCCAACCCGACACTAGTCCTGATGCTACCTACGAGGCTGAGGCAGGCATTACCATTGGAACTGCCTCCAAGTACTGCCTTGTTCAGAAACTCTGGAAGGTTGTACCCACCTAACTCTGCATTGCTAATTTTTTGCCATCAGGTCTTACAGACTTTGGGTGAAAACGTTTCTTATGAAAAAATGTTAGCTTCTATTCTGAAGATTCAGATATATGTACATAGGGGCTGAGATAGCACAGATGTGACAGTGGCCAACTCCATGTTATCCTCAACACTGTTTTAACAATGTAGGAAATGCTATGAAATTGTTTCTGCCTTTGGTTTCCTCTTAGGCTGATTTATCTCTAAGGTGCCTGTTCTGCTCATCCTGACTCTCAGACAAGGATACATATAGTACTTAGTTTGGCCAAATTGTGACAGACACTGCTGATTTTCTTCCAGTGTCAATTTGTTCCTTTTTCATTTTAGTACCAGAACTTCCATATCAATCCATCCCTGAGTCTCAGCCAGGCATATGGCAAGTCAGCTAGACACTAAATTCTCCAGCTTTCCTTCCGGTGAAGTGTGGCAGGAAGTGATCTTTTAAGGTTTTGTCCTTAAAAACTATCCCACATACATTATCCTCTCTCTTCTTGCCCCTTCCTGGCTGGGAAATGCCAACAGCTGGAATGGCTGCCTGGGCCTTAGAGATGGAAGCCACATATTGAGGATGGCAGAACAGATCCAGCAGCCTACATACTACGTAACCTGAGGAGAAAGAAAGGGAAGCCTCTAGCTCTGGACTACTCATCTCTGAACTCTTAAATGAGAGGGAAAAAGGCTTCTAACTTATTTGTTCAATTCTATTGTTGAGTATCTTTATTACAGCATTTTGACTTGTATTCTAACCAATAAAACAAGGCTGAGAAAAGAGGAAACATTTGATACCCATTTTATTATGAACCACAAAGTAGAGTAAATTAATGAACCCAATCAACTTTATTCTATATTTTGGCAGCAGAGCTTTGAGAGGAAATAATCCCACAATTACATATGGAAATGCTAACAAAAGATGACCGAATACTTTTAACATTGTGACTAATGTAGCTTGCAAATAATTGAACCTACATCTAAAGATGAAAAACAATTGTATGTGAAATGGACTGTATGTGTAAGAACTTTGTGGACTGTATTGTTACATTATAATAATAATGATTGTAATAATTTACTAATGTAATCATTATTTGTGTTTTGGCTAGTTTAGAAGAAACCTGATCATATTTCAGCTAGTATTTAAAATGCACTTTAATAATCAGACAATAGTACATTTTAATTATATTCATTCAGGCAATATATATTTGTGGACTACATGCAGAAAGTCCCAAGAGAGTATGTGTAGGCAAAGGTCAATGTAACAGAGATGCTCTGAAAACTGACTCAAGTTTCTTTGAATTCAGATATTTACCCAAAGCACTAAAATATATATATCACTAAAGAGCAAATTTCCCAACCGCACTTTTGTCGATCTGTGTTTATGAAAAATCTGTATATACACAGAAAAATATACAGGACAAATCAGAAAACTGCTTAAGAGAGAGAGTGGATTTCTTTTTTAAAATTATAAGAAAACAACAAAATGAATGCCTGGTTTAAAGAATGACTGACTGACAGAAGCATATTCTATGGGGTAGCATAAAATAGGAAACACATTTTTTTTCCTACTTAAAATCTATGGTATTTTTAATGTTGCATATACCTCTTTCTGTGGATACATAATCATCTTGTTTTTCATGAAGATAACTGTGTAAGCCTGTGAAATGTTCATTGATCTAAGTGGATGGGTATGAGGAGAAGGGCTTGTCAGCTGGGACAGCTTATCAGAAGAGGGTTGTTCTCCATACCCTCTTCCTTCCTGTTTATTCCTAAAACAGGGAAAATTCCCCTGGGAGCATGGAGGCCTCAGAGAGAACATTATAGATACTCAAGAGATGAGAAATGGTTTGTAAATGAGCATTTAAAACATGAAAACACTCTTGTTTTTAAAGCCAATGAGTATAAAGTACCAGTGGGAGATGAGATTTGACAGCTGGGACTCTTCATCCGTCTGGCCCAAGGATTCTGAGTCAATCTCTGACTGATGAAAAGTAGGACTGGGAGAACTCAGGCCTGTCAGAATCTGCTCAAAATTCCTGGGCTTGCCATTTCAAACCAAATGCAAACCTTCCTGAGTTTGAGATTAAAGAGATTGTTTACAGAAAAATAAAAGAGGCTTGAAAATGCTTATTAAAAGGCATCTTAGAAATCTTTATAAAGTATCATCTGTGATGATTTACATGCAAATGAATTTGCATGTGCTTGGCATACATTATGTAGAGTTTTCAGATTTGATCAAATCCATGTTGGTCATGAAAAGAGAAATGCATACATGTAGAACCACTAGAGAGTCTGAAGCAAGAACGGCTTGTTCTTCCCTGGTGTGAAGCAGAGCAGGGACAAGAGGGGACACGTGACTGCTTTTTATTCAGTCATTTAAGGACAACTTTTGCTCCCAGGGTACATTCTCAGTCCAGACCTTGCTCTAGAGGCTTTCGGGAGCATGAGATGCTCTCAGAACTTTAGGTTTGTACTGAAGAGGCCTTGAGCAGGGATTTACCCCAGGCCCAGATTTCAGAGGCTAGTTTTATTCCAGTGTTTCTTGGGGGTCTGCACTTTTTACATCAGGAGTTTCTAGGCTTTCCAGATGATCTCTGGTCTCAAGTGACCTCTCTCAGTGGCAGGAACGGAACTGGAACCCTGGGCTTTGCTAATCATAGTCCAAGTTACTAAAATGGTTTCCCAAGTTCAGGAAGTTGCCACAGAGTGTAGGATGTAGATAAATGTAAAGACAAAAAAAAAAAAAAAAAAAAAAAACTGCCCACGGGTCCTCAAGCTGCTATGAGCAGGAAAGCCATGACAAGGTTATATAACAAGCTAAAATATGTCTGTGTAGAAAATTTATGGAACCACTGAGTTCTGCCTAATTGCTAAATGACTACTGGTCAGCATAAAACTATGGGTTCTATAAATTGCAAACAAAACAAAACAACAACAACAACAAAAAAAAAAAACAAGTGTAAGGGAATGTATATTTCTCTATCAAATAGAATCGTCAGCTTTGCACATTACCTAGCATAGCATCCCTGGAATATCGCATAGTCACTAGCACAGTGCTCTGACCAGATTTTTCAGATTTTCTCCCTTACTCTCTTTTAAAATTAAAAACTCAAGTTCAGGGCCAAATTAGCACTGCAATAAAATATGAAGTAAGAAAAGTTTGCTTTGGATGCCTATTCCTTCCTCTTTCCACCTGCCCCTTCCACACCCTTGGCTGTGTCTGCTCTTTACAGCATGTCTCCTCCAGTCCCAGGTATAGTCCTTAGACTTAATCGTTGGCCAAGATGGCCGCTAAGGATTTTTGTCCTCAAAAAATTATCGCTATGTTTAAAAATAAAGAAACATCTATTACATAATTTTCTACAAACTAAAGAGTTATAGCCTTTTTGTTTATCACTCTTTCATTGTGTAAGCCTGATTCTCAATACAAAGCAATTTTCTCCAGATTGTTCAAACAAAGAGACTTTTATGAAAGAGTCCCTGACAGGTCAAGGGAATAAATACAGAATGGTGAGGTACTCAGAAACCAGTAACAGAAGAAACCATTGACACCCCTAAGGCTGAAGAAGCAAGTGGGAAAACAGTATTACTAGGGCTCAGAGATTTGGAGTCAGAGGGGGGCAGCTATTTCTGGAGGTGTGGTATCCAAACAGGGAGGGAGCAGGAAAGACATACTCCAAGCATGTTCTTCTCACGCTGTTTGAACCCAGTCAAAAGCCAGAGGGCAAGGGAGGCCAGTTGCTGCAGTCTGTAGGGTCGGCCAACTGGGGCACCCAGCAGGGCAGAGGATACAGGATGGATTGTGAATGGGGTGGAGAACAGAAGAAAAGCAAGCACATGAATCCTTGTCTTTTCCTACAGCTTGTTGAGGAAGTTCCTAACATCCTATCTTCTACATTGTGTTTAAGTCACTCTAAGCTCTGGTTATAGGAATTCAAAGAGTGCTAGTTTCAAAATCTCTTACCCATAACAATCACAATAGCTTCTTAACTGTTTTTTTTTTTCTTTCTATTTATCATTCTGTATAATCTAATTAATCTTCTTAAAATAACTACAAGATTTAGTTATTCTTAACTCAATACTCAGCTCAAATACCACTTTTTTATCATGCTTTTCTTAATTGCCCCAGGCAGTAATGAGACTTCCTACTTTTGAGTTTTTCAAGTACTTTGAGTCACTTTTGTGGTATTCATCCCATGCCTCCTGGTAGCCTGCAATATTACATACATGCTTTTCTCTTTTATTACATCAAATCTTTTTAAAAGTTGAAATAAGAAAATTATTATTTCTGTCTATATTTCTCACTACATCACTGGGTTCACTTGCTTTCTATATCGTAATCACACCTTAAACATTTACTAGAGGAATCAATTTATGTATAAATATTCCCTTCATCTCTCTCTTCTTTGCTTGACAGCCCCTTAGATCCATAATCATCAGTTTAAATGTCGCTTCCTCCAGGAAACCTTCTTTGGCCTTTGTCTCCTCTCAAGGATATGTTGGGTACTTCTAGGTACCTTGTGCTTTGGCTATCACAGCCCTTAACACAATCATACAGAGCCATGATTTAGATTAAATTCTGTGTCATTCCAGAGACCATGTTTTTATGACCCACTACAGTTTTCTCAAAGAGAATGTAGAAGGGAAAATTTACATTTAGGGAATAATACTTTATGAAAAAGGTGACAATTGAGCTAAGTTCTTGAAGAATATGGCTAGAATGGGCATTTTACACAGAGAATAAAATGTGTAAAGGCATGGACCTAGTGCAACACAGGCTATGCTTGAAGCATGGTGGGGAATAGGGCTGCTTATGTTTGGCATCGTATTGTGGAGAACTTTCATTGTAGGAGCCTGTTGCTACAATCTGTGGGCACTCTAGGACACAGAGCAGAGTGGGAAAGGGTAGAGAATGAGTCTAGACATAAAAGGATCTACCCTAGAAATGAGTTCACATGTTTCTTTATGTGAAAAGACTACTTTGTTATTTTGGTTGCTTTTTTTTTTTTTTTTTTTAACAAAGGCCTTCAGAGAGAGTGCTTTAGCTTGTTGCTCATAAAGAGGTAGCCTGATGAAAAAGTTCTCACATGAAAAAACAACGGACTTCAGAAAACAAGGCTTTGGCCTATGAAGTTATAATATTGTTTAGTATTCCAGGATGGTTAGAGTTAATCGTCTGCTATGTGCTCTATTAATATTTCCCACATACATACAGACTGATGTTAATAGTTATTTAAAAATTATCTTAACATAATTTAAAAAATCTCGGCCACTTTTTCTTCAAATATTGTATATGTTCCCATTCTTTCTTAGTCTACTGGAGCTCTAATTTGTAATATATTATTTATTTTTCAATGTCCTAGATGTCTCCTACACTCTTTTTCCATTATTGTGTCTCTTTGTGCTTTAGATATTTCTATTCATCCTTATACCAAATCGCTAACCTCAACTTCTGCTGTGTTTAATCTGCTATTAGATCCATCTATTGAGTGCTTGCTTTCTGTTTTAGTTTTCAATTCTAGAATTTCCATTTGATTATATTTCACTGTTTTAATTTTCAGGTGAAAAATCTCCATTTTCCATCTATTTTATCCAGCTTTTTCTCAATTTTATTAACATATCATCAATAGTTTATTTTAGTCTTTGCTAATATTTGTATTGTGTTGCCTTTTGTGTGTGTGTGTGTGCAGGGATAAGGATTGCATTGTCCTCTCGGCATGACTAATCTTTTAGTTAATGGTAGGTTATATACATACATACACACACACACACACATATATGCACACACACATATATGTGTGTGTGTGTGTGTGTATAATCATAGGAACTCCAGCTAATATTATCTAATTTTAGAGAAGGTCACTCTTTCTTCTATTAGGCAGAGAGAGCAGAGGCTTATCATCTTAATCTAATTAAATATTGGTATGAGCTAAAACAAAATGCAGGTTCAGTAAAGCACAGACAACTCTAGTTCACCCTTGCTCTTGGGGTACAGATTTCCATGGTTTTCATTTTAGGAACTGGTTTGTTTACCAAAATCTTTTTTTTTCTTCTTTTTCTTTTTTTCCTGTAGGGGAAGGGGGTTGTCCAATAAAAAATTCCTGTTTTTTTAATAGGTATTCCGTTTAGTGTCTTATGCTCCTGTTCCTTGTGGCTTCAGGATTTAGCAAATATCTCTAGGGGAACATCGGCTGTATATCAGACCCAGTTCTCTATCTCTGCCTTCTCATTGTAATCTTTTAGTCCTTAAGTTTCCAATTTTGTCTCTCTGGTTTCATAAGATCACTTGTTTCTCTGTGATCCATCAGTGGTTCTCTTCACACAAAACCTGGACTCTCAAGTTTTCAAACTGTGCCTAGAACAACAAATGGCTCCAAAACAAAACAGCTATAGAATGTAAGATCATCTTTTCAGTTTCCCCTCACTGTTCTAGGTGTTCCTCCCCCTACCTCCCACCACCCACCCCAACTTGTTCTGGTTGCTTCAGCAGCAATCTGATGCCTTTAACAATTTTTTTTCTATTATATATGACTTTTCTAGTGGTTCTCAATGGGAATGTTGGAATGGTACAGTCCTATTCTACTCTATAGTTGTTCTAAATATCATTTTAAAAGGAAAGGGGCAGATATAAAGGAATCGAAGTAATGTGCTCAAAAATTTGACATGTTAACTAAGAATTAGGACACCTGGGATATATCTCTGGCTCTGCAATTAATTAATTAATTACATAGCATTGGGAAATTTATTTTGCTTTCCTACCTCCTAGTTTTATCTTAAAAATAAAAATGTTATGCTGGATAAGCTTTAAGATATTTGCTTTTATTCTGAGAGTTTGAACAATTTTACTTGCTTATAAGTAGAATTTGGTATACTATCATAGAACATCCTATAGAATCACCATCATCATAGTAAAAATCAATCAATCAATCAATCGGAGATTGTGGAGGAGAGACTGTTCCACGGTGTGACTGCTGCCTGACCATTGCCACATCCTCATGCTAGACCCAGCTAGATCTGGACTAGAACAGAGATTGCTTCTTATAAATCCCTTCAGACTGTCCAAATCCTCTTATGCCCCAGACACGCTGGTTTCTGGAACAGGCCCTTGCTCTGCCCTGGGCAAGCATTTAGGGTGTTTTACCCTTATCTGGAGTGGGTCATGCCCCAGTACCCCTATATATCCTTCCCTGTCCTATTTAATCTCTTGGCACCTTCGACCTGGCTTGGATATCCATGTCATTTTGTCTCTGCTCAAGATGTGCCTCATATGTAAGTTCCCTCAATAAAATATTGATGTAATGATAGAGTTGTTAGCCACTTTTTTCAGTCTCCTGGCCCCAGAAAATATTCCCAAGATTTTTGCTTAGAAAATGATTGGTCTTCAGGGTTCTATTTTCATTATAATCAACATAAATCACAAAGATAGGTTTCTGTAAGAATATTTATATTGGCCATAATTAAAATGACCACATGTTTACATGGGACAGTTCCTGTTTATATTTGTTATTTCCAAATAATTATTATGTTTCCCCAACCACTCTAAAAAGTACTCTGCTTTGACTGAAAAATTATATGGTCGCTCTCATTATAATTCCAAAAGAAAGAGAAATTCTAGGTTAGTCTAATATGTGATCATTTTTGTGAGACTGCTTTGAGATTACAATATTGAGTAGGCCAAAAAACCAAATGACTACTGATACAAATTACATTATTTTAATGTATATCCAGATATAATATTGAAAGGATCTAGAATATTCAGGCATTGTTTGAATCCCTAGACTTATGCTTGCCATTCCAAAGGATTGAATATATTTGCATGCCTTAAAAGCCTCTACCCACAGGTCTGGCTTCCAATGAACCTGATTCTAACTGCTGAGATCCTCCTCTTTAAGAAACTACACCCTCAACTAGTAGGAGCCATTAAAAATAAAATATGTTGCTGGAAAATCACAAAGGTTTAAGAGACACCCAAAAAATAGGGAAGGGTTGAACAATAAGATTTATTTCCTACATGAGGATACTCCTTCAAGACTAGGAGAGGTAACTTTTATTTAATGCATAAAACAAACAGAGAGTCAAGGAAAATGAAGAAACAAATCTGTTCCAAACAAAAGAACAAGATAAAACCTCAGAAAAATAGTTAATGAAACAGAGATAAGTGATTTACCCAAAAGAGTTCAAATTAATAGTCATAAAGATGCTCACTAAACTCAGGAGGATGGATGGACAAAGTGAGAATTTCAACAAAGAGATAGAAAATATAAGAAAGTACAAAAAGGAAGTCAGAGACGAAGACTGCAGTAACTGAACTAAAATAGATACTAAAGGGGTTCGACAGCAGACTAAATGAAGCAGAAAAGATCAGTGAACTCAAGGACAGGACAGGGATTCACTCAGAGCAACAAAAAGGAAACAAAAAAGAATGAAAAAAAGCTTAAGGGACTTATGGGACAAAATCAAGCAGATGAACATTCACATTAGAGGGGTTCCAGAAAGAGAAGAAAGGGGCAGAAAATGTATATGAAGAAATAATGACTGAAAACATTCTTAACCTAGAGAAGGAATCTCACAGTTGTCCCAAAGAAGAAGAACCCAAAGAGACCCACACCAAGAACAACTATAATTCGAAATCAAAAGTTAAAGACAAGGAGAGAATCTTTAAAAAAGCAAGAAAAAACAACTTGTTATGTACAAGGGAATCACTACTGTAAGACAATCAGCAGATTTTACAGCAGAAACTTTGTAGGCCAGAAGGAAGTGTCAGAATATAGTAAAGTACTGAAAGAAAAAAAATAAACTTCCAACCAAGAATTCTATAATCAAAGCTGTCATTCATGATTGAAGGAAATATGAATTTTCCCAACAAGCAGGAGCTAAAGGAGTTTATCACCACTAAATTGAACTTACAAGGAATGTTAAAGGGACTTTTTTAAGGTGAAAAGGCACTAATGAGTAACAAGAATACGCACAAAAGTATAAATCTAGCCAGTGAAGGTAAATATATAGTAAAGGTGTTGGATTCCTTATTTATAAAGCTAATATGAAGTTTAAAAGACAAAAGTAGTAAAAAAAAACAAAAAAACAAAAAAACAAAAAAAAGCAAAAACAAAACTATAAATAGTTAAGGGATACACAAGATAAAAAGGTAAAATATGACATTAAGAACATTAAAACCTTGGGGAGGGGAGAGTAAAAACATAGAGCTTTAGAATGCATTCAAACTTAAGTCGTTATCAACTTAGACTGTTATAAATTGTTATAGCTAAGGTTTATGGTAACCACAAAGCAAAGACTATAATAAATACATAAAAGATAAAGAAAAAAGAATCTAAGCATATCACTAAAGAAAGCCATTAAACTACAAAGGAAGAGAACAGAAAGAAACAGGAATTATAAAATAGCAAGAAAACAATGAATAAAACGGCAATAAGTATACGTATATTAATAATAATTTTAAATATAAATGGACTAAATTCTCTAATCAAAAGACATAGAGTGGCTGACTAGATAAGAAAAACAAGATCCATCTACATGCTGCCTAAAGAGACTCACTTTAGATATAAGGACACACACAGAATGAAGGTAACGCTATTAAAAAAATTACATACACACTAAAACTAAAAGAAAGCTGGAAGCTATATGTATATAAGACAAAACAGACTTTTAAAACATACTGTAAGAAGAGACAAAGAAAGTCATTACATAATCATAAAGGGGTAAATCTAACAAGAGGATATAACATTTGTATCTATTTATGCACCCAATATAGGGGAACTTAAATATATAAAGCAAACATTGACAGGCCTAAGGGAAGAAATAGCAAGTAATAATAGGGACTTTAATATTCTACTTTTATCAATGGATAGCACATAAAACAGAAAATCAACAGGGAAGCATTGGCCTTAAGCATTACCTTATGTCCAGATAAATTTAACAGATATATACAGAACATTCCATTCAAAAGAAATAGAATGCACTTTATCCTCAGGTGTACATGAACATTCTCCAAGATAGATCATATATTAGGCCACAAAACAAGTCTTAATAAATTTAAAATTTAAATCATACCAAACACCTTTTTCTAACCACAGTGGTATAAAACTAGTAATTAGAGAAAACTGAAAAATTCAGAAATATGCGGAGATTAAACAACATGCTACTGAACAATCGATGGATCAAAAAAGAACTCAAAAGAGAAATTAAAAAATATATTGAAACAAATGAAAATGCAAATACAACATACTGACACTTATGGTATGCAAAAAAAAAAAAGCAGTTCTAAGAGGAAGTTTATAGTAATAAATGCTTACATCAAGAAATAAATTAGATTAGTTGAGATTTTTCTTAACACCTCAAGGAACAAGAAAAAGAGGACCAAAAGAAGTCTAAAGTTAGTGAAAGAAAGGAAATAACAAAGACCAGGGAGGTAATTAATTAAAAAGACTAAAATGAGAATAGAAAATATCAATGAAACTAAGAGCCAGCTTTTTGAAAACATAAACAAAATTGGCAAAATTTAGTTAGACTCAGAGAGATAGAAGACTGAAATAAAATCAGAAATGAATTAAGAGATAACACAGCAATAGAAACAATCATGAGACTATTGTGAATAATTATGCCAACAAGCTGGACAACCTAGAAGAAATGGAAACATTCCTAGAACCAAAACTGAAGAATAGAAAAATGTGAACAGATCAATTACTAGTATGGAGACTGAATTAAAAACCATCCAACAAAGAAAAGTCCAGGACCAGACAGCTTCACTGGTGAATTCTTCCAGATATTTAGAGAATTAATGTTAATCCTTCTCAAACATTTCCAAAAAAGAAAATGAGGGAACACTTCCAAAGTAATTTTAAAGACAAAACTCACCTTGATATCAAAATCAGACAAGAACACAAGAAAGAATTACAGGCCAATATCCTGGACGAACATAGATGTAAAAATCCTCAACAAAATGTTAGCAAATCAAATTCAACAATACATTATTCCAGGGAATGTAAGGATGGTTCCACACCTGCCAGTCAATGAATGTCAAGCACTACATTCACAAAATAAAGGATAAAAGTCATGATTATTAGATGCAGAAAAAGCATTGGACAAAATTCAACATCCATTTATGTTAAAAACTCTCAATAAAGTGAGTAGGGAGGGAACTTACTGTAACATAATAAAGGCCATATATGACAACCCAAAAGCTAACATACTCAACAAAAAGCTGAAAGCTTCTCATTTAAGTCAAGGAACAAACTAGGATGCTCACTCTTGTTGCTTCTATTCAATATAGTATTGGAAATCCTAGCCAGAGCAATTAGGCAAGAAACAGAAATCAAAACATCCATGTTGAAAAGGAGAAATCAAATGCTCACTATTTGCAGATGACATATATATAGAAAACTCTAGACTCCACCAAAAAAATGTTAGAACTAATCAATGAATTCAGTAAAGTTTCAGGATATAGAATCAATAGGTAAAAACCTGTTGTATTTCTATACACTAATAACAAACTATCAAAAAGAGAAATTAAGAAAACATTTCCATTTATAATTGCATCAAAAGAATAAAATACTCAGGAATAAACTTAAATAAAGATGTAAAAGACATGTATAATGAAAACTATTAGACATTAATGAAAGTAATTGATGAAAACACAAATGGAAAGATATTCTGTGCTCATTGATTAGAAGTATTAATACTGTTAAAATGTCCATAATATTTGAAACAATGTACAGTTTCAATTCAATCCCCATGAAAATATCAATGGTATTTTTCACAGAAATGAAACAAACAATCTTAAATTTTGTAGAGAACCACAAAAGACCTTGGATAAGCAAAGGTATTTTGAGAATGAACAAAGCTGGAAGTATCATGCTCCCTGATTTCAAACTATATTACAAAGCTATCGTAATCAAAACAGTATGGTATTATCATAAAAACAGACACATTTATCTATGAAACAGAATAGAGAGCCCAGAATTAAACCCATGCCTATATTACTAATTAATTTACAACAAATAAGCCAAGTATATACAATATAGAAAGAACAGTCCCTTCAGTAAACAGCGCTGGGAAAACTGGACTTCTACATACAAATGAATAAAACTGGATCACTCTCTTACATCATACACAAAAATCAACTCAAAATGGATAAAGAATTGAATGTAAAATCTGAAACTATAAACACAGCTGATAATCTCTTTGACATTGGCCTTGATGATTTGTTAGTTTGACACCAGAACAAATGCAGCAAAAGCAAAAATAAACAAGAGGAAAACATCAAAGTAGAACAGCACAGCAAAGGAAGCCACCAACGAAATGAAAAGGTAACCTACTGAATGGGGGAAAATATTTGCATCATATATCTGAGAAGGAATTAACATTCAAAATATAATAAATAACTCATACAACAACAGCAAAATAAACGAACAATTCATTTAAAAAATGGGCAGAGGACCTAAATAGACATTTTTTCAAAGAAGGCATACAGATGGCCAACAGATACTTAAAAAGGTGCTCAATATCACTAATCATCACAGAAATGCAAATCAAAATCACAATGTTAGAATGGCTCACACTTGTTAAAATGGCTATCATCAAAAGTAGTTTATACTAAGTATTGACAAGGATGCACAAAAAATGGATCCTTTGAATACTCTTTTAGGAATGTAAACTGGTGTAGCCAGTATGGAATACAGTATGGCATTGTTTTTAAAAAGTTAAAATATAACTCCCATAATATCCATCAATTTCACTTTTATCCCCCCTCCAAAAAAAAAAAAAAAAAACACTAACTAGAAGATATATGCTCTCTCATGTTCATTACAGCAGTATTTACAATAGCCAAAATATGAAAACAATCCAATCGTTCACTGATAAATGGGTAAATTACACACACACACACACACACACACACACACACACACACACACAGAGGAATATTATTCAGCTATAAATGAAGGAAATCTTGCCATTTTTGCAACATGAAGGGACCTTGAGGGCAATAAATGAAGTGAGCCATGTCACAGAAAGATAAGTACCATATGCTCTAATGGCTGACAGTGGTCAAACACACAAAATCCTAGTTATAAAATAAGTCCAGGTATGTAATGTACAGCATGGTGACTACAGTTAATACTGTATTGAATACTTGAAAGTTGCTAAGAGAGTAGATCTTAAAATTTCTCATCACAAGAAAAAATTTGTTAATATGTATGGTGACATCACTAGGCTAACTGTCATGGTTTTGTAATGTATACAAATATCAAACATTATGTTGCACACATAAATTAATATTAATATATAATTAAAATTTAAAAATACATATAAAAATTCATTTTATTATTATTGCCATTTATAAACTTTATATTTGTTGATTAGAATATGTATAAACTTGTTTTAAGACTTCTAAGTTAGTAATGAATAGTTCCAAAACTTTATTAGAGATTGAACAAATGTATTTGACTATTCTTTTCTTCTTATGAAAATCCCCACTGGCATCAGCAAATTAGTGTTCATTTTCTCTAACTTTATTGATACAAAAAGGGCCTAGATGAAATTACAGTGTACTGGATATGTCAACAGTTGGTTAACTCATTCATTCATCCATTTACTCAAGAAATAGCTATTGAAAAACTATTTTTGATGCTGGTTTACATTACTTTTATCATTTAAAATTATTAAATCATAAGAATTCCCAAGTTACTGCCTGGTGTTCAAACCCATAGAATTTCATGACTAATAACAATTACATCAGATGTGTGTGTGTGTATATATGTGTATATATAGAGAGAGAGACAGAGTGTGCACACATGTGCGAACAAGTGCGCAGTTTTCTTAATCATTCTATTATTGGCTATTTTTGTTATTTCTGGTGTTTTTACAATTGTAGAGCTATAATAAATATCTGCATATAAATCATTTTGCATGTTTAAGATTATTTCCTTAGAACATTTTATTAGAATTAGAATTATCGGGCAAGGAGAATTAACATTTTTAAGGCCCTTGATGTACTACCAAATTGCTTTATAAACTACCTATGTTCATTACTAGCAGCAAGATATCAATTTAGCTTTATAAATAAAAGTTGCTACTTTGATTATGGACGGCACAAATAAAAATAAAAAATAGCAATAAAGTTTGAATATAGGGCATTAGAAACCAACTTTTATTCTTGAAGATTTCAAATATGTATTATTTTCAGGATGAAAAATAATATTTCTTCTTATTCTTCCAGATGGCAAATTTGTTTCCTTTTAAATGTGTTTTGACTACCAGTCAAGATGCTGAAGTATGTAAATACTGTGCTCACCTTCTTCCATGACCACATCAAAAATGACAACTAATTTATAAAACAATTGTCATTGAGAACCACCTTAAAACTAGCTGTACAGAAGTCCTACAACTAAGAATAGAAAGAAGAAGCCCCAGTGAGACTGGTAGGAGCAGCCAGTTGTGGAATGGGCAGGTCCCATACCCATAGTGTGGCAATTAAGAATCAGAAGGGATACCTCAGCTGTGGATGTCCCCCCACACCCCCTGAGGAACAAGGGGTTCCAGCTGTACACTGGGCTCCCCAGCTTAAGAATTTAGTGCTGGGAAAAGGAGTCCCCATAACATCTGGCTGTGACATCCAGTGGGGATTGTGTCCGAGTGAGACAGGGCTGCTGGAAACCTAGGTACTGCAGGCATTAACAAGCCTACAAACAGATTCACTCATCCATGAACTCACTTGCTCTGGGCTCCAGCACAGAGGCAGCAGCTCAAAAAGCACCAAGGTCATATAGGGAGAAACTAAATTGACTAGCTTCAGGGCATCTCTCTCTGGGAACAGAAGTGCTGGCAGGCACCACTGCTCCTTTGATGAACCCACTCAGCCAGCAGGCAGGAGCCAAATCTGAGCTCTCCATTAACCTCATTAACACCTTTAACATCATCCTGATGATTCCCTGAGACCACATCCAACCTCTTGCAGCAGGCCCTGCACGTAAGTAGTCTCCCTCATCTCATGCAAAAGACTTTCCTAAAATTTTTCAAAGGTCCACAAGCAGTGGCTAGCCTTGGTATGCCATGTACCTCTTGCTAAGCTACCCCAAGTCTGGCACAAGTGACAACAGGTCTTAACTAGCATTGTAACTCCTATCAGGAAGCCTCAAATGTGACATAAGCAGCAGCCAATCTTGACTCAGAACATAGCCTCCACTAAGCAGACACAAACCTGTCATGAGTGGCAGAAGGCCTCAGCTCCCACCATGGTGCTCACCAAAGGTCCTGAGACTAATTCTAGTGGCAGCCAGCTTTGGTTCACTGAATAGACTTTCCCAAGTTCCTCCAAGCTCAGCACAAATGGTAACCAACTACGAATCACTTTTTACCTACTACTAGATAGCCACAAGTGATAGCTACCTTGACCTGCACCAAAGCCCCTCCCAAGAGGCTCCAGAACCAGCACATCCAAAGGGCAGGCTCAGCTGGTACTAGAGCCCTGCTAATGTGACATTATTCATGGGCTCAGCCTCCATTCAGCAGCTCGCCCACTGTAGTCATGGCAAGCCTTCATAGACAGTCAATCTGAGGGTCAATCCCACCCATTGATGTGTTAACAGCAATCAAGGCTACTATAACAGGAGGGCACACACAGCCCACACAAGGGACACCCCTGGAGCATCCAGCTCAGGTGACCAAGGAGACTGAGCCACTAGACCGCACAGGACACCTACTATATAACGCCACCTGCCAAGACTGGAAGACATAGCAGCTCTACTCAATACACAGAGACAAACACAGGGAATCAGCCAAAATGAGACAAAGAAACATGTCAGAAATGAAAGAACAGGACAAAATTCCAGAAAAAAAAGAAACAAAAGAAACTAAACAAAATGGAGACAAGTAATCTACCAGATTCAGAGTTCAAAACAATGATTGTGGGATGTTCAATGAAGTTAGAAGAAGAACAGATGGACTCACTGAGAACTTCAACAGTGAGAAAACATAAAAACAGTCAGAAATGAAGAATACAAAAACAGAAATGAAGGATACTTTAGAACGAATCAACAACAATTAGATAAAGCAGAGGATTGAATCAGCAATCTAGACGAGGTAGCAGAAAACACTTAATTGGAACTACAAATAAAAAAAATCCCCCCAAATGAAGATAGTTTAAGGGAATTCTGGGACAACATCGAGTGTACCAACATTAGCATCATAGGGGTACCAGAAGGAGTGGAGAGAGAGGAAGGGATTAAAAACATATTTGACAAAATTATTACTGAAAAATTCCCTAACCTGGTAAAGGAAACAGCCATACAAGTCCAGGGAGTGCAGAGAGTTCCAAACAAGATGAACCCAAAGAGGTCCATACCAAGACACATAATTAAAATGCCAGATTTAAAGACAAAGAGAGACTCTTACAAGTAGCAAGAGAAAAGCAGTTACCCTCAAGGGAGCTATAAAGTTAATACAAAGGTTAAAAGACATAAGTAGGAAGATAATGTGTAATTACCACCATAAACTAACAAATACATCACATGCACATGCACACACACACACACGAAGTAAAAAATGATAAAAACATAAATGTGGAGGAGGTGAGTAAAAATGTAATGATTTTAGAATGTGTTAGAACTTAAGCATCCATCAACTAAAAATAGATTGCTATAAACATAGTTTGGTATATATGAAGCACATGGCCACCACAAGCTAAAAATTGACAAGAGCTATACAAGAAACAAAGTGACAGGAATTCGAACACAGCACTATAGAAAGTCATCAACCTACAAGAGAAGAGAGCAAGAGAACAAGAAACAGAACTACAAAAACAATCAGAAAATTATTAAAATGGTAATAACTACATACCTATCAATAATTTCTTTAAGTGTAAATGGAGTAAATGCTTCAATCAAAAGAAGTAGGGTGACCTAAATGAGCAAAAAACAACAACAAAAGAAGAAGACCCATACATATGCTGCCTACAAGAGACCCACTTTAGACTGAAAGACACATAGAGATTGAAAGTAAAGAAATGGAAAAGGGTATTTCATGCAAATGGAAACAAACGAAAAGAGCCAGGGTAGCAATACTTATATCAGACAAGGGCTGTAACAAGAGACAAAGAGGAGCATTTCATAATGATAACGGAATCAATCCAAAAAGAAGTTATAACTCTTATAAACATCTACCCACCCAACATAGGAGCACCTAAACATGTAAAGCAAATTTTGATGAACATAAAGGGAGAGATTTACAGTAACACCCATTGACATCAATGGATCAATGGATAGATCATCCAGACAGAAAAATAACAAGGAAACAGTGGCTTTATGTGACTCATTAGAGCAGATAGATCTAACTGATATTTTTAGAACATTTTACCCCAAACAGCAGAATATGTACATTCTTTTCAAGTATACATGAATATTTTTCAGGATAGACCACATGTTAGGCCACAAAGCAAGTCTCAAAAATTTAAGAAGAGTAGAATTCTATCAAACATCTACTCTGATGACAATGGTATGAAACTAAAAATGAATTATAAGAACTAAAAAAAAAAAAAAAAATCCAAACACATGGAAGCCAAATAAACAACAAATGGGTGAACAATGTGATTGAGGAAGAAATCAAAAAATACCCAGAGACAAATGAAATTGAAAACACAACAACCCCAAAGCTATGGGACATAGGCAAAGCAATTCCAAGAGTAAAATTTATAGCAAAACAGGTATACCATAAGAAAAATCTCAGTCTAACGTGATACCTAAAGGAACTATAAAATGAAGAACCCCAAAATAAGTAGAAGGAAGAAAATAATAAAGATCAGAGCAGAAATAAATAATATAATTTGAAAAATCCAAGAGAAAAGATCAATGAAACCAAGAACTGGTTCTTTAAAAAGATAAACAAGATTGATAAACCTTTATTCAGGCACATCAAGAAAAAAGAAAAGATCTGAATAAAATTAGAAATGAAAGAAGTTACAATCATCACCTTGGAAATACAAAAGATAAGAAAGTACTAGGAAAAATTATATGCCAATGAATTAGACAACCTAGAAAAAATGGGTAAATTCCTAAAACATAGAATCTAAGTCTGAATCATGAAGAAACAAAATCTGAACAGGCAGATAACTAATAGCGAAATCAAATCGGTAATCAAAAAATCCCCAGCAAACAAAAATCCTGGACCAGATGGCTTCCCAGGTGTATTTTACTAAATATTTGAAAAAGAATTAACACCTATCTTTTCCAAACTGTTCCAATAAAAAATTGAAGCAGAGGGAAAGCTTGTGAACTCATTTTCCCAGGCCAGAATTTCCATGGTACCAAAACTAAACAAAGATACTATTAAAAAATAAAAAAAGAAAATTATAAGCCAATATCTTTAATGAATGTAGATGCAGAAATCCTCCATGAAATTTTAGCAAACAAAATTCAGCAATACATTTAAAAGTTCACATGCCACTATCAAGTGGGATTTATTCCTGAGATGCAAGGATGGTTCAATATCTGCAACTCAGTCAAAGTGATACACCACATAAACAAAATGATGGATAAAAATCTTATGATATTAACAGATGCAGATAAAGTATTTGACAAAATCCGAAATCCACTCATGAAAAAAACACTCATCAAAGTAGGGATAGAAGGAATTAACTGAACATAATAAAGGCCATATATGACAAACCTATAGCTAAAATCATGCACAATGATGAAAAGCAGAGATTCTATTCTTTAAATTTTGTAATAAGCCAAGTATGTCCATTTTCACCACTTTTATTCCATATAGTATTAGAAGTCCTTGCTGCAGCAATCAGACAAAAAAAAAAAAAAAAAAAAAAAGCAACAAATTGGAAAGGAAGATGTAAAACTGTCATTTGCAGATGACATAATACTATATAGAGAAAACCTTAAAATTTTCACCAAAAACTTTAGAACTATTAAATGAATTCAGTAAAATAGTAGGATACAAAATTAATATTCAGAAATTGGTTGCATTTTTTACACCAATAACCAACTATCAGAAGGAGAAATTGAGAAAACAATCTAATTTTCAATTGCATCAAAAAGAATATATCAAGGAATAAATTTAACTAAATAGGTAAAAGACCTGTACTAAGAAAACTATAAGATATCAAAGAAAGAAAATGAAGATGCAAATGGATGGAAGGGTATAACATGCTCATGGATATAAAGAATTAACATTGCTAAAATGTTCATGCTACCCAAAGCAAACTACTGAAATACCGATGGCATTTTCACAGAACTAGAAGAAATAATTCTAAAATTTATATGGAACCTCAAAAACCCATGCATAGCCACAGCAATTTTGAGGAAGAGTAAGGTTGGAGGTATCATACTACCTGATAACAAACTATACTACAAAGCTATTGTAATCAAACTAGCATAGAACTGGGGAAAAAAAATAACAGACACATAGATCATTGGAATAGAATAGAGAGCTCAGAAGTAAACCATGCCTATATGGTCAATTAATCTATGACACTGAGGCAAGAATATACAATAAAGATAAATGGTGTTGGAAAAATGAACAGCTATATGCAAAGAAATGAAAACAGACCACTTTCTTATACTGTATACAAAATTAAACTCAAAATGGTTTAAAGACTTAATTGTAAACCTGAAACCATAAAACTTCTAGAGGAAAATATAGGCGGTAAACTCTTTGACATTGTTTAAATATATATAGTTTGTTTTGTTTTTATTTGTCTCCTTGGGCAAGGGAAACAAAAGAAAAAACAAATGTGACTATATCAAAATAGAGTTTCTGCACAGCTAAGGAAATCATCAACAAAATGAAAAGACGATTCAATTAAAAAATGAGCAGAGACCTGAACAGACTTTTCACCAAAGAGGACATAGAGGTGGTCAACAGACATAGGAAGAGATATTCAACATCACTAATCATGAGAGAAATGCAAATTAAAACCACAATGAGATATTGCCTCACACCTGTCAGAACGGCTATCATCAATAAATCAACAAACAACAAGTGTTGATGACTATGTAGAGAAAAGGGAATCCTCATGCACTACTAGTGGGATTGTCAATTAGTGCAGCCACTGTGGAAAATTGTATAAAGATTTCTCAAAAAATTAAAACTATCATATGACTCAGCAATTCCATTTCTGGGCATTTATTCAAAGAAATCCAAAATACTAATACAAAAAGATATATGCAGCCCTATGTTCATTGCAACATTATTTACAACAGCCAAGATATGGAAGCAATCTAAGTGCCCATGTGTCCACTGAGAGATTAATGAATAAAAATGTACACACACACACACACACAAATACTCAGCCAAAAATAAAAATGAAATCTTGCCGTTTGTGACAGCATGGGTGGACAGTATAATACCTGGAGGGTATTATGCTAAGTAAAATAGACAGAGAAAGTCAAATACCACATGATTTCACTTATATGCAGGATCTAAAAAATGAAATAAGTGAACAACAAAACGGAAATAAACTCATAGATACAGAGAATAAATTGACATTTGCCAGATGAGTGGGAAGTTAGGAGAATGGGTCAAAAAGGTAAACGAATTGAGAAGTAAAAATAGTCAAGGCAATGCAAAGTACAGCATAGAGAATATAATCAATAATATTATAATAATTATGTATCATGTCAATATTGTAATAACTATTACTGGGGTGATCACTTTATAAGTTACATAAATGTCTAATTACTATGTTGTACACTTGAAACTAAAACATTGGAATGTCAACTGTAACTGAAAAATAAAATATTGAGATATAAATATTTAAATGTATTAATAATTTAAAAATGTACTTTTAAAGCATAGTTTTATTTGTAGACAAACAAAGGGGTGGGGGATGATACTGTAGGCAGAGCTCTCTTCCTTAGTAGCTTGTGGTCTAATTTCCCTAAATCTATTTTTAAGACTAGAAGGAGAGTGACATATTCCAGCTAGTAAATTCAGAAGCATGTAACAGGGCTTATCCCCATAATTGAATAACTTATATTTGGGCATTTATATCTATTCTTAATTCAATCTGACTGGAAGACAATTTTATTCCAGGCTTGTGTTTAGAGAATTTTCTATATAGAAGACAGTGATATTCATTAACTTTCCCCTACTGGTTTCATTGAAGCAGCAATTCTAGTGAGTGTATTGTACTTGACAATGGATGTTATTCAGTATGCTGAATAATAATCTGACATTACTTGGCTTCCTGATATGGTCTTTGATGTTCTCAAATGAAGTTTGATCCCACTTACATCTGTATTACTATTTATGGCAACATAATTCTGATAAATTGTATGAGGAACTCCCTCCCCCTCAAAAAAATACATGCACAAAAATTTACGTAAAAAAGTTGAATGCAAAGAAACAAGCATTCTTTGAATAATGACTAGGAAAGGAATTGCAACTGTTCATCTTCAAGATCTTTTTACTAATAGAGCAATTCTAACATATTCCATTTTATGACCCAGTACAAACACATCATATATGCATACATACACAAATTATACTCTAAAGTATCTTAGCAAAAGCTAAAACACATGAAGCATTCTATATAATCACCATAGAACAAATTATCTAAAGTTCTAGCTCTCATTTGTTGATCTTTAATTACATTAAAAATGTTTAAATTGTAACATATCAAATTTCTCAAATTTATTAAAAAAAAAAACAAATGTATTAATTTATCAGGCTCCAAGATCTTTTGATTATTTTCATGTAATACTTCATAGACTTTGCAATACAAAATCTATGTTCAATGTTGTGATGACTGATTTATCATCTATATAATTATTGGGGAGACTTTATTATTTTATGTGGATGCAGTATATTTAATAAATCTTATTGTTATATTTATATAGAAAACAAAAAAGAACAGTTTCTAAAAATGGAGGCTTACATTATATTTATGTTACGTTGTTTGGAAACCAATGATTTTTTTTCTTCTGGGCATCTGACATTGTATTCCACTTCTGACTACTATGATATATATTACTCTCCTGGCCTTAATTCTCTGACTGCTATTCTCTGATTACTCTTTGCCATGAGAGTTGTTAACTTCTAAGCATATTTACAAAATTCCTTTTTTTGCTTTTAGGAATTCATATACTGAGAAGAAACACTTTACCCACTTTATTTTGTTTGTTCTCAGTTTGATAACATGATGTGAAGCTTCAGTTGTTTCCTAAAAAGCATCACCTACATTAACTAATAAAACCTAAAGGTGGACATGTTGGAAACTAAAGTTGGCATTTATTTTCCCTACTCTACAATTTGCCATTCCTTAATTTCCCATCCTTTTCTATGTTGTGACAATCTTTTTTGTTTTCCTTTGAGACCTTGCAGTCATTTTCTGTTATCTCATTCCTATCACCACCTGTGTAACAAAGAGACCCACATCTTTCTATCACCATATAACCAAGCATAAGTTAGGCCCTGATCATTATTCAAATGTGGATAATCATATAGCTTTATCTTTAGAAAATCTTCCTTGAACTGCCTTGCTCCATGACTTATTCGTGCTTATAATATTAAGTCTGAATTCCTCAGTCTGGCCTTCCCAAATTGTCTCACTTTCTTTCAGGTAAGTTTTGTTGTCCAATACACATTACTGTGTGTTTCTTTTCTTTCTTTTTTTTTTTTAATAAAACTTTTTTTCCCAAATATGCACGTTTCCTCAAATCCAAATCTATTCTCTACTTAAACCTTTTTATCCTTGGTTTGCATTATTTTAAATTGTATTCAGCTTTCTGTAACATCGTGAACTTAAACTTCCCCATTGGATTGTTAATTCTTCTATTCTTCTTGTACAAAGATAGAAAAGTGCTTGCCAGATTCACCACATACTCTTTATTCAAGCAATGCTTTTGTTGACTAAACTATTAGATATTTGTATGTATTTTTCACATGGAGAGAGGAAGGTTTTTAAGAGTGCGAGAGAGAGCATCAGAAGACTATTACCATCTACAAGAGTCCTCTTTCCATCTGTAAGAACAAGGAAATCTGAGAGTGAAATGAGAAAAATTCAAATGTTTTTAAAAGCTATCTGCAGAAAATCATTCAAGAGACTGTGATGTGGCTGAGAAGACGTGAGAATGCCCAAGTCCAATCTAGGTAACGAGAGTACTTCAACTTTAGCCTAGAAATGTAATAAACTTAGAAACCCAAAAAGAATAAATTGTGTTGAGACTTGTCTAAAGAAAGGTAAGAGCAGCAATGTGTTGATCTGAAAGAAGTCTAAAAAAAGATGAGTTGGAGAATATGAACATTTGGGAGGGAGAGGGATACTGGATCAGAAAGGATAGAAGCCTTTTGAGGAAGGAATCATTCTCATACTTTTTTTCTGTGTCATTAGTAAAATTTAACTTAGGATTTTCATGGGCTGTAATTCCAGGGACTCAGCAGTCCCCATTCAACCTTCCAGATCCAGTTTCCAGACTTCTCTGCTTTGTCTAAGCCCCAGGAGGCTTCCCTTATGCACCTGTATGTCAGGGTTCCTTTAACCCAAACTTCTACTTTGTTCCAGCCAATAGGGTAGGGGTGGGAGTACACCATCAGAAGACTGGAGAGCAGGATGAGAGGTTTGAGTACAGTCCTCTACCTAAAGCCAAAGTTTCTGTAAGGTGGCCTCTCTTCAAAGGTTATAGCTCTCACCGGGTTCCGGTCACAGCTAGCTTCCCTGGGCCTTTCAGGCCAAGCATTGGGAGTATTTAACATTGCGTAGAGACTCCTTGGTTGCTTCATCATCCCATCATCCCTAACTCCTGATCACACCGATCTGAATAAATCTTTAACTATATACTCTAATTACCACTTTGTATGTGCCATCTACTTCCTCCTAGAACTCTGACTGATACTATGATCCCCTGTTAATTATTATCTTTTTTGGAACTCTCATACTGAAATAGGGGATAGAAAGAAGCATATTCTGGTCACTGGTTTTATACATACACACACACACACACACACACACACATATACACATACATACATATACACACATACACACACACATATACACACACACACATATATATGTGTATATATAATTATATAATACAAAATTATACATATACGTATATATACATATATATATATACACATGTATATATACACACACATATATATATACATACAATCACACATACATACATATATAATTTGTGTTCCTCCTTGTAAAAGAATGAGCTTTTATTCTAACTTAAAAACTTGTCTCTAAGTGTTTGGCTTGCCTGAATCAGTCTTTGAGAATATTCCCTACTTTGGGTGCACTGACAGACTTGAATGTGGGGCCACTGGGCCTTATGCAATCTTAGGCTGAGTGAAGAAAGGCACAGAAGTCTTATCTAATTCAAGAATTTTCTAGGAAAATGTCAAAGTTGAAGCCTTTGAAGCCAGAAACAAGTTTAGATTGTAATGATATAGTGGAAATTTTATGATGGAGTTGGGCCAAATTTGATTTCCTCTGTGGAGTAGAATTACTAGAGCAGTCTTATATTAAAACATGTTCTTTAGTTAGACGATCTTTATGTACTCTTAAACTATTGAGTCATTTTTAGATTTCTTATGGGAACATGACCCTTCAGTCTGGGGCCAAAAAGTTGCATTTTGATAACCTGCCTAGACATGATAAAAACGATTTTCTAATTTTCTAAAAAGAGATAAACAAAAGGTCTATAACCATTAAGGGAAAAAGTTTTAGATATAAATAGGAAATTCACAGAAATGATATGCAAATGCTACTTAACTGTATGAAAAGTTGCTCACATTTGCTCATAAAAAAGATCTTAGGTATGAGTGTGAAAAATTTATAATCTGAGCCTGAAATATTTAAAAACTTCAGAAAATAAGAAAATTCTTAATGATTATTAGGTTTATGTCAAAACAAAACAAAACCAAATTAAAGAAGCTCCCACTGGCCTACACAGAAAAATTTAAGCATCAATAAGGGATACTATGTGAAGGCAACTAAAGCATAAATATATATTTAAATTTATGAGAGGGTAATGATATTAAAACTACTACTTTGGACATTTTGGTTACTTCCAAATTTTGGCAACTCATTATTCTGAAAACTAATAAAAAATGAAAAGAAACAAGCATTTATTCTGCATTTCTTATACAAAATTATTTAACTTGACAAAGAAAGTTTCTCTTGATAGAAAAATCCATTCATAAATTGAGGAATGATTTATTTAGAATATCACTATTTTTAATCCCTAATGTAAACATTGGAAAAAGAAAAATAAATCAGATGTAAAGTATTCTTACTGGCAAAAAAACCCCAAAACAAAACAAAAACAAAAAAACAAAAAAACAAACAAACCTGAATACCATCAAGCCTCTAGATCTAACTACCACTATTCAGGAAATACAGGGGACAGAGAAGCATATTAAATGACACACTGAGAGGAAACCAGCAAAATCTAGACTGTAAGAAATTCTATGGGCCTGCAGAGTATTTAAATATTAAAAAAAAATTAGTTGCCATCACTTAAAGATTTAGGATGTATTACATGCAATCCATGATTTCAACTTTTATTGGAAATTCAAAATATTTGCTAACACAGTGCCTTCAATATAGCTTGGGCTAGGTAGCAGCTACATCTTCAAGACAGGCTATGTTCTCTCCAATTTGCTACAGAACTCACTCTCATCATATTAGTACAGGCCTCTAGGTGTTCAACCTCTGTGTTAAGAGATATTTGCTATCAGCTATGATGGTTGGACCATCAGGCATGGTGTGCTCTTACCAGTGATTCATTCATTCAAGTCACTCAGAAAAGATTTATGAGTGTTTACATCAGACATGGCACCAAAAACTTGGGATACATCAATAAATGAAATAGACCAGCTTATGGAGATTATGTGCTAGTGTGATGGAAAAGTAATATCTAATTTTTACACTTTGACTTTCCATATAGATGGAGCATCATATTACCAAGATTATTATTAACTGATACAAATTACTTTGTATCAGTTACATATATAAGTGTCATTAGATTTTCCCATTTGATTGGCAGCCCATATATCACCTGAAGAATAAGTTATATTGTTCAATTATATATATAAAACTGAACTATATACATATATGTATATATATAATTTTTTTTCTTTTTATGATTCTCTTTTTTAAGTCTATTTTTTAAGAACAGTTTTAGGTTCACAGCAAAACAAAGAAAGGAAGGTATGGAATTTTCCCATATATCCCCTGCCTCAACAAATGAATAGTCCCCACCATTATCAGCATATCATCATAGTGGTATAGTTATTACAACTGATGAACCTACACTGACACATCATTGTCAAAGCCCATAGTTTACCTCAGGGTTCACTCTTGGTTGTATACATTCTATGGATTTGGCCAAATGTGCATGGATACATTCATCAGCATAATATCATAGAATATAGTCACTGCCCTAAAAATCATTTGTGACACACCTATTCATCTCTCCCTCTGGCAACGACTGATCTTTTTTACTGTCTTTATAGTTTTGCCTTTTCCAGAATGTCACATAGTTGGAACTATAGCATGTAGCCTTTTTGGACTGGCTTCTTCCACTTAGTAATATGCATTTAAAGTTCCTGGATGTCATTTCATGGCTTGACAGCTCCTATCTTTTTAGTGTTGAAAAGTATTCCATTGTCTAATGTACCACAGGTTACCCATTCACCAAATGAAGGACATCTTGGTTGTTTCATGTTTTGGCAATTATGAATAATGCTATATGTGTATGTTATACACTTTTTAAAGTTGTCCCACAGTTCCTGGATATTATGTTCTTTTTTTGTCAGTCTTTGTTCTTTGCTTTTCAGTTTTGGACATTTCTGCTGAGATATCCTCAAGCTTAGATATTCTTTCCTCAACCATGTCTACTAGTAATAGGCTACTAATGAACCCATTGAAGGCATTATTCATTTGGTAGCCTTTTTTTTTTTTTTTTTTTTTAAATTTCTGGCATTTCTTCTTGGTTAAGTTTTCCATCTTTCTTCTTACATTTCTCATCTGTTCTTGCATGCTGTCTACCTTATCCATTAGAGCCCTTAGCATATTAATCAGAATTGTTGTAAATTAACAGTCTGATAATCCCAACTTCCCTGCAATGTCTGGTTCTGATGTTTCCTTTCTCTTCAAATTGTGGGTTTTATGACTTTGTTGTTATTCTTTTTGCTTTTCATTTTGCTTTATAATTTTTTTATTGATAAAAAACAATTGGATACAATTTACTGAATAAAAAGGACAGTTATAGTAATGTGGTGGTACGTGTGAGAGCAGAGGGAAGTGTTCTTTAGTCCTAAGATTAGGCTTCTCTCAGTGAGTCTATACTTCTGAACTATGAACTCCATAAGTGTTTTTCTGTTTTTTTTGTTTGTTTGTTTGTTTTTTGTTTTTGTTTTTTTTTTTACCCTCTCTCTCTTGAGTGGAAGAGAATAGCTAGAGTGGGCTTCAGTTAAGTATTTCCCTTCCCCCCGTCAGTTAGGCTCTGATATCCCAGAAGGTTAGGCTCTGGTTCACTTGTTTCTCCCTGGGTCAAGGCTTGTTAAGAAGAACAGAGTGCTCTGGCATATTTAAAAAATGGTTTCCTTTCCCATCTCCCTTCCAGAAGCAAGAGGATTTTTCTCTAATATTTACTGTGGGAACCTGGTCAAGTTTCTAAAGGTAAATCACACAAAATTATGCCCCTCTTACCTCCTGCTAGAGTTTTTAACTCTCAGAGATGTCTATGCTGACCCTCCAGCAATTCAATTACAGTTCAAATTTTCCTACCCACCACTGGTTCCTACAATGGTTTCTGCTTGTGAGTCACTGTACTCACCTGTCAGTGTCTCCAACCTGAGAGGTAGCTGTTTGCCCTGACTTCTCGCCAGTATTACAGATCTTAGAAGAGTTGTTGATTTTTCAATCTGTTCAGCTTTGTACTTGTTTGGACAGAGTGGCAATTTCCAAGCTCTTTACATGAGGAACTGGAAACCCAAATTCTCATTTATGTTTCATAGTGTGAAGTCTACTGACTCTGACCTTAAGTTTAGTTGGGAAAAGGAGTGTCCCCCTCAGCACAGATTGCTGAAAAGAGAAAATAAATGCAAAGTAATCTGAAGTTTGGATAACTAGAAACTTAAGATTCTAGTAGCTTCTATGGGGACAATGCTCTGGTCAGTTCAGGGCAGGGTGACTTTGAGTTAATAAGATAATGTTCACGTGAAAGTGTTTCTCGGGCAATTGGAAAGAAGATGCAATATAGATGGATGCCTATCTCAGCCCTGCCCTATGTGTGATGGTTCAGAAATGGAGGTCTGTTAGATTCTTGAAATACTTACTTGAAAAAGAAAAAATACTCATCCAAATGAATTAATATCAACACTTTTTTTCCTGGCATGTACTTTTATGATCAATCCTTAAATATCTGTTAATCTATGTAACGGCTTATCTATAGCAGATTCTTAACCTGTGGTTAGTCCACCTTGCTTCATAGCAGAATATATAATCCACTAGTTCCCCTGTCCCATTATTCACCTGATGTTTTACAGGCAATGCTCATATTTATATACTCCTAAGCAAAATAAAATTAAGTAGTAAGTTCACTTTTAACAAAATATAGCATTCATAAACTAAAAGCAAATGACCTTTGGATTATTTGTGCTACTTTTTCTCCTTCCACATGGAAACAGAATTTAGTTTACAAACTGTGTGTAAGAGGAGGATGACAGAAGCTAGAATTAATAAGGATGGCCAACACAAATGAGGAAGGATGCACGAACAGAAAATAGAAAATAAGGTCAAGAAGGAGGAATCATTTTAAAGTTTACTTCATCAGGTATTTTCCTTCAGCCTCCTGGAGTAACACTCTCGCCATGTGGACACCCTTTTGGGAAGGAGACAGTGAGGAGAGGTTAACTACAGATTTTAACTAAGTTGATGTTTCACTTCTGCTGTATCATTAAAAGTGACAGAGATATTGCCAGAATTTCAAATGGGTGCCAATTGTGGCTCATGAATAAAAATAAGGAAAGATCAATTATGAATATTTGTTAGATAGAAAACAAATCTCAGAAAGGAAGGAGACTATTTCCATGTGCAGGCAGTTTGGTGCTGCCTAACCCAGCACCCAATTTTTGTGCTGAATTCTAACCTGAGTGCTCATTTCGTCAAGTATTGCAGGTTTAAAAAAAAATTCCTGTGACCTGAAGAAATTTGATTCACAGTATCCTAAGTGAATAGGGCCAGATGTACAGAATCCTGAGTTTATAAAAGGGTGTTCCACATATACAGACCTTCGACTATTTTTCCATCATTTCTCTCAACTCCTTACAACCTGAGGCTCAAACTTTCAGTCTCACTTTTTGAATAAAGCCTGAACACCTGCCTAGCAGGCAAGACCATCCAGAGTCTTGAATTTTCTCTTTGCCTCTTTATCTTCCATTTACAAATATTCAATTCTAGCCAAACTCAACTACTCTAATCTTTTGCTTTTCAACCTGTTATTTGGTCAAGTAGCTACCTCAGCTGCAATACTCATTACCTTGGGTCAGTCTATGTTCTCCACTTCTTCCAGGAATCCTTTCCTGACTCTCCAACTGGATAAAACATCTTCTTCTTCTGAATGCACTTATTGGATATCTGAATTTTGGGGCAAACAACTTCCATTTCTATTAACATCAGTGTATGTTTATAGGTTGTCCTTCACACTATACCATCATGTCTCTCATGACAACAAGGATTTATTACAGGCCATTCTACTTAGGTCCCCATGCTCTGAGAAAAGATCTAACAGGCATAGGTTAGTGATGCCTCTTACTCACAAGTTTGATTTTTTGCAGTGTACACCTCTAGGGGCAATATCTACTTTATGCAAGGCACTATTTTTGTATCTGTGAATCTATTATTTCTAATCTACACATTCCTAAGAGGTGAGTGGTCTTCTATGTTTATAAATCACAAAACTTAGAAGTCAAATAAAGCACTCAGGGTCATGCAGCACATAAATGTATGAGCCTGGTCTCTGTCCCAGTCCTATCAGCCTCCATATTCTACTTGCTCTCCATTGTGCCCTGATATTTTTCTTGTATTTTCCTTACTTGGTCGTTTATGTTTGAAAAATAGAATAATTTCTTCATACAGAATGTATGTCTGAGTTTTTTTTCTTTTAAATACAGAAACCCAACTTCTCTCTCTGCCTACCACATGTACAAACTCTCTCTCACTCTCTGATGTGCATGTATATTTTGCATGTGATGAAGTTTTCTGTGTACTTAATACAAATTCTGGAGTTCCTGCTTTGTGACTCTAGGAACTTTACAGATAAAACAATAAGAATCCTGCAATCTTTCCCACCATAATCCCCTAGCCAGTGGTCCCCAATCTTTTTGGCAACAGGGACTGGTGCTCCTGTGAGAATCTAATGCCTGATGATCTGAGGTAGAGCTGAGGCAGTGATGCTAGTGCTGGGGAGCAGCTGCAAATACAGATGAAGCTTCACTCGCTTGTCCACTCACCTCCTGCTGTGCAGCCTGTTTACTAACAGGCCATGGACAAGTACTGATCCATAGCCAGGCAGTTGGGGACTCCTGCACTAGACTAAGACCACTGATACCTTCAAAGCCATTGTTCAAAGGCCACCGCCCCCTCCAAGGAAGTGTACCAAGGGAAGGAACTCACTCTAAAACATGACAGGCTTTTTGTACACAAACATGCTCCAAAGATGTTTTGATGACAAAAAGGAGTGATAACTTTTAGCAAATCACTGCATCTACTCCTCAAATTAATCTCTGACCCAAACCTTAAGAAGTTGTAGAATAACAGTATGAAATGAGTATTAAAATAAACATATACACAGTTTCACTATCCCTCTTGCCCAGGAAGAAAGTATTAAAAAAAGTTTCAGAATGTAGTTTTTCCTTAGTTTGAGTCCTACTTTTGCTTCTCACTGTCTGATCTTGCTTCAATGTTATCATCTATAAAATGTGGATGATATTATTACCTATTTAGAGCTGATGAGATTGGATTACAAGAAAAATGTATTGCTCAGAATAAGTACCCACAATATCAGCTATTTTTATTATTATTGCTTTCCAAAATTTTCTAGTAATGATTGAATCATGTTGAGAACAAAAGGAGAATCGAAAGAAGAGAGGTTAAATTAATTTATATTGGGGTAAAATCCATCTAACATAAAATTCACCATTTTTGCCATTTATAATTTAGTGGCTTTTAGTATACCCACAATGTTGTACAACCATCACAATTATCTAGTTCCAGAACTTTTTAGTTACCATGAAATGAAACACATAATTATTAGGTAGTCAGTCCCATTCTTCCCCCAATCCCAGCCTTGGCAACTATCAATTCTGCTAGAGAGTAAATGATGGTAGCAGGTAAGTTAAAAACCACAAAGCTCTCTTACTGAAATGTAGCTCTTCTTACTTCATTGGGCATTCATCTTGTTTTGTAAGTTTTTGATTAAAGAGACTCAATCATTGTTTTTGTAGAAGGAGAGTTTGGAGCTCCCAAGTCCACCATTTTTTCTGATGTCATATTGTCAGTTGACTTATATTTTAAAATGAGTGTAGAATTTGAAGAGCACAGCTAGAGGTTCAATAGAAAAATGAGAAAAAGAAAGACTGGACTTTGTGTTGGGAGTCCCCAAGACTATTCCCACTTTTGATGATTCTCTAGGAGGATTCAGTATGTAGTGGTACTCATGATGTTATTTTTTTACAGTGAAAATACATGAAGCAAATTATGAAAAAGAAAAGGCACTTGGGGCAAAGGCCAGGGGAGACCAGGAACAAGCTTTAAGGAGTCCTCTCTAAATGGAGTCAAACAGGGTGCACTTAATTTCTCCAGCAACACATTTTAGAAACACATCAATAGTGACAATTCATTGGGAACTCAGTGCCAAGAGTTTTACTAGGGGCTAGTCACATAAGAATCCTCTGCCTGGAACATAACACAATTCCAGGTGTACAAAAACAAAAACAAACAAGTGTTTGGTATAAACTACATTATCTGTACAAACAGTTTAGGCATAGTGAACCATTCTTATCAGTAAGGTGGTGGGAACCCTCCTGAAATCCAAGGTTGCAGACATTAGCCAACCTTATAAGCAGGACTTTCTAGAACAGCAGTCTAAGGCCTGCTATATTAACTTTCTTTTACACAAGGTACTTGTCACATGGTATTGAACTCTGAGACATAGTGAGTGAAAAAAGATTCTTAGGAAGTTTTGTAGTATATTTTGTGATACAATTTTCATTCTTTTCTTTCTTTATGAAGAGATTTCAATAAAGAATCACAGGCTCATGGTAACCACAAGCAAAACCTATAGTAGATAAATAAAAGATAATCCAAGTCTACTGTTAAATAAAGTCATTAAATTATGAAGAGCAAAAGAATAAACAGAGGAACTACAAAATAGCCAGAAAACCATGAAAAAAATGACAATAGTACATACCTATCAATTACTTTAAATGTAAATGCAAGGAATTCTCCAATAAAAAGACATAGAGTGGCTGACAGGGTAAAATCAAACAAGACACATTTATATGCTGCCTGAGAGGGACTGATTTCATGAAAGGACACAAACAGACTGAAAGTAAAGGGATGAAAAGAGGCATTCCATGAAAATGAAAACCAAAACAAAGCTGAGGTATCTATACTTACAATATATATAGGCTATACACTAAGATGGTCAAAAGAGAAAAAAAGGTCATTATATAATCATTAAAGGGTTAATTCAACAAGAAGATATAACATTTATAAATATTTATGTACCTAACATAGGAGAAACTAACATATAAAGTGAATATTACCAGGCCTAAATAGAGAAATAGACAGTAGTACAGTAATAGTAGGGGACTTCAATATCTGACTTTTATCAATAGATCATTTGGGCAGAAAATTAATAAGAAAACACCAGTCTTAACTAACACATTAGACCAAATGAACTTAACAGAATTTTTCATTAAAAAAAAAAAAAAAGCATACATATTCTCAAATACACATGGAATATTCTCTACAATAGATCATATGTTAGGCCACAAGTCTTAATAAATTTAAGGTTGAAATCATATTAAACATCTTTTCCAACCACATACTGTAAAAACTGATTAATTAGAAGAAAACTGGAAAATTCACAAATATGTAGAAATTAAATTTATGCTACTGGACAACCGATTGGTCAAAGAACATGAAAAAAGAATAAAAATATTTTGAAATGAATAAAAATAGACAAACAATATATCAAAACTTATGAGATGCATTAAAAGCAGTTCTAACAAGGAATTTTACAGTGATAAACTTCAAGAAATTAGAAAAATCTCTACAACAAGAAATAAGAAAAATCCCAAGTAACATAACTGAATACCTCAAGGCACTACAAAAAGAAGGACAAATGAAGTCGAAAGTTAGTATCAGGAAGAAAATAACAAAGATCAGAGTGGTGATAAATGAAAGAGGCTAAAATGACAATTGAAAATATCAGTAAAACTAAAAGTTAGATTTTGAAAAGATAAACAAAATTGGCAAAGGTTTAGTAGACTCACTAAGTAAAAAAATAAAATAAATTAGGAAGTGTTACTACTGATATTAAAGAACTGGAAATGGTTATAAAAGACTACTAAGAAAAATTATATGCCAAAAGAATTGAGGCCGGCCTTATCCTGATACCAAAACTAGACAAGGGTGCCACAAAGAAAATTCCAGGTCAGCATCCCTGATATACAACAGACACAAAATACTTTTATAAAATATTAGCAACCCAAATTCAATAATATTTTGAAAGAATCATACCCCATATTCAAGTGGGATTTATTTCAGGAGTGTGAGGATGGTTCAACATTCACAAAATCAATCAATGTGATACACCACATTTATAAAATGAAGGATAAAAACCATATGATCATCTCAATGGATGAAGAAAAGGGATTCAACATCTATTTGTGATAAAAACTCTCAATAAAGTGGGTAAAGAGGGAATGTACCCTCAACATTATAAGGGCCATATATATGATAAACTCACAGCTAACAACATATATGGAGATGAAAAAAAAATGAAAGAGTAAAATCTAAGATCAGGAACAAATGAGGACACACAATATGCCACTTTTATTCAATATAATATTGGAAGTCTTAGCCAGAACAATTAGGCAAGAAAAAGGAATAAAAATCATTCAAATTGGAAAGGAAGAAGTAAAACTGCTGCTTTTGCAGATGACATATTACATATGGAAAACTCTAAAGAGTCCACCAAAATCTGTTAGAATCGATAAATTCAGTGAAGTTGTAAGATATGAAATAGACAAAAATGTTTTGCATTTCTATACACTAATAATAAACTAGCAGAAAGAAAAATTAAGAAAACAATCCCATTTAAAATTGTACCAAAAAGAATAAAATACCTAGGAATAAATTTAACTATGAAGGTGAAAGAAAGATCTGTACACTGAAAACTATAAGACATTGATGAAAGAAATCAAAGAATACAAAAATAAACGAGAAGATAGTCTGTGCTTATTGATTAGATTAATATTGTTAAAATGCTCTTACTACCCAGATTCACTATAACCCCTCTATCATAATTCCAAAGGCATTTTTCACAGAAATAGAACAATTGCAAAATTTTGTAGGACCATGAAAAATCCCAAATAGCCAAAGTAATCTTAAGAAACAATAACAAAGCTAGAGGCATCCCATTACCTGATTTTAAACTATATTACAAAGCTAAAATAATCAAAACAGGATGGTATTGGCATAAAAATAAACATATAGATCAATAGAACAGAGAGTCAGCAATAAACCCACACACTTACGGTCAATTAATTTATGACAAAGGAGTCACGAATATAATAGAGAAACCCCAGTCTTTTCAATAAGTGGTGTTGAGAATACTGGACATGCAAAAGAATGAAATGACCACTATCTTATACCATACATAATTATTAACTCAAATGGATTAAGAACTTGAACATAAAACCTGATAACATAAAACTCCTAGATGAAATGTAAGTGGTAAACTCCTTCACATTGGTCTTGTAAATGATTATTTGGATTTGACACCAAAAGCATAGGCAACAGAAAACAAAAACAAGCAAGTTTCCTGTACAGAAAGAAAACTCATCAACAAAATGAAAAGACAACCCAGAATGGGAAAAAATATTTGCAAATTATATCTGATGAGAGGTCAATATCCAAAATATACAAATAACTCAAACTACTCAGAGAAAAACAATCCAATTTAAAAATGGGCAAAGAATCTGAATAAATATTTTTCTAAAGGACACAGACATATGGCTAATGGGGGCATGAAAAGGTGCACTAATAATCAAGGAAATGTAAATTAAAACCCCATATACCTGTTAGAATGGCTATTATCAAAAAGACAAAAAAATAAACGTTGGTGAAGATGTAGAGAAAAGGTTACTCTTGTTGGGAATGTGTAGTACTGGTGTGACCATAAACTGGTATAGCCACTAAGGAAAACAGTATGAAAATTTCTTTGAAAAGTTAAAATGGAACTACTACTATATGATCCAGCAATTTTGCTTCTGGGTATTTATCTGAAGAAAATGAAAACATTAACTTGAAAATATATATCCACCCCTTGTTCATTGCAGCATTATTTATAGTAGCCAAAATATAAAAATAACCTCAGTGTCCATCAATGGATAAATGGATAAAGAAATTGTGCAATATGACAATAGACTATTATTCAGCCATAAAAAAGAAGGACATCTTGCCATTTACAATAACATGGATAGAATTTGCAGGCATTATGCTAAATGAAATAAGTCAGAGTAAAACAAATATTACATGACCTCAATTATTTGTGGAATCTAAAAACATAAAAGATAAAGGGTAGGCAAAATGGGTGAAGGGGGTCAAAAGTTATAAAAATTTCCAGTTATAAAGTAAATAAGTCATGAGGATGTAATGAACAGCACAGTGACTATATTAATATTTATCGTATATTTGAAAGTTGCTGAGAGTAAGATCTTAGAAGTTCTTATCACAAGGAAAAAATTGTAACTATGTATGGTGAGAGGTTAACTAGACTTATTGTGATAATTTCTCAATATACTCACATATCAAATCGTTATGTTGTATATTATATACAGTCACATTGGGTGTTAGGAGAGCAACATTAGAATTTTAGTGGGACACAGGTCAGTTTGTAAAATCATGTAACACCATCTATCTGTCCTGCTGATCCCTTTCATTCATCTCCCCAGAGTCTGCAGAAGAAATTCTAGTAGGTAAGTGAGGTCAACTACTTAGTTGTGCTTCATCTTATCATATTACACTTTCTCTCTAATAGCTGTTTCTAAAACTGCTCTCGTGGTTAATTTGAATATTTGAAAGTGATTAAGTGAGCCACCAGCTCTTTTCAACATTCTCAAATAAGAAGCCACACCACATAGAATCTTACTATTTATTTTAGTTAGAATTGTCATTTTGCAACCAGACCATGTTCAAAGAACTAGGCTGAATAAATTCACCATTTTTTGAACCAAAATTATGTAAATGATCATTTCAATTTAACAGTATTTATAAAACTCAAGCACTGCAATACCTCAACAGTCCATCTGATAACCAAGACAGCTACGGAGTGACTAATGGACAGGTAGTGTTTCCAGTGTGGATATACTAAAGAGATTATTCACATGATGGGCAGGATGGAGCCAGATGGCACAAGATTTCATCCACTACTCAGAAGGGCATGCAATTAAAACTTAGGAATTATTTCTGAAAATTCCTATTTAATATTTTCAGACTTCAGTTAATTATAAGTACCTTGAACTATGAAAGCAACACTGCAGACAAGGGATGTTATCTACTGTATTTCTCTTTCTTACAATGCATCCTAAATGCTGTTACACTCACGGTGGGGAATGGAAAGAAAAGAATTATGGGTCCAAGTAAAATGCTCATCTCCAAAGTAGCAGTTAGCATTTTCAGGTAGTTTTAGACTAGAGTCACAGTAAGAGTTTTTAGAGTCTGTCATGCCTTCCAGATGAGCATAGATGTTCTACGTACTACTGTGGTCTCAGGCCCAAGCTTTATGCCTCTACTCTCTCTCAGGATGTGTCCAGGCAGTTGCTGGTTTTGTTATAACATAGTTTAATTAGCACCCTAAACAATTTTAACTGGTTTTGCTTACCTCATTTAATTTTCTCTTGGGGTTCAGCACTACAAATGTTTCAGAAGTGAAATAAACAGGGTCACTGTGGTTACTCGCCTTAGGAGGACACTATTCATGTGGTAGCCTATGTGCACCTTAGCACCTGGAGCTGAGCAGTGAATACCTTTTGTTTCTTGTTTTCATTCTAAATAGTTTTATTACAAGATATGAATATTCAGGACATGTCAGAGCACTTTGTACTTCTAATTAGATTTTTGGTAACTAGTTTTAAAGTGTTACTTGAGTATTTTTCTCATAGTGACTTTCAGGCAAAAGTATTATTCAGTGATTAAGAGATGTTAATCTTATTAAACAGATTGTTCTTAATAGCCAGAGACATCAGCCCATGGATGGCTCCTATGGTAGTTTTACAGCAGATCAAGTAGCTCTGACAAGTTTGTCTTCTGATTTTTTGTGTCATGTGTTTCTAAAACCGATATTAAACTCTTCATCCCAACTGGGCTTCTGGCTGATCTACCTTTTCTGACAAATTAAAGAAATAACCAATTGTATAGTCTGCATTAGTAAGCAAACTAGAGGAAATCAGCATATTCACTCAATATTTATTCCACAAAAACTCAAAAAAATTGCAATCCAAAGAGGATTTGAAATATGATGATTCTAAGGCATAATATTGTTTTGCAGTATACACCAAAGTCTTCTATTTTATTAAATGAGATAATCTGGCACTCAGAAGATCCTTTATGAAGAGGTTTGTAGCCCTTCATGTATGTCCTAAAGGCTCCAAGGTTCACTTTCCCTGCAGATACTGTTTTTGTTGGATATAAACAAGCACTGGGTATAAACCTCCTGAGAATAACTGGGACTGTCCGGACTAACCATGTCCAGAATTCCACTCCAGGAAGTTCTTCAAATTTAATAAATACTGTAGACAGAAGCTAAAATCATTTTCTACCCTTTGATATCATCTGTATCTCCCAAGCTGAACATGCTTTGGTGATAGCATCTGGGGCAGTGAGCTTTGATATCATTATGTCTAATTTTCTGTGATTTGAAATTTTTTTATTAGCATTCTTACAGAGCATGAATTGACCTGGGCCCACTTAATTATCTAAAGCCTCAGCCTAGGGGTAATAAATATGATTAATATAGTATTTAAGATAAGTGGCACTGGGCAGCCTCTCCAGTGATTGTGGAATGTATTAAGGTTTTGTCTTTCATGTCCACATAAGAGAAGAAAAAGGAAAGCTGAAGGGAAAGGACTCATTAAAAGTCCTTTGTCTAAAAACCTTGGGAAGTTTGACATCCTATTCTTCCTGACCTCTGAGTGATTACTACTACAGCCAGGGATAATGTTTTTAATGTCTCAGTTTGAACACTGCCCAATATTTTAAAGTAAATCCACAGATTATGCCGCCTTATAAATTTCCTGGTTCCGTTGCCTTACATTATTGGATATATTTCTGTTTCCTTTGCTTTCATAGACCTAAATAATGAAAACTCTTTATAGTTCATCCAAAGCTCACTGACTCTGACATGTGGTATTCACATTTTGTGAGTAATTTCCAGGGTACTTCCTATTTTTCTGCTGAGCTATATGCCAAGATAACTTTTGAAAGGTACAGCAGCATGGGTAATTGGCAATTATCCAGGTTTGTGTTGGATATGTTATGGAGGCATTTCTATAAATTAGAGAATCATGCAAACAGGTAAATTTCATTATCTAATAAAAATTCTTATTAGAGGTGTTCCCTTACTTTATCTTTTTCATATATTTATATGAAATTTGCCTCAAATGATGCTTTCTTTTTCTTCTGAAGGGCCCATCAATAGATATCCAAAGACAGCCATAATTAGGTACACTGACCAATTAAATAAGGAAACACAATATCTTGTTAGCTATTGGCATCAACTATTGGGTGACATTTTGATAAACTGCTTCAATATAGATAGCATTTTGGTGTCTTTTCACTTCTTAAAAGGTCACAGTCTCTGAAAAGTAACATCGAGAAAGCTGATATTTAAAGGGTAGAGGAAAATTCAAATAAATAGCCTGTTCCACTTCTAGATATCTCTTCTCACAATAAAATCCCTGATAGTCTACTTGGCCTTTTTATTCTTATTGAGGTTTCCATTATTGTAAGGGAAAGATGATATATCTTTTTTCTCTCTGATCCAGATTTGCTATCATTTAAAGCCTCACTCTTTTTTTTTTTTTTCAATAAGAAATTTAACAGTTGACTCACTTGGTAAGATCTGTGTGGTTACAAGTACTTCCCATCCTAAGAGAGATTAATGAGACTTTTAGAAACTTCTTCAAACCACTGTGAGGAGTTTGCACCACATTATTCATGGGTGGAAATCAGGGCCAACTCTATGAAGCCTCTAGGTTAATGTTCCTTACAACATGATCCACAAGTTATCTACCTTGAAATAGCACCTGCAGTGCCTTCTCAACTATTCAGGTACCTGGGTCAAAGTCCAGATCAACGGAATCACAATCTCTGAAGGTAGAGCTGAGGATGTGCTGGTCTCACAGGATTTCCAGGTAATTCTTAAGCATACCTTGAAAATGATAGCTCTGTGACACAAACAGGTGCTCTGACCACCGAGAAACCTGAACTAGATCCTGCCTATCTCCTTCCACACTTAGTAAACTTCCCACATTCTCATCCAGCAGGAAAATCACTTCCTCACGCAACTTTAAGACAAAACAGACACAAAACAAGTTGCCTTTTCCCAAAATGACCTGTCCTAGATTTTCTGCTCAGCCTGATGCAAAAGGTCTGTCCTTGTACATTGTGTGCTTCTCCTGGACACTTCGGAAATGGGTATATAACATCATCATTCTATTGTGAGTCAATAATCTTATGTAGCATATGAAATGCCACATAAACCTTTACAGTCTTGTTAGGAAGGTCTGAGAGCTAGAGAAAATACATGGTTCTGGGTGAGCAGAGCATGATCAGGGAGTTGCTGGTCACTAACTGGTTGAACCAGCCGGCGATGCACAATCACAAAGGTGCAGGCAATATAACTGCTCTTTGAAAGAAGTAAGGCACTACCTCTTTTACCTTTTACTCAGTATGTAATCAGTTTTGTTGATTCTAAATAAATATCTGACATTTGGTTCGACAAATTTTACAGTTTAAGAGTTCCAAAAAGCAATCTTCCCACAATGAAATAGCTGAAAATACACTGTATGTCAGTCAGGCAAATTACAGGAGGTTAACAGGGCTGGAACATGTTTATATCAAATCTTCTCATTCTTGTGCGCCAGCCCTGAAGGTCAATGAAGACGTCAAGGCTCAAACAGACCCTGACACAGCTGAGGCCCAGGTGGTGTACACCTCACATATCTTATGGAAGAGTCCTCATTCAGCTTTGAGAAAGGCAGTGAGGCATATCTTCCTACCCTTAGAAAACATTCATCGGCCTGTATAATTTGTTTAAAGAGAAGAAATGTCTAGTGAGCTTCAGCTATAACTTATTGTCACAGTGCTTAGAATCTTTCTCTGGGGTCCTATCTCTTACTGTCCCTCCTTCCCTATGCTCTACTAGCTCTGAGATGCTGGATGTCATATCAGTCTATGTAGGGAGATTTTATCTTTTCCTTGACCACTTCTTCAGGTTCAGTCTCTTATGCTTCTGGCTTGTTTTATGTCAGTTTATAATCTGTGCTTTCCCTCATTTGCTTTGGAGCTTTCCAATAAGTTCTGTGCTTTCTGCTTGCACCTTTCAAATGCCACAGAATGCTAGATTCAATACTTAGCTTCAAGCACTGATCTTTCCCATTTTTACAACAGGCAAGCCCTCTTTTTCCCGAGACCTGCCTGCTAGGTAGAAAACATTTGCCATGTGTTCCTGGATCTAGTTACTTCAGAGATATCTGGCCAGTAGCTACCATGACTTTGTACTAACAGCAAAAGTAAAGAACTATTGATTGTATATGAAAAAACCCAGTCCTAACTCCCTTTAATAGTTCTTCATTGAATTCTGTAAAGCACAAGAAAAATTAAGAGACACAGTGGGGGTGTGATGGAAAGTTAGTACGTACTGAGTTCTAGCTGATGGCTGGACATGTCTTCCCTGTGGCCAGAAAATGCTTCTCGGGGATGGGAAAAGGAAAGTTGAGCATACACAACAGTATGAACTAGATAAAGTGATAACAGTTAAGGACAAAAGTATGGGAGCATATCATTTTTAAGAAACACTGGGCATAAAAAGGTAAAATATGAAAATAGTCTAGGGACTAAAGGATAATTCAATATTGAAGAATAATGCTTCAGAGGTAAGTTTAAAAATAATATTCAGAAACTGGAAAGTTCATCCTCTAACACAATGAACATAACGACCATGTCTGTTGTGTTTATTACTCCATTCTCTGCATAACTTGGTTCTCTGGCACATGATAGGAATACCAAAATGCTTAAATAAATGCATAAATGAATAAATGAAATCGTTTCTCAATGAGCAAAGCAACCTGCATTATATAGTCAAAATATGTACAGTGACACTAGTGCATTCACTAAGTTTTAAAATAACCTGTGTGCCTATGTCCAAAATAAATGTGGATTTAGAAAATATATTTCATTTGCTAGTAGATATTATTCTAATAAAGGTTAAAAATCTCAGTCATTTATCCATCTATTTTCTCCTAAAAATATTAAATGTTTTACCATTTTTAAATACATTAATTTACTATTTCGTAGCATGGTTATTTTTCATGTTATTTAGAGAAAATTTGTCTTCCTGCTAGAAATTTTTACATTGTATATACAGTGTTACTTATTGCTTGGATAATGCCCTATTCATTTCAATGGATTCCTTTTGACATAAAAATGGATTTGCACTGAAGGGCAAACACTACCTCCATATGTATCCAGGCTGCATTACAATTGAATCCATCACATTATACATTTATAGGTGTCTACCCCTGTTACATTGCTGAAATGGTCTGCCATAAAAAATGGCCATGTGAAAAGCTGGTTTAAATTTCATGCATTTTTACTTGCAAAGTATCTGGTTAGATGAACAGAGGCCTCCAAGATGAAATCCTTTCCAACGTGAATATGCTAACATGACTCCCTAGAAGTAACACCTCAGCACTCTGTCCAATGCCTTTTCTTTAGATTCCAGTGACAGATTTGTTTTAGGGTCAGCATGTTGAAATGCACTAAGAATTTATTTTTCAAGCTCACAGTGGCAAATAGCACATTGAGAGAGGAAAATGTAATATCTGTTTTCTTTGGTACCATTGATGCTAGTATGTGAGAGCCCCTTCATGGTCTCCAAAGGCCCAATTTAGCATTTGGGACCTTTTGGGTTATATCTTTAGAAATAATTCTTCGGTATATTAACTTAATTTTTTTTTAGATGATTAAAATTCCTTCCTTTCTTAAGGGTAGAAAACCATGCCCATGAAACTGACTTCAGGTCTGGAGGCAAAACATGTTCCTCAGGGGTAAGCAGGGAAACCAGACTTAAGAGGAACCTTTCTGTTGAGGGTGTTTCTAAAGAGTAAGGGTCGAGAGTTTAGGAGAACACCAATTTAGAGGGATTTCACCAAGGTTTCTTATTTTTTCATATGTTAGAAATCTCAAATGGAGGTAAATGTATTATAGCAAATAACACACTAGAAGAAAAAAAAAATCCCTAGATCTCTATCTATGACTTAAATAAGAAAAGTGTTGGCTTGTATTTTGAGATTTTACTTCTAGCATAATAATAATTTAAAAAAAAAAAAACATAGAACAGAAACTGACAATAACACCATCAGAATTTGAACAATTAGGTTTAGGTTTTGGTTTGTCCTTTCTAGATATATGACTGTAAAAGTTATTGGGCTTGTATTATATGATTTATATGTAAAATGGAAACTTTCCAGAATCAGGTGTTGCTTCACATATTTTAAAACATTAAAGCCAACATTTAAAAATCACAGATTTCACACAAAAATGTAGATGTCTGATCTCATGTGCTTTATATGAAAAACGGAGATAAAAATCTACTACTCCGTGTCCTTATGTAGATTAAATAAGATTATGTGTTATATGCTTTGAAAACTTTGAGGTTAATATTATTTAACATTTATTAAACTCAGTTTTACTTTTAGTTCTTAGTCTCTTCTAATTTTCTTAGTTTTTCTTTTCTTTTTTATGATCACAGAAATTAACTGCAATATTTCATTCTCAATGCTTTGAAGACAACGGTTTCTTTAGTCAGGTTGGCTAATAAATTCTGACTCAACTTTTTAAGTCAGACTATTACAAGATGGCTTTATTTATCATAATATATGAATGGAATATAAATGAGGCACAGTGCACATTCGCTCCCTTAGGTAAATATGTCTGGGTCTAGGACATGTATAAGGGAACAGAGAGTAAATTTTGAGGTGGTGAAGATGTGGGTAGAGTTCGGTTTCTTTTCTCATTTCTTCCTTTCTATCAATAAAAGCTATTAAATATGCAAGGTATAGAATACATATTAATGCAGATTAAACTGGCTTATTGTGAACTTCTAAATTGGCTTATTGTGAGTTATTAAATGTAGGGCCCATAGCACTTTTTTATCCTCCAATATGTCAAATACATTTATAAAATTGTATTATAACCCTCAGATTAGTCTGAGTTTTTTCAAAGCCTTTTCACAGAAGTTGGTGGGTCAAAGATAAGGTTGAAAATTAGCAGTAACTTGAGTTACAAAGGACTTGTAGAATTCTTCCTGTAGCTGGGGTTTGAGACCGACTATTAATCATGTTATAACTTAAAAAGATATAAATGTATACCAAGCAGAAAGAATTCAGTTCAGGTCTGCTGGCCCAAATACAATGGGCTGAATAGCAAAGTCTTAAGATTTCTTAGATGCATAATGTTCTTACAAATGGTCCATGCTGTGCTAATAAAACTATTGTGACTAGGAGCTTTTGCAGTGGAAACTGACAGATGAGGCAGAGTTAAGTACTTTTTCAGACAAGCTACTACAGTAAATCATTAAGGCGCACAAACAATCATCCTTCATCAGTGTGCAATTTGTTTCATAGCAATTGCAAATCGAAAACAATGTAAACAAACAAATCGACAACTAATGAACATCCCCCACCGCTCACTGTAAATAGATCTACAACTTTAGAAGAACACTTTATCCAACACATTGTCAACTCATTGTAAACACATCTACAACTCATAAACAACTCATTACCCAGTATGTTGTCACCTCATTGCAATTAAAGTTGAATGTTAACTGTACTGTATGTTCCTGTTCTGAATCAGATTATACCCTAGGAAGAAAATGGCTAAGGAGAGCCAGTTCAGAAATAAGAAGGCTTTTATTTTACTTTTTCCTCATGTCAGTTTGATTTTTAAAATTATTTGAGTAGGCTCACATAGAAATTAAACTGACTTTTTACCTTTCTTCAGGTATCCCACATTTTCCATTTTCATAGAGAAAAGGCAGTAGTTTCTTAGTACAAGTTTCTTTCATGGAGGAAAAGTAAATGTGTAAAGTATTCCCCAAGCAGTAGTAAAACTCACAGCTTTTACTGTAATTGCTTTGTGTGAACTGCATTTGGCATCCCTACCTGGTATATAATCTTTTGGTTGAGGCCAGTATTTTTTACAGTCTACAGAATGGTTATTTTTGGAAAGCAAACATGAACTTACAAATGTCCCCACAATTTTCCCATAATGTTAACTTCGCCTGAGGATTTAAGTGGGCTTATTCACCGTTCTGATTTACATAATCCTTATATCTAAAACATGAGGGGTTCTGCCAGATTACATATGTGTGCTTATGTGTAATATACATGCAATTATGTAGAGAATACATAAGTAGATTTATCAGCAGTATCTGATCCATTTTACAAAGGGTCAATTCATGAGATGACAGTACTATTTTACATATATATATATAATACATATAAATATATATGTAAATATATATATAAATATATATATATTTTGATTCAGACAAAGGTTCAGATTTATGTGGTTAACCTGAGTGGAAGATAGAAAGATTTAGTTTGGAATTATACTAAATGTAAATGAATTACAGTCAAGATATAAATATAATTGTGTACACAGGACTGTAATGTAACATATTTATAAGCATTATATTCATGCCAATCAACACAAAAGGGCTGTGGGTGTAATGAAAGAACAACAGACAATTAAGGGGCCTCAGTTCTCTATCCAGTTTTGCTTCTAAAGAAATAAGATATTTCTCAAAGTTGTAATCCAAAGAGTTAGTCATAGATTCCTCCCTAGGAAAGACAACCTCTAATGTTCTTTCAAACTCCAAGTTTTATTCTGAATATTTTTAAGCATAGTATAGCTAGCATTGAGGTGCTTCAGAGGATATAGAAGAAAGGATTTTTATCTTATGAAATAGTGGGACATATTAAGACTTTGCAGTCAGATAATTGAATTTGAATACAGTTGTCATCTCCTAGATGCATAATATGTCTTCTCGGAGCCTTAGTTTCTACACCTGTAAAATGAGATTGTAGAATTGTGAAGATTAAAGATTATAATACTTCTAAGGTATCTAGTACAATGCTCAGTGTTGAACAAGTGTTCAATAAATAGTAGCGATTATGAGGATGGTGATGATGATAGCCAAACTATTTTACAATCCCTCATTAGAGAAAATCCAAACCAAAAATTTATTTGTTCATTCCTTCATTCATCCCTGTATCTTCTTCTACATTCTCTTGCCATTATAGAGAGGTCATAATGTTATACATCACACACATTAATGTTTTATTAGGAAAATACTTTTGGGGAGAGCCATAAATTTTCCATTTTCCTTTTCTGTGATACTGTATGATGAAGGTATTCTTAAGCATGTGCAATATTGAATATGAGCATCCAGATTTAAATATTTAAAACAATGATATTTATACTGCCGGAACCCGCCGGACGGAGTCGAACAGTCGTGAGTGGGGGAGCGAGGGTTAGGAAAAAAGACAGAGAAGAGAGAAAGATCTCGGGAGGGCATACAGTCAAAGCTGCAGCCTCGAGTTTATTTAGCATTTATTTAGCACCGTATACTTATACAGCTTGAGTACCTGACAAACTGCTCGTAACTGCTCAAAACAAAACCACAAGTATCCAGAAACAATAGCTGCGATTAACATGAATTAACATAAGGCCAAGAGAAAAACTCCTCCCTTGGAATTTCAGGAACTGATGCTTATCCTCCCTTCAGGGTTTCAGGAACTGATATTTCCTTACAAAGGGCTCCCAACATCTCCGGCTCCCAACATTATACTATAAAAGAGATTTGATTTTTCTCTTCTGTACACTATTAATATGCTAAATTATTATAAAGGCAGCTTGTTATACTACAAAAATGAGTGCACTATGAATTGAGGAGGTTTTAGTCTGTTTTGTCTTTAACCAAGCACTTGAGTTTGAGCCCTTAACCTATCTAGATAAAACTAAGCATTTATTTTCTCAGTTGTTTCTCTCACCTCCCACACCAAATTCTTTTCAGACCATTTATTCAACGAATATTTACTGATCACTTTCTATGTGCTAGGGACTCTTCTGGACATTGGAAATTCACGATGAGCAAGACTGACAAGTCCCTGTCCTTATGTTTTAGTGGATTAGGCAAAGTAAAAAATAATAAGAGTGAATGCAATACCAAGAAAAAGTTCTGTAAAAACAAAGCAGGTAAAAATATTGAGAGTGATGGCAGGGCATGCTATTTTAGATAGAATGGTGAAAAAAGTCTTCTCTGAAGATGCTATGTAATTAGAGACCTGAATGAGGTGAGAAATAAGTCATGCATTTTTGTAGTAGATTCAGTAATTACAGAATATAAAGATTTTAAAAGTTCTATCTTTGTTTTTCTCTGTCTTGAGGCTAGCAGAATCCATTCCTACCCTTCTCCATAACTCCTGTCTATTCTTCTATTTTTTTTAATTAAAAGTTTGGATGATATTAATGTTTCAAGTATATAATTCGACAGTATGTCATATATATATATATTGCATTGTCTGTTCACCACCCAAAGTTAAATCTCCTTCTGTCACCAATATTTGACCCCTTTTACCTTTACCTCCTCCCTTTCCCTCTTCTTTCTGGTAACTACTAATCCACAGTCCATGTCCATGAGTCTCTGTCATATCTGTTGCTTTTAGATTTATATCCCACATGAATGATATCATATGGTTTTCAACTTTTTCTGCCTCACTTATTTCAATTAGCATGATTATCTCAAGATCCATTCATGTTGTCACAAATGGCATTATTTCATTTCTTCTTATAGCTGAGTAATATTTCCTTGTATATATGTACCACATCTTCTTTATCCAATCATCTTTCGTTGGACATTTTGGTTGCTTTCATGTCCTGGCCACTGTAAATAATGCTGCTATGAACATCAGGGTGCATATATTTTTGTGGATAAATGTTTTCAGTTTTTTTTTTTTTGGGGGGGGGGGCGGTAAACATCCAGAAGAATAATTGCTGGATCATATGGTAATTCTTAGTTTTTTGAGGAACCCTCACACTGTTTTCCATATGGTTCTGCCAATTTGCATTCCTACCAGCAGTGAATGAGGGTTCCTTTTTGCTCATAGCCTCTCCAATACTTGTTATTACTCGTCCTGTTGATAACAGCCATTCTAACGGATGTGAGGCAATGTCTCATTTGAGTATTGATTTGTATTTCCCTAAGGAGCTCCTGACTTTTAAAGTGTAAAAAAATCATTTTTCCCTTCTTCTACCCCACATGGCTCACATTTATCATCCCCATCCCCCGTCTAGTATCAGAAATTGGGCCTTTATAACATTTTTCAGAGGTTTAGTTTTCAATTCCCGTAGCTACAAATCTAAATATTATTTACAAAAAAATATAAGAATGAACATAGAACAATCATTTGAGATAGAGAGTTGTAGGAAATGAGGTCAGGAATTTATCAGAACTATATCATGTAGGATCTTTCAGGGCACTTAAAGCCTTTGGGTTTTATTCTGATGGAGATGGAATTCTGGCATTCTAAATGAAATAAACTGTAGTGAAGCAGAAAGACTAAGAGCTTCTTGCAATAATTCAAGCAAGAGATGATGGACACTTAGACCAGTGTAGTAGTAGTAAGGGTGGTTAAAAGTGGTTGCATTTGTAACTTTCAAAGATCTAACACTCAGGACTTGTTGATGGGTTGGATGGTGGTGTGGAAGGAGGGATGAAAACAGAATTTGGTGTCCTGCAGACCTGACTAGCTTGACCAGTTATGAGCTGGAGAACCTTAAGTAAGTTAGTTAATCTGTCTGACCCTCAGTTTCCCTCATCAAGTTATTATGAAAATTAAACGAGACAGATGGCACATGGTTACTCCTCAGTAAATGTTAGATTCTAACTCTTCATCCTTCCTTTACAGCAGGGATTCCCAAACCCCAGGCCACGGACTTGTACCAGTCCGTGGCCTGTTAGGAAGTGGGCTGCACAGCAGGAGGTGAGCTGTGAGTGAGCGAGCGAAGCTTCATCTGTATTTTCAGGCACTCCCCAGCACTAGCATCACTGCCTTAGTTCTGCCTCAGATCATCAGGCATTAGATTCTCATAGGAGCACTGGTCCCTGGTGCCAAAAAGTTTGGAAACTGCTGCTTTACAGGACCAAACATGCTAGAAATAGTATACTGTTCCCTGAGATTATGATACAGGTCATTTTATCTTGAGATGGCTATCAGTCAATGATATATAAACAAGATGTTAAAATTCTAAGATAATGAAAACAATAATGCTATCTCATAAAAAACTAAAGGGTATTAGATATTCCAAACCAGAAAAATTTTAGAAACCACTTTTCTTAACCAAAATCTGGAGATTGCCAGCAGTAATAGTTATGGCCTTAACAGGTATGAGCCAACCAAGAGACTTCCCTATAGAGCTGGCGATGAGCTGGAGGCAGCATCGGCTTCCCTGAGACCTGATGCCTTCTGGAAAAATTGATCCTGACTTAAAAATGGCTGCCAGCTTCCTCTGAAGCCATATACAAAGAAAATGTCTTATTTCCTTGGGACATTCTGATCTAATGAAGTGCTCATATTTCTATCCCCCCTCCCCTTCACCCTAAAGATTTCTACCCAGTTGTCTCTGGGCAAAGCAAATCATCACGAGAATGTCAAGGATGTACTCATTCTCAGGTTACCTGGTGCTCAAATCGACCACAGAGAGAAAGTGCTCATTTAAGATGCTTTCTAGAAAAGTAAAGCTTTTGTGGCCACAGATTATATTTCTAATCCTCATGCATGATATCTTTGTAAAAGTGAAAAGGGGAGAGAATAGAAAATATGGCAACATGATGATAGCAGCCAGAATTTATTGAGCAATCTCTATGTATCATTCACTTCACATTTAATAGCTCATTTGTGCAATGCCTCTATAAAATATGTGCTGTCTTTATAATTCCCACTTTCCTACTTCTATAAGCAAACTGAGGCATGGAGATCCTAATTTTTTTTTTTTTTTTGTCCAAGCACAGCTAAGTGGCCAAGTCAGGATTTGAAGCCAGGTCATCTGGCCCCTGAGGCTAGACATTACTCAATACTACCTCTATCATGTTTACAAAAATGAGTCAAAGAACATATCGACTTATATGAAGCCATTAAAAACCTTTCTCTGTTAGGAACAGCATCTCATTAATACTAATGTAAAGAAAGAAGGTGAGCTGAAAGGCAAATGAGGGTCTGAAAGCTTATTTACTCTCCTTCCTGTGTGTGGTAATCTTTACCATTTAAACGACCTAAGTCCCTAACGCTGCAGTATAAACCATGTTGTTTTAGGAGTCTCTGAGACAGTCTTTAAATCAGCTGTTCTCCCCATTGCCAGCCAGGTCACAACTTCTGGGTGGCCTTCAAAGGGAAAATGCAACTAAAATAGAGAGTTTATGAAGTAAAAAGAAAGGATGACAAGATCTCAGCAGGGAAATAATATTATACTTTCCTTGTGAAAATTCCCAGAAAAAAAATATGTTCATTCTTACCTCTCAACTCTCTTTCCTGTGCTCCCTTCCTCCACCCATTCTGTCTTTGTCCTATACACTCAGATTCCTCTTGAAGCCTATCAAATTTCCAGATGAAAATATGTGCTGGAAAAGTGCTAATGTTTTACATGTGTATAAAACAGATGTATGCACATTATCCTATAGGTATGAGGCATTTAAGACACATAGTTGCTAAGATTTGAGTCCTATAAGCTTTATTCAAATAGGGTACTATAAAGAATGTTGTTCAGCGTCAGAACGGCTTCAAAGTGAAGAGGGTTAGTGATTCAGAACCTCTATAAAAATAAATGTAAATGATTTTAACAAATGTCTCAGTTTATTTTTTTCTTTCCAGTTACTTTTTTAGTTTTCAAAATTTAGGCTTCTTAATGATATGCATTTTTTTCAGTGAATCGTGTTACTTATAAAATTTAGTTTACCTGTAGGTTGATGCTTCCAATATTATTACTATTTAAAACCAGACTTGTTCCTGGAAGCAAAAGGAAGGAACCTTTTTCATAAAGTCAGGTAAACCTCACAGTGCCAACATGGAGCTCACCAATGGCAGTGGAAGTTCAGGCTATACATCGTATTTAAAACGACTGTATTCTGCCAACCTCCACACCATCTGGTTATTTTTTCTTCACTCTTCCATAATTCATCCTGTTCTCTACTTCTGTACTTTTCTTGTTCTGCTTCTTTTAAAGTCTCATCTGAATTTACCTATTTTGCCACTCAGCAGAGACTATCTCAGACCATTCCTCTAAGTCCTGTCTGACTTCAGGCTGAATTCCAGATAACTGTTAGCTGGGGTTGAAATATGTATGTAGAGAAATTTTATATGGAACATCTGCTGTACAAATGGAGATGCTTTTTTTAACAAACACCTAATCTTTGTTTGATCTAAATAGATCTTGTTTTCCTTTTTTGACTTCCTATATAAGATCATAGCTATAGACCTCCTTCTACTCATTACCCTCAAAACTGAACCACCCCCCAACCATAAAGCAAAAAAATCATTGTTAGGTACTCTGTTTTAATATCTACCCAGTTTCGGTCTGATCTTTTTTCTTTCTTGGTGGTTTTTTTTTGTGTTTTTTTGGGTTTTGTTTTGTTTTGTTTTGTTTTGCATTTTGCAGAAAACAAAGTAGGAAATAAAAATCATTGGTATTAAATTTCCTTTGAAAACATAAAATGCCCTGTTGAACATTTGGATTATTTTCTGTTCTACTCTTACAAAATAAACAGTGAAGAAAATTCTTGTACACGAATAGTTGTTAATTGGGATTTAAAAAATGTATCTTCTATCGTTTGCCATCAAATTTCTATAACCTACAGATTTCTCAGAAGGCAGCTCAACTACATCCTCATAGCTCTTAGGATTTAGCTTCTTTCTTCTTATAGTCTTGTTACTTAAAATGTCTAAAGAAGCCAAACTTTAAAATCACGTGTTGTAGTAAGTGCTATATTGTAATATATATTTTAAATAACTTTTCAAATCTACTTGTTAAATTTACAGAAAGGGAACTACTAATGGAGCACTTTGTAAATAAATACCTTTAAATACTTAGCATGCAAGATAACTATGAGAGTCTTGTAGGAAATTACAAGCAATTAGTATATAGTCTACTTTAGTTATTATAAACGTTGAAAATGAACATCAAACATTCATAATGTACCTTAAAAAATAAGTAGGTGTTAATTTGGTTGGTCTTTTTTAATACATAGATTTTTGAGTCACCATCGATAGTTTTTTTCATTTAATTCTCATTTTCACAAAAAAAAAGTTTGTCAAACTAAAAAGAAATTACACCTTAACAAAAATTTCTTAACTATGAAAGAGTTAGGACTCTGCATGAGACGTTTCAACTGTCAGATTTGTGACCTATGTAGTTAGTGAGTGATGGATTAGGAGTGAAAGGGTTAAGCTGTGTGTGTGTTGGTGCATGATAGACAGGAAGTAAGTTCAGGACACCATAGTTCAGATAGGTCAAGGCCTAGTGGTGTCAAAGATCTGGGAAACCAAAGGTTCAGAGAGTGGAGCCCAGGAGAAATGTGCCCAGGAGAATTTCAAGGAAACAGGGTCTAAGAATCCCACTTGGAGCTAGAGGCCAGGCTATTGTGCCAGCCCTGGTCCAGAAGAGAGATTAATGTTATAATCCTGAACCACTCTGTCTAGTGTGGTGCTTTCTGTCATTAAAAAGACTGGAACAAGTCACAGGGAAAAAGATGAAAGGGCCCCTTTCCTTGAATTTCCATGGCTGAGTTAATCAGAGCCACTAGGGCACAAGATTCAGAAGTCTACAAGAGAACATTAAAGTAAATGGAACAATCCAGTCCTGGGTTGTCAGGAGGGTTTAGAATAGATTACACAAGAGGATAGAGGCTGCAATAGACCTTAGACCAGAAAGGTCCTTTGACCAGACTAAAAATGTGTGAAAGAGGCATAATAGTCACAGAGGCAATGTGATACATAGTGGCAAAGCACAGGCTCTGAGTCAGAACACTCAGATCAAAATGTTACCCCATATCTATTACATGTGACAATAACTCATTTATCAAGCTCTTTGAATTTTAATTTTCTCTTTTATAAAATACCAATAAGAGTAATATCTCCTCCTAGGTTCTATCATGTATTAGACAATGTAAACAAAACACACATGGGATGTGCACAGTAAGTAGAAGATACTATTACTATCATTATTATTATTATTTAAAATTCTAGGCCAGAAAGAGAGAGAAAATAAAGAGAAGGCTTTGAGATTCTTAAATAACCAGTAAAGTCCTTCTTCCACTTCACCTTAGTTTGTCCAATTAACCAGCTTGCTCACAAAGCCTGATACGTTTTACTCCATCCTGAAGCTCTTAAGGACTCGGTGTGGCCAGGATTCATTTTGCTTTCTAAAGCCCAAGTTGTCAGCATTACATAGGTGCAATTTTATAATAATCAATAGATGACACTGACTGAGAACCTGCTTGATTACCAGCACTGTGTTAGGTGAACTCCACATATTACTTCTTATTTTATATTCACAAAACTCCATGAGGTAGGGATTATCCTTTGTTTTTTGTTTTTTTTTTTACACATAACAAAACAGATAGATAATGACAGAAAATTTATATGCTGTTCAATAATGTATCCTCCAGCACTAATATGATGCCAGGTACATAAGCATTCAATAAATATTGTTGAATGAATAAGTGAAGGACTTTATCTATGCTCACCTACCTGTCAAGAGGTGGAACTTGGAATTGACATGGTAGTAAACGCAAGGCTGTGGATTTTGTACCTTATGTGTTCATTTGAGGGCTTATTTAATCACAATGAATTATTTATTTACATACTTTTACCCTCCCTCTTTCAAAGGTATGGTTTTTTTCAGAAGTATGGTGTTTCTTGTGATTTTGAGTCTTCTAAAATTCCTGGGGAGATTCTGGGGAAATTCACTAATTTCTTCAGTTGCCAATTATTGATTCTTTATTCTGTGAATACATTTATCAAAGAGTCCTTTATATGGTGTTTTGAAGTAGGATGACTATGATATAAATACAGGTTTGGAGCTCAGAAAAGAGCTTAGGATGAGGGATGAAGTTTTGGGAGCCCACAGGCACATGGAGAGTGCTCAATAAATCTGTTTGTGAAATTGATTCATTAAGCCACAGAAATAGATGGGTTTATTGAAGAGTGACTTATAGAGTGAGAAGAGAAAAAATAAACAATGAGCATATTAAGATGAGTAGAGGAGGCCATAAGACAAAAAAAAAAAAAAAAGAGTAGCAGAGAAGTAGGGGAAAAACTGGGAAAGAGTGACAACACTGGTCATGGAGACCAAAGCATGATCTTTAAGAACCAAGGTATTGATATTCTCCAATGTAATCATACTTTGGGGCAATAAATGAAAAGTACCCACTGTGCTTATCAAGGTGTTGAGGCTCTATTTGAAGGCGGCAGAGCAGTGAGTGGTATCAGAAACTATATTGCACTGTGTCACAGGAATAAACAGATGACATGGAATGTTGATGTATTATACACTATTCTTTTAAATACCTCAGCTGTGAAAGTAAGGAGAGTGTTAGTATAGCAGGTAGAGAACTTTTAAAGCTAGAAAGAAATAAAAACATCAATATGCTAGTGGTGAAGTTGAGGCTGAAGATAAATGTTCAGTTTGGACTCAGATAGACAGAAGTCTGAGAGAATTAGGGACTGGAGAGGCATGAGGCATGGGATCTGCAGTGTAGGTCCATTTGTGCTTGAATGAGAGGCTGGAATTTTCTTACATCAAGATAAGGGAGATGAAGGGAATAAGATACCCATACAATTCGCAGAATTAGAAGTTGAGCATTTTCTCTGAGAAGAAAGGCTGTTAAGATTTGGCTTGAGGGAAATAGTGGAATTCTGAAAAATTATATAGCAAATAAGAAGATTGAGCTGGCAAGCAGTATTAAGAACCCAATAGAGTCTGACTCCCCCAAATTTTTAAAACAATTCCCCCAAATTCTCACAGATTTCTTTATAGCTTTAGGGTCACCAATCACAGTTGAAGGTCAAATAACCTATATTAGTATATTTTGTTAGAAGGAAGGGTTAGGTTCTAATTAATTTTGTAGCTAACTACTGTGCAACCTTGGATGAATCAGAGTTCTTTGATAAATAGCAATGAAATATTGTTCTCATCAGTGGTGGTTGCAATAGTAATAAAAGCCTTGGATGCTACAAGTAAAATTCATGTCATTGTTTGTCAGTTTGCAATAAATATAGACGAGAACTAGAGGGTATTATGTTATAAAATAGTGTATTGCAAATAAAGGTACAATTCTATCTATGTGAATATTTCAAATACTCTAAAAATTTCAATTACTTAGCAGATCAAAAAGGTCAAAATCAGATTATTTCATGCTGTAGTGTTTTGTAATACCACTTCAAAAGTCAGCCTCCAAGATTAGTTAAAAAAAATGTCTTTTATCGTTTTGGTTAGAAATATGTTAGATTTTTGGCTATGGGGATATAATAAGCTGAGACAGGAAAAATTAATGTGGGATATTAATATGAGATAGAGAAAACACTTGAAATATCCTAAATATTACTCATGCAGTTTGGATTTCACCTGTATAATTTATCTAAGATCTATTCAGCAACTCACCTGGCCATTAATGTTCCCTGGTGGATCCTTGTCTCTTAAAAGGGTTTATTTTGAGAAGGATAAAATCCTTTTAATTAGTTCATAATACCTTATGTAGTAATAGTTTAAAGGAAAGGCATTCAGAAATTATTTAGAATCCTTACTCCTAACCCTACCTAAAAGAAAAAAGGAACTTTTAAAGGAAGTATTATTCAAAATCATTACTCTTAATCCCACACAAGGAGAAATGCATAGTAAAGGAACCGATATGAAATGTCTCAGCACATTATTTTCACTTTTCATGCCAAACATTCAGCTTAATACCATTACCTATTCATCAACCATCTATTGATTAATCAATTTATAAAACATTTATTTTGAGCAAGGCAAAGTGCTAGGATTCACAGATAATGTCTGCCCTCAAGGTGTTCACAGTCAAGTGCAGGAAAAAACACATAACGGCAAAATTACAACAGAGGGTGATAACGTGTAACAATGAATGGGTGTATAAAGCACAGAAATAGCACTGAGTGGGGAATGACTTACTCTACTGGAGGGCCAGAAATGCATTTCAGGAGATAACATGTGGATTGGCATTGGACCAGTGAATTTTAGTTAACTGGATATGATTAAATGAGAGACTTCCCATTTTACAAACTGCCACAGCAAAGGATAATGCCATCTTACTAGGAGATAATGCTCAAATCACAATCTCATCTCCTCCAAGTTTCCTTGACTCACTTTTTTTGATCATCCTGTATTTTACATTTCTGCTGTAGTCATAAATGGGTACTTATTTCTATGTTCATTTTTAATTGCTCAATTCCTCAAACTGCTTCCTGTTTTTATCACTAAAGTAAGATTTCCAACTCTGTCCTAAACTGAGGACTATTCTGTGTACAAGGATCTCAAATGCTATTTGAATGAATCTCCATTCATAATAACCTGTGTGTTTCATTTTGTCACCAAAGTGAAAACTGGAGCACAAGGATGAGATTCAAACATAGTGCCTCAGTAAAGCCAAATTCTGTTAGAAGTTATTTCTAGATTTAAAAAAATCCAGAATAAAATGATTCATCATCAGACTACAGTCTCAAATAGAAAGAGTTGCTAAATTCAAAGCAATAAAATAGATTAAGAGGAGAGCTACATGTTGAGCTGCATAGTTTTTCTTGGACGACATAATACGTTCGAAGTTATTTATTGATTTATTTTGATATTTAAAACTATTTGCACTATATATTTACATATTTAAATAATCTTTTTATCAAGAAAGATACGTATTAATTTTTTTTCATTTTTCTGGCCCTAATCTTTGCTTCCCACCACTTTTTCATTTAAAGTGCACACTGTTGCCTCAGTGCACAGTTATCCCAGACACTTTTTGAATAAAAATTCTTCTGGAGGAAATCCTGGCTTCATTACAATTCTCTTTATAATCTGTTAAAATCCATCCAAATCTGTGTTCTCTAATTGCATAGGAGATTTAGAGAAACGTCCAAAAAACTCCAGGACTTGTAACCTGTTTTTTTTCCCTCCACTTGTTTCCAAACTGCATCTGTGTTGTCAGACAAAATATTGATATAGCTTGCTTAGCTAGATTTAGTAGAATCTAGGACAGTGATTTATAGAGTCGAAGGAAATCCACGTTAAACCTTCAGGTCTGGAAGTTTAAGGTTTATGTTGATATCTATTTGGATTGGTATTTCCTTTCCTTGCTTATAAAAATAAAATGACGTGTGAATGGGTAACTCAGAAACACAAAGCATAATGTTTAACATTACGTTTGCCACTTGCACGTCAGAAGGTGTGTTAGTACTTTAAGGATTCCCAAAGTGAAAACATGTCAACGCAATACAGAAGAATAGAGTTGTGCTCTGAGAGCACATTGAAAAGTGAGCAACATCCTTTTAGACTGAGAGGGACAAAAAATAAGGTTTGAGGCAGAGGCACATGAATTTTATATTACACTAGAAATAGGAAGTTGATAGCACATCTGGAATCTGAGTGCATGTATACATATGTGTGCATACACATACAACAGACCGAGCTCATAGCATATATAGAATAATTATAATTATGTTTTTATGTATGTATGCACACATAAGCACACATATAGAGTATGTGTATTTCTAAATATATACATATATACTACTGCCATTGTCCTTAGGGTATTGGCTTGTCAATCCAGCTGCTGAGAAACAGGCTAGGTTGGCCTTTCGCCTCCAGCAGGATGTCCCAAGGTAGAATTGTGTGTGTGGCAGGCAGCCAGTACAATACATCACTACAGCTGGATTAGAAGGATAACACCAACAAGGCCACCAGGAATAGGAATAAATCCTTTTTGTAGAATTGTGTAGGGAATTTTGGAGATGACTTATCTTTTTTAAATCCAAAATCACTATTTCCACAGCCAAACGGAAGGAAACAGATGTCATCCAGAAAGGGTGAAGAAAAGGACAGTAGAACTCTTGAACTAGAGTGTGAACTTGCATGAAGCTAAGACTCCAGCCCCCAGTTGAAAGAGTTGGGGGAGGGAGTGGCTGTCCTGGGGATACTGCAAGACAGGGTTCAAAGGTGACCAAGAAAGGCTACAAGAGTTTCGACCCTGGATTCAAGTTTCCTGGCCCTATTACTGAGCTTTTCCCCAGGAAGTTTCTGGAATTTAAAAATAGCTTCAGTGTAAAGTCCAGCTTTATTCAAGTAAGTACCTTGGTATTTTCAGATATGTGTTAATAACACATGCCTTAAATACAGGGAGGTTGTTCTATCTTATTGGTGACATTTAATATTTACTTTGCATTTTTTAACTGAGTCTCAAGGATCTGCTTAAATCAGACAATCTTCTTCAAGAAGACTTACAGTTTATTTTGCCAGAATCTACTTTGGTTACTATTTTAACAACTTTACAGATCTCAGAAATGATTTTAAATAATAAGCTCATAACAATACAAGAACATTTTGCTTATTAGCATAACCTTTTACCAACCACATCTACTCCCCATACAAAATCATAAGAATTCAGAATTTGCACTTGGTGGCCATCTGTTTTTTCTCTGAACATTACTTTTAAGTCCCTTTCTTTGGGTTGTTATTAAGATATTTTAAATCGTGATGTTCCTGCACAGCATGTCAGATAGAAATAATGATAATAAAATAAGTGTGCACAGCAATTTACTTAGAAACAGGAGAGAGCAAAAGAAATTAGCAAATGTTTAATTCTAGGCAGAGGGCCAAACTATCCCAAACCTCCTCCTCCATCTGCCCTTGCCATATTTTTAAAAACCCACCTTTAAGAAGTACAAATTTGTCTATGGCAGCGTTTTCCAGAAAGTAATGTGTAATGGAAAGATTAAGTGCAGGGCTCTAGAACCACACAGAGTTCAAACCCCAGTTCTCCACTTATTTGCTGGGTGAACTTTGGAAGTTTACATAAGCTCTCTGTGCTCTGTCTGTAAAATGGGGGTGATATTTATATAACCCATAGCCTTGTTATGAAGACTTGTTCAGGCAATGTGGGCAATGCATTCAGAACAGTGTTTGGTAAGCATTTAGGACAAACAGTGTAAAATCTTAAACTGTTGGCTATTATTTTTAAAAAAATACTGATAATTATAGTCATTTGGTTCATTAATCTGTCTTTAGTCAAAGCTGCACCTTGAGGTAGTCTTTAAAATCTTTATAGGTGACCACTTCTGGTTGCACCTGTATTCATGAAAATGCTATTTCCTAGTACATCTGGATAATATTTAGCTGCTCATCCTTAAATCCTGGATCAACTATTCTTAATAGGAGCAAAGGGATTTTCTGTGGAGTCAGCACAGTGTCACGTCCCAGGTTCCCCGTGGTTAGTGTCTCTCTGGGCTGTGGCCAAATCTCCATTAAGCTTTATATGAATCATGTTCATTGGATTCCAGTGGAAAAGAATGATAAAGGAAGCGAGAAACTTAATGTATGTTATTTCTAAACAATGAGCATTTGGGGACTAAGCTTCTATATTAGCAATATTTGTATCTTAATGTAAAATAATTGCATCAGAAGCCATTTTGTATTTGGTTCAACTTTGGTGCCTCTAAAAATGTGCTGGTATACTGCTACCCAGGCGCGTTTTCGTTGCATGTTCTCATAGAAGGTGTGCTGCAGACGCTTCTACAAGCACTTAGGTGTGGACCTGACTGCAGTAGGAGAAGATGACTCTGTTTCACAACTGTCTTTCCCCTTATAGTATTTAAATTTTCATTGCGTTATCCCGATCCCTGAAACAGTTATGAAAATCTATTTTAAGCTGGTATCTAAAGCTTTTCATAATACATTAAATATTCAAAAAGTATACGATTTCTGGTTTGCTGTGAATATTAACATTTAAATATAATCCCTAAATATTGTTGTGATTGTAACCTACCATAATCTACTTTAAAAAAAAATAAACGGGATTGTCTTTTAAGAGATGGGAATTTTACAGCTTTCCTTTTTCTCTTCAAATATAAGTTTATTCAAATTTCCTGACTATGTTTTATCCTTATACATATATTCTTATTCTTGAAGGTTTTTTTATTGATAACTCTGTTACTTATCTGTAATAAAAATGTATGTAAGTTAAAATCTTATTTTTATTCGGTATAAGAATCTGTGGTAAAAAAATATTTCCAATTTGGTTATCATTACAAATATTGTTAGTATTAGCAAACAAATGATAACAGAAGTAAATTATAAATCTGGATAAAATATATAGAATAAATTTCATTGGAAATACATTTCTTAATGAAATGAATGCAATGAAATCGGTCTGGTTTCATTTTTAATTGATTCATGTAAATATAGATAAATATTACTGCCAGAATGAAACAGTGTTAAGCATCTATTCTATTCCTTTCCTTACTTATGAACATTGGGAGAAAAAAAAAAACTTGTGCACATAATAGGTGAATGAAAATGAAAATGGAAGGAAATTTATTATAGCATTATCACTCAATTATTGGCATTCCTGAGTTAAATGCCAAAATGCAGTGAATTATCATCAAAAATTATTTCGATCTAGTGTTTTATTAGCTAACAACTTGGCTAGGTGCTTCTTCAATTTTACTGAAAGCAAAGAATTATAAACAATCTGCCTTGAGAAAGACTTTGTCACCTAGTCATTATAGTCATCCATTGCCTCGGTTTCTGAGAAGTATACCAAAAAGGATTGACCAATACCTATCAAATAAGTATTAATTATTCTTCCTACTCTTTTGCTCTGAAGCACTTTGAGTCCTGATACATGCAAAAGGAGTTTGAGAAAATAAAAATATTGTTAATTTCAATATACATTTGCCAGTGTTTTTAAATAAAATGCTTTCATATTATTATGTGCTTTGAATATATTTTTATCAAAACTTGGAGCTGAAGATTCAGCTCATTTCATTTTTGAAAAATGTTCACCATTTAACCTACTTGGCAAAGTCAGTTCTCAGTCTAATCAATCAATCAAATCAAATTTACTTTTTCATAAAAAAAAAAATGCCTGATGTTATTTTTCAGTTCAAAGATATGTTACTTGTCCATCCCTGTGACATCTTACTCCTGAATTTTGGCTCTAAGATACATTTGGTAGGTAGGTAGGTAGGTAGGTAGGTAGGTAAAGATAGATCAGGCATGGAGATTTGCCACATTTCTCAGTCTCTCCTTTTGCTTTGTTCCCAACGGGCTCTCTAATGAGAATCACTCATTTTTTGACAATAGCAAAGGGAAAAAACAAGGTTCTTGGAAGAAAATTTAACCTCTGCCACCCACTTTAAAAATATACTTGAATTAGAATAGTATATCATCTTGGAGTAAACTGCCTCTTTCTAATGTCACTGTTCATTTTTAATAAAAATATATTTAATAAAGAGAAGACCTTAAGTTTATGACACTTGGTTACAGGAGGCTTCACAAACAACAGAATTAGAAATCAGTGCATTGATTTGGTATGCTGGAACTTACTGAACCAGTGAGTGGTAAGTGGTATGACTCTTTCATAAAGAGAACAGTTGTTCAAGAAGACATACGAAAGAAGCAGAATGACGCTTCAGCCACGGACCCATTACCAGACAAAAGTTTATGTGGATATTGAAGACTAGGGCCTTGGAAAGTTATGCATTACAAATATATGTATCCTGCATGAATATTGCTAGATTATAGGATTCTAAGACCCTCTGAATGTGATCTTAGTCAGGAACCATGTGGACCTCATGCACAAATAGAGTAAGGGACAACCTAACGTGGTGTATTTCAAGAACACTGAGGCGTTTCTCAATCCAACTGCCCCAGCTTTGATGCCTGAAATCCCACTATCAGAGATTCATTTACTTTATCACCCATAAAAGTGCTCTTTCAGTTCCTGGAAAGATATCACTGAACCTTGTAAGCCACTTGTATCTTAAAACCTTAGTGTAAATGAGATCTTAATCCTTGTTGAGAAACTATGAGAATGGAGCACATATAAAGAGTGAAGGAGGTGAAGAGAGATAACATAAAAAGTGCTCACTGACTGCTTCATTGTATCTAGGGCTAGTGTGTACTATGGCTTCCAGCTCCAAGGGTCTCTTGACATCAGTATGTGGGTTTCTATTACTTGTTAACACAGATGAGCTTAGTTGCATCAATAATTATAGCCACGGTTTATAGGATGCTATAGGTTTCCAATCTTAGTCTAGGTTCCATACATAGTTTATCACTACTTTAAACTGAAATGATCCTATGTGCTAGGTATCATCATCCAATTTTAGGAAATAGATATCTCCTTAGTCACACAGCTAGTATGTTAGTCTGGTTTCAAAATCCATACATAGTCTTTATATCATATGTAAATTGTCTTAATCTATAAGGCTATGTTATGGTACCCAAATATCAGGTATTCTTTCATTCTCATTTTTAGCTTCCACACAAAATTATCAGTGAGTAATGTATAAAAGTAAAGATAACTTAGGGAGATGCAAGCAAGGATTCTAATCACACATTCCAAAACTACCAACCCCAGACATAACTCTTGTTCTTATCTCTTTTTGGCAAGAGACGGAACAGTCTATTTTTTCCATATGATCTAGTCTTATTGGCTCTTGTTTCTCCTTTCCCAGACATGATAATCTCCAACCTTGAATGCTTTTCCCCTCTATTATACAGATAAATTCAGCTAGGTCAAAATTCTATCCTGAAACTGCATACCTTTATTTATTCAAAAAGCCCTGACAATTTTCAGATCCTACTAGTTTCCAACTTGTTTGCTAAGACTATTTCTTGTACTTTTAGCATATTCTTTACGAGTCTCGGGCCCATCTCAAGAGACTCATCATGGAAGTACCCCAACAAATGTAGGCTTACCACTTCAAGGAATTCTCAGAACTGCTAAAAAAATAAAATAGCCTATGTGTTGTTTGCATTATAATTCAGTGTTAAATAGACTACAAGAGTGGGCAGTGAGGCAAAAGATCGTACATTATTAGTATTCTCGCTTGCTATGTAGAATTAGATAGTAATTTAACTTCTCTTTTTTCTTTGTAATTGTAACATCTTCCCTATCTATTTCACAAAGCTGTTGCAAGGATTAAAATAAATTACTTATTTTTTTCTTTGAAAACTATTTGTTCTAAAAAGTATAAAGTGCTATGCAAATATAAATTGTATTTAGCATCATTATTCTAATAGGTTCATCTTTAAATAAATCAAGATATTAGTCAGATAAGTCATATGAAAACAAATTCTCTGAGTCTAGAAAGAAATTAGTGTTTTTGTATTTACTAAATAAATACATACAGGTAAGTCAAGTGTACCTCCAGGGTTGAAACCACTGACTAATAGAAAAATTGTGAATAAAATATCTAAAATTTTAATCATGGCAAAAAATGTCCTTCGGAGTTTGGGTCCTGTCTCTTTTTTTTTTTTTCAGCTTTACTAAGATATAATTGACATATAACAATGTATAAGTTTAAGGTATACAATGTGTTAATTTGATAAACTCATATATTGCAATATTATTACTACTATAGCATTAGTTAACATCTGCATCATGTCACATAATTACCATTTCATTTTTGTGGTGAAACATTTAAGATCTACTCTCTTAGCAATGTTCAAGTATATAATAATACAGTATTGCTAACTATAATCACCACACTGTATATTAGATCCCCAGAACTTATTCATCTTATAACTGGAAGTTTGTCTCCTTTGACCAACATCTCCCCAGTCCCTCCAGCCACTGTCCCTGGTAAACACAATTCTGTTTCTATAAGTTCCACTTTTTAAGATTCACATGTAAGTGATATTGTACAGTATTGGTCTTTTTCTGACTTATTTTACTTATGATACCTTCGAGGTCCATCTATGTTGTCCCAAATGACAGAATTTCCTTCTTTCTCATGACTGCATATTTGTGTGTGTGTGTGTGTGTGATGTATCATATCTTCTTTATTCATTTATCCATTGATGAACACTTAGGTCATTGCCATACATTGAATTGTTGTGAATAATGCAATGTACATAGGTATGTCTTAGAGACCCTCTTTCATTTGCTTTGGATAAATATCTCAAAGTGAAATTGTTGGATCATATGACAGCTCTATTTTTAATTTTTTGAGGAACCTCCAAACTGTTCTCCATAGTAGCTGTACCAATTGAATTTCCCACCAACAGTCATATGAATTCCCTTTTCTCCACAGCCTCACCCACACTTATTATCTCGTCTTTTGATGATATCTATTCTAATAGCTGCGAGGTGATACCTCATTGTTTCTTATTTGTATTTTTCTGAGGTTTGGTAATGATGAGCACCTTTTCATGCACCTGTTGGTCATTTGGATGTCTGTTCCTTTCCTCCTTTTCAAGTCTTACCTTTTTTCTCCCTCCACATCTTACACCTACCTTCCTAAACACCATATACTTTCCTATCCTCATGTTTTTGCACATGCTGTCTCCTAAGTCTGGGATTTCCTTTCTGGTCTGTTTGATGAACTCCCAGTTGTCCTTTAAGATCCAAATCTGACTTTCCTAGACATAGTGAAAATACATTCCTCACTATTTTTATATGGTTTTGAATGCATATCTACTGTTCTGAGTATTCCTACTAACAACTGCATGCATTGTCTACCTATTTTTTGCTAAGCAATTTGTAATCATTTGTTGATTTGTTATTTCAGGTTAATAACAACTAACTTTGTTAGCTGCAGTTTGTATTCCAGCAAATGTCACAAGTCAACTTTTGAGTAAATTAGCTGAAAACCCAGTTTGTGGTAAGCACAAAACTTGGCATTGGGATAGAGTAAATGACAGTCTCAGTCTCAGAGAAGGTAACCACTTAGTGAGGAGGCAGACATTTAATCAAATTAGAAAGGCTTAATGTCAAGCAGAAGATGCCTGAGAGTACATATAGGAAAATGTCCATATATCAACTGCCACATGAAAAAGGGAAACAGTACAGGGGAAACAGCAGAAAACTATTTTCCCTGCTAAAGAAGTGAAACACGCTATGCCTGCCTATACAATCAAAAATTTAAATCACATTGCAAACTTGTAAAATAATGACAAATGTTACCAGTTCATATAGCGTTTGGCAAACTATTTCTCAAAATTAGTAATTTTGTCAGTACTTCTTGAAATCCAAGAGCTTGACTGGGAAACCATCCTGCTTAGGGTTCCACCTGCCTTCTAAATGGGAAATGCGAATATGAACGAGATATCTGGGGCCATTGTGACCAACTGAGTTTCTTCTTTCAGTGGGCTTTTCCCTCATTACTCAAATGGAAATTTATTTTAGGTTTTAACCTAGGAGTTATGAAACAGCAGACATTTCTGCCTTTCTCCCTCTCTTTTCAACTCCAAAAGAAGTCATTTGGTAAAATAAGCATATGAGAAGTAACCACCAATCTCTGTTCAAGTCATAATCTATTATCATTGATAGGATCCAAATTAATGGAATTTTACTATAAGACATATTAACATTATTATATATGAGAAAAAATATAACAAAAAATTATAACATTTTAATTAGATTTAGCAAAACTTTACATAAATTAATATAAGTCATATCCAAAATGTCATGGGGGAAAACTATAGTGTCACTAGGAAGTTGTAACTGGGGGGATTAGAAATATAGACATCTTTTTAAATGTTGAAGCCATGGAGACAAGTGTTTGTCTAAGCTATTTTGTTTTGTTTAGTTGGCTGGTATGTAGGAGGGAGAGAAAGGAATCTTGGCAAAAAAAATGTATAATTTTTAGTATATGTTGTATTTAATATGTAGTATTATGATTTTAGTATAAAGAGTGTAACACATGTTAATTTGTTCAAAATTGATGTTTGACATTTGTTGGAAAAGTTCTATTTTCATGCAACTAACACGGTTTGTTATTAACTTGAATCAACAAATTAAAAAATGATTATACTTTAATAATGAGAGTTTGAGATATTCAATGTAAAATGATAATTTTACATTGCTTAGTAAAAAGAGGAAAAACAATGCATACTATTGTTAGTAGCAGTAATCAGAACAGTAGATATGCATGCAAAACTGGTCATATGACTCATTTGCCCAATATCCTGATTTATTTAAAGATGAACCTGTGAGAATAATGATGATAAATATAGTCCATATTTGTATAGGACTTTATTCTTTGAAAACTATTTGTTCTCAAAGGTATAATTTATTTTGATCTTCACAAAACAGCTTTGGGAAATACATAGGGAAGGTGTTAAAATCATAAAAGAGTGGTCAGAACAGTAGACATACGTGCAAAACTCCAAGTGATTTTTATGTGCAGGCAGAGTTTTAAGAACTACTTGTCTAAGTAATAGACAAAGAATTTCAAACAAGGGAGTTACATGTTCAGGAAGATCACCAGGAAGAATGTTGTTTTGTTGAGTAGAGACTAAACGAGGGAGAGGCTGGTGGTGGGGAATCTATTAAAAGTTATTGCAGGCATCTGGTTAAGAGACAGAGTTGGCTTGAACTAAAGCAGTGGTAACAAAGGAAAAAAATGAGATTCTCAACCAGTGACAGGACATGTTGACTAGGAACTTGTGAGAAGGGCACAGTAGGAGCACAGGATAACCATGGGACCCCTGCCAATGTCAGCATTCCTTAGCTCCTCCCCTTTCCTCCCTCCTTGAGCGTGGGTTTGAGCCCAACTTGCACTTTATTATCTAGGTGACCTTGGACAAGATACTTAACCTTTGTAAGAGTCAATAATTCTTCCCTAAAATGAGGAGGGAGTAATAGTAACATATTTCGAAACATTCTTTATGAGAATTAAATGAAATAATACATTTAAAACCTCATTATTTTTCCTTTTTTTCACATCCTCTCCCTATTTCTCCCCAATTTCTGGTTTGTTACTCCTTTCCCCCATTTTCTTCTCCCTCAATGATTTTTTGAATCTTGGAGTGTCAGGAGTTACCTTTTTAGGAACGTATTTGCTGAGATCAATTTAGACTCATTTAAGCAACAAGACAGAACTAGGCTGAATATGGTAGCTGTAATTGTGAGATGAAATGACTGTAGAATAGCTTAAAGAATCACCCAACTATTGCATTATTTCACTCTTCAGATAGCCAGCATCAAAGAATCATAGGCTCCAAGAATTTCAGAGCAGAAAGGGCCCTAAGAGTGCATAGACCTACTATGGTATTATATAAGTCAGTATAATAGCTGCACTTAGGCACAAGCTTCTTACTTAATTCTTTTACCCTGTAACAGTCTTGCTCTACATCAAATACAGCAAGACTTCACTTAATATCATTGATGATTCTGTGATGTTAAGAAAAATGACATAACAGAACCAACTTTACCACAGGCTAATTGATATAAACGAGAGTTAAGTTCCTACAGCTTCAACATTATAATAAAATGAGGACATGTTATATTCTGGAGAGGCTGTAAGTAGAAGGGTCAAAAAGGCAGGCTCTTCCATAATTGGAGCCTGGACCCAAAATAAAGAAATAAAAGTTATTTTAGGACAAGCTGTGGAATTCACCTATGGACTGTATAGTAGATGACATTGAAAAAAATAGTTATTTTTTCAGTGTGGCAATAGCATTTTGGTTACTTGGGAAAATATTCTTATTTCTAAGGGTAAAGTATAATTACTATAACTTATTTCAGATGGCTTAGCAAAAACCATTTGAAAAAAGGCAGATTTTATATATATTCATGGGGGAGAAGATAAATATGGCAAAGTTAGTGAGTCTAACTGAAAGCTACGTGTTAGATATTACTTGTTAAAAATAAATTTAAATATTAAAATGAAGAAATAAGTATTTTTTAAAAATTAACACAGAATAAATGGCTATTGTTATTCAAGAAAATGGGAGGAATAGGCTCTGGAATTAGAGCTGGAGTCAAATCCTAATTGGGTCACCTGTTTATTAACTAGGCAACTTTGGGCAAATTAGAAAGCCTCTCTAAGCCTCGGTTTCTTCATCTATAGAACAAAGTTAATAACAAGAATACCTAGTTGTCATTCCACTGTCACCATCGTAACCATTAAGATAATAAAATTGAAGTACTCAGAACCAGGGCTGGCACATGCTAAGAGCCCATTTGAAGTTCTCTCTCACCACCGTTATCTCAGAGTACATGGGAGTTAAAAACAAAAAAACAAAAAACAAACACTCTGTGTTCAATCTGGGATCTCTGCCAGGTTACTTTTTCTTAGACTTTTTGAACTTATCTTCAAGAAACTGGGATGTCAGTAAAAAAAAAAAAAAAAAAAAAAAACTGGACCACTCTTTTGTAGAATATATAGATACAAACAGAAAGCCCTTTTCTGTAGAGTAGGTAGCATGAAGGTGGTAGTCTCCCCGAACTGTCATCTCTAAAGCCAGCCATAAACAAATCATAAAAAATGTGCTTGGAAATTTCAGCTCCACAGTAAGAGCTGAAACAAAGGCGGAAAATTGCAGCTCTCTATGTAATAACTAAGCCTCTCGTTATGTGCTGCTGTATTAAATATAAAACATTTTCATTTCCTTTGTATAAGAAATTCAATAGGACCTGAAAAGGGGGTCAAACAAGTACGGTGACTCCCACAATAAAATGTGAATGGTGCTAATATTCCTTCTCCAATTCTCGAGAGTGACTGCAAATAACCAAACAGATAAAATGTAGCTTTCATAAAACTCGAGGTTTGGTAGAGAATTAGCATGAGACTTGTGCTTGCGACTTACTAACGGAAGGTTGGCCAAGAGCTCAGATTTATGCCATGAAATTTAAATGGTTTTCTCCTGAGGTTTTCTTGACAATATCATTGTATGCAGCTGAGCTAGTTTATTGGCACTTTTGTATGGAGATTGTTTTTGGAGGAGTGGGGAGTATAGGGGTAGGGGTGATGGTAACCTATTTCTTTAAGAAACCCAGCACTTATGTGACTCTAGAGAATTTTAAAGCGGGAATTTGGAAGAGTAACACATGCAAGAGTCTCCAAATGGTGAGGCAGAATCAACAACATTTATAAAATTACATTGGGGAAAAAATAACATGGTAAGATCACAGTTCTTTTGTTGGGGTGTTTAACATAACACATGGCTTTATCTCACCAAGCTTCTGAAATTAGAATGATATTGCTATAAGATTTTTAGGAATTAGGCTTTGAATTTGTGTGCAAGTTTGCAGGGAATTTTGTACAAAGATAAAACCTCAAATTAAATTTAGACCCAGGTATTTTAGCAGCCAGGAAAGGTTATTCATGGTGTGCCTAATACAATGTCACTAACTAACTTAGAAACGGGAGGTCACAGATTGAAGTTAAGGAAGGGTAGGCCTATAAGCAATTCAAGCAGAATTTAATTACAAAAAGGGTAGCTGAATAATAGCACACATAGCTACAGGCGGCAATAGATGCAGGAATTGTAAATCAGTTCAAGGAAGCTGAGAGTAAAAGGATATAAAAGAGGAAAACAAATCAACTTTCTTAAAAATATCCTAGGGTTAACTGAGCAAGCCTCAGTGGGTCAGAGTCAAGGCTTTATCCTTTCAACGTCCCTGTGCTTTGAAAAAGACACCTAAACAGCAGTTCATTGATTTCCACAAAGGCCAAAGACCTGTGTCATCCACCCAATTGAATTCTTTTGTGCTGTACATGTGCTTACCCTATATTGTCTGTCCTCTTACAATTTTATCTCCCCATGTATACATTTCTCACACCCTGAGTAAAACACAATTATTTTATTCTTGCCAACATGCACTATATAATCACCTTGGGAACTGACATTTCATCCGTGCCCTTGTAATACACAAGAGGAATTAAAGGTCCAGGTCCTCTGTGTCTTTAATGTTTTATTCCTTCCATGCATTTCAAGGGTAGTAGCTAAATATCAATGCAAGGAAATTTATCTCAAGCTGGAACTTCAAAAAATGCACATCCAATAATAATTATGCTGTTTTTAAAATGACTGTATTTCTGGACAAGAAAATAAAAAGAAGCAAGGCCAACGTTAAAATGCCAAAATAGCAGAGGATGCCTGTGAAATGGAGCTTACAATGGGACTGCCAGAAAGCTTGAGCTAACATTAGAAGCATGTGAAAGTTGGCAACCCAGGCTCACGTGGAGCTAAAGAAACAGTGTTTTTGTACATTCCAGTTCCTGTTGGTTCTGATTCCTTGAATGTTGCTTGGGGTATTACACTCCCAATTCCAAACAAATTTCAACTAAACCTCAAAATATTTTCAGCTATAAGAAACCAAACATGATTTCTACTAGCATAATAAATCAGCTTACATTTCAGTAAAATTTTAACAGTCTACTTCAAATACTGAGGTGCTAACAAAGTCCCTAGGAAGGAACTAACCATTCTAATGTCTAATTTTTAATGGTTTTGTTTCAGCTTTATGTTTTTTGATTTTATATTTTTAAGCCATTTCACTTCTATTCTGCTGCATCTCTCAACCCAGCATCCAATGCTTTTCAATCAGGCTGCTTATTTAAAAAAAAAAAAATAACCCAATTGACATTTATTGGGCAGGTGGTAGCCAGGCGTCTTTCCTGTAGGGAGAGAAAATTATTTTAGGTGTTTTCCCCACACTCCTGACTTTCTGACTAAGTGAATTTCAGCACCTGATCCAAATCACAAAGGTCATCCATTAGCAGAAAGCAGAAACTAATTTGGCTTTCCCTGGCACCTTTTATACTCAGTGATTGTCTAATAGTTTGCATAGTGATAAGATGGAGCCTTGGAGAAGAATAGTTTGTATGCAGGTTCCACATTAGAATGTCACTATGTTCCTAGGGCCAACTTACAACACAACTTCAGACAGAAGAATCTACTGAGGTTGGCTGTTAATATGCTGAGTGGTGTGCTTTACATTTAATTGCCTTTATTTTTTTTTTGTACAAATAAATCTCTAAGTATTTTATTCTTCATTAATAATCATAAAACAGCAGCTATGAAGTAGATTTATGGTGAATTTTTTTCTTTTGTCACACTGTCTTCTCTTCTGTCATTAGTTCAACAACTTATCACTTTGAAACAGTAGGCCCAGAAAAGACATTTGACAGTTTTAAACCAATATTTGATTGGCATCATGGTTACTGTGACATCCTAGATATAGATGGAATATGTGGGGTGGATTTACCCTTTGCCTTCCAATGGCTTCTTTTATAGAAAAAAAAAAAAGATTAAGAAAACCTAGAGTAAATAAAGGTGAAGAATCTGCTGATGCAGCCCTACATGAAGAATTGCATTACTTATTTTTAGATTTATGCTTAGAAGACAAAGAAATCTATATGAACTCCTGCCTGGTATCTTTCCTCTAAGCTGTAAAAAAAAAAAATAAAAATAAAAATTTTATCTATATTCAATGCAATCACTGACATTATTCCAGAGAAATACTCATTCTTGCCTATTGATTTATAACTTCTTACTTTTCTTACCCTTGTCAAAAGTTTTCACTTATGACCCTAAGAGTTAGGGAACCAAAATCAGTACTGTCCTCTTTTGAGTGTCATTGTATGGTGATCCTAGGTGGCCTCTAAACACTTTTATCAATATTTATTGATGGGATCCAGAGGCACTCTAGTGATCCCACTCTGAAGGGGTATAAACCCATGGCAAGTTAAGCTGGGGAAGGCAGTGGTCCTGCTGTAGGCCAGAGCTGGTGAGCCAGCTTCGGGATGCTCAGGGGCCATTGACAAAACGTCAAACATTTCACATTTCTGACTAGCTCTCTGGGTAATGCCATGCTAAGCAGAAACTTGACTATTTCCTCCAAGGAACCAACAGACACATAAACATACAGAAACAAACACAGATTCTGTTTTTTTCTCTTCCAGTTGTTCTTTCTCTTGCTTTCTGTCTCACATGCATGCATGTATGCATAGAAACACACACACACACACACAGTCTACAGGGAAATTAAGCGGTGCCAACGAAACAGTGTACTGAGAAAGTTCTTGGATAAATTAACAACGCAATTACATTACATGACATGCCACAAGATGGATGAGGAAAACTTGGCTGGTATTATGTTCTGTTTTCAAATTGCAATTTATTTGAGGGTTTTAATGGATGCCTTATTAAAACATCTCGGCCCTGGTCAGGTTTCAGCATATGTCACAGTGGCCTGTGATTGATGACACCCTCTGCTGCTTCTCTTGCACATTTGCAGGGAATTTAAGCAAAGAGGGAATGAGCTGAGGCCCAGCTTTGTATTGATCGTGTGAGGTGCGCTGCCTGGGAGCACAGTCTAATAACATTCTCTTAGCTGAACTGCTTCACATGAAGGCATTTATTACAAGAACTAAAATGTTATATTGCTCAGAATAAAAGAATATTGTACAAACAAAAGAGTTAGCGGTGAGTGGGGGAGACACAGAAAGGCAATGGCACACTACAGACCATTCCTTGTTATCTCTCAGAAACCACATTTTTAAGTGTTGATGGAAAAAAAAAGAATAAAGCCATGCTTATAAAAAGGTAAAAGAACAAAAGGATAAATGCTATGAGCTCCATTTTTGCTTATTTCAACCAATTGTATGTAACTGCTCTGTTTCATAAGAAAGACTGCTAGGTGAAGGCTGAGAGGTGAGGAGCCTTAAAATCAATTGGAAAATAATTAAATATCAAAGTGGACCTCAGGACATTATTTGTAGGGCCATCTGAAAACTTTGTCATTTTACATATGCTGTAATTTTTTTTTGACAACTTCCATCGAAACAGAACTATTCGTACCTAAAGAGTAATTGTATTCCTATCCACACTATGGAAATTTGATTTCTGTCATGTTTTAATTTAAATAGTTTTAATTATAAAAGGGCTCCATTTTAAATTTTGTTACTTGAAGTTTTATAAACACTTATGTTTATTAACAAATTTATATTTCATATTCTATAAAATAACGATTCCAGTTGTACATATATCATATACATGTATATATCTAGTCATGGAGAAAAAGATTAGGAAAATACAAAAGGGACACAGTAGTTATGACTAGAAAAATTATTGTAATTTTCCTCTTTGTGCTTCTTTGTAATATCTTAATTTTCTGCAATAAACACATTACTTTTAAAATCAAAAGGATGAAAAAATTTCAAAGAAATTTGTAATAACTTGACTTGGAAGAGAGTAATTAGAGAAATAGGTGTTCTTTGAAAGATCTCTAATCAATATAATCTCAAGGAAAGGGATTCATTTTGCAATAATATGAGTCTTTATTTCCTAGTAAGAAGAATCTGTGCATTGAAAAATCTAAATAAAAACCAATTACAAGTTGCGACAGAATAAAAATATCCCTAAGCAATAAAAAAAAAGCTAAAAAAAGCTAAACATAAGGAGGAAAAAAGAAAGTGTGTTCTGTTTCTGAACTCTGATAACATTAGGGTTTGTCAATCTCAGTCCAAAGGATTTTTTTTTTTGCTTGACCTGCTATGATTGCTATTATTTGAACTGCCACATTTATTATTTTGTTAGCCTTTGAGGACCTATAAAAATCTCACCTAATTATATTGGAATCACCTAGCATCACAGTCAAAGCCAAAGAAGGTGAGAAAATGGCCAACAGCTTTCCTTGAAATGGAAGGAAAAAATAGTTAAAGAATGAACAAACAGCAGAAACCAGAAACACTCAGGAAAGCCAGCTTTATGAGTCTCTCAAGAAATGGATACAGAAAACATTTTTTAAATGTTGACAGAAATTGTTAAGTTGTAAAAATGGATTTCCTGGCATTGTCAGTTGAATGTACCTTCTAATGTACAAAATACCAAATTTACAGTCTTTGAATAGATTGTGATAGCTTTGGTGGAGTGATGCTAGGGAAAAAAAGGGAAATATTATTTAACCTCCAAGGCCTCTTTTTTCCCTTGGATTTTAGATTTCATATCCCTATTCTATGTCTTCTCATGGTCCCTCATCTTTTGTGACTGAATGCCTATCTGTTGTTTATCAAAAGGGAATAATTTTTCTTTTACTGTGGAAGTGTTTATATAATATCAGAAACACTAGGTTCCTTTGTTCTAGAATGAGGGCCAATTCTCTAATCTTGGAGAATTACTTTAAGCCAATGAACATTTATTGATCATAGTCTATCCATAAAGCAGTGTGCACAGCAGTGGCGTCATGATTCTCTACCTTTTTGTGGTGATTGCCGACTTTAAGAGCCAGGATTTTCTCACAATAAAATATATACATCCACACATACAACAGTTTAGTGACCCAGCAACCCTAGGTTAGAATGGAAGAACTGAAGCAATAAAATGACAATGAGATATGGCCTCTATCCTTAAAGTGTTAAAAACAAACATTTATAATTTTGCAGTAATTCAGCCCGTGAGAAGAGCTATAGATGAAAACAATGATGAATGTGCTGTATCTTTTAGGATAATTCACATATTGCTATGGCCTTCAATGAAATTTCTAAGAGCACAAAACAGATGAGCTCAGAGAAGATGTGAAAGGACAGCAGCAGCACACAGCAAATGTTAGAACAACATTGGAAGACACTTGGGATGGTGCAGTCTGCAGTAGAATTCCACGATAGTGTGGGCGACAGAAGGTAAAAACGTGGGCAAAGGGAAAATATAGACACACAGAAAGTATAAGAGAATATGAGAATAAAAAGAGTGTGTACACCTTAACTAATACAATGTTATATGTTAATTATATCTCAATGAAACTGAGAAAAAATAATGCTGCATAGGGCCCAAAGTCTTTAAACATTGTAACTATTCCTTGAGTAACTTTACGACTGAGCTCTACACAACATATATAAGTAAACAAGAAATGGAATTTCAGATTCCTACTCAGAGTTAGCTAAGTTAATATCACTGTCTGGCTCATATCAGTTTCTGTCAATCACCCTCTGGTAAGGAGTATTTGATAACCAGAACTAATTAACGTACATAGAATTCACTCAATTTAACTTTGAAATAAATATGTGTAAGTGTGTTCATGGTGTTTTTGTGTTATTCTCAATAGTCTCTTTGCATTTTCAAAGTTTCAATTTAAGAACCTGTATTATTTAGCGTTCTTGGTTGCATTAGTGACCAATTTTGGAAAATTATTAAAAGTAATTTCTTGAAAAATCCTCAAGAAGCTCAGAGAGTCAAGGAGAGTTTAAATAACCAGGAGTGGGGATAGGCACATCAGCTGAGGACTGGCTGGTACTGGATGGCCTTACTCCCATTTCTTATGATTAATTTTACAAGGAAGCCACTGGTTCGGGGTTTCTCTTCACACATCATAGCCTGTGCTTTTTCACATTGTGGGTGCATTCTAAAAGCAGCAAGCAAGAGAGGGTAGCCTAAGTTTCAAGCACTTTTCAAGCCTCTATTTGCATCATGCTTATGTCCAGTTGATCAAAACAAGTCACACAGTCAAGTCCAGAGTCCATGGATACAAGAAGATGTAATTCATTGGGAGCCAGTATTGAACTATTCACACTCATTTTCTGGCTTTCACAATAGAAGGAATTTTCCTACCACAACACCTATTCACAATGAATAAATGGAATAAAAGGGAGTAAAGGTGATATTAAAAATAATAGATGATGGGTGGCAAAATAAATGATAAATGGCCACTACAGAACCCCAATTATACTGTTGAAATGGAATTATCTGAGTCCAGATAGGCACTATTTTCTCCTCTGAAAATTCTGGGCATGGCAGGTATCATGCCCAGAATGGATGCCTTCCCTAAATGACTAGTTCCCCCATTAAATGCATGTGAACTTTCCAAAGTAGCCAAGAAAACTATGAATTATAATCTTGCTTTTTTTTAAACAGCCACAATAAATATTCAACTGATTTAGGTTACATCTGTTCACATACAATTCTTGTGTTTAAATGAAAAATAATAGAAGCCAAATAAATGTAGATTTCGAAAGAATCTCACTGCTCTAGAAACTTGTTATCTTTCGTGTCACACAGTTTCCTTCAGTTTGCGTGGTAAATAAGAGTTACTGTAAATAACCACATTAAAAGTACATTGAGAAATGAAAATAAGTAGATATTTCTGGCATTTTAGAGCACAAATATAACCTCTTAACCTGTAGCATCCAAAGGTTAAGTCTCAAAACTGAGTCCATTAACCTTTCTAAGTGGTTGTGATATTAAAAACTGACTCTTAATAGCTATGGGTCATCATCTAATGCAATAACCATCAGCAATAAAGAATTATGGATTAAGAACATTATCTATCTATAAAATGGTCATTTATGACACTCACGCACAGACCATCTCTAAGATGCACAGATAACCATGGCCAAGAGTTCAAAACTAATAATATACATTATGCTTTTATTAGTATAGTTATGATATTAGTGAGTTTTCAGAGAAAATCATTACATTTATAGAAGGTTCAGAGTATTTACTCCAAACATGAAACTAACAAAGAGAAAAATCTTCAGAATTCTCTTTCATTGAGCTATAAATCAGCCAGGTGGAGCTAATTGACTCAGAGGGTCAAATACAAAAGAAAATAAACATGTTTTTAAGTTGTCTGGTGGCTGTGCTACAGGACAAATTCGGACTCATCTACATAATTGAGGAAAAGCCACTTACATGAAAGCTTCTGTGTCTTATCAAATTGGAAACTGTTTATTTGGATTGAGCTCTTTTTTATTATAACTTAGACAATTTAATATACACTTACAGAATAGTTGCTGTGTATCATCAGCAAGGACATGCTATGTTTAAGTTCCTTAGGTATAAAAGAACCTTTGATTTCCTAATAGGGACTTAGCCTCAGTCAATATTCTTAAAGACTAGGTTGTCAAAATACAATCTTCTAGAAAAAAAAACAAACCACTATTAAAATAACTTATATTAGCTATGTTTTCTAAACATATTTATTAGGTTGACCTGTGTACAAAAGCAAGAGGAAATGTACTCAGGACTGAAATCACATTGGACCTTATGATTTCAAAGTCCAGATACAGGGAAAAAAAAATACAGGGATTAATTTGAGGAACTTTGTATTTTGATCTTAAAAAATCTTTTGTTGAAACACTTTCATATTCTCTCTGTGTTATTTGAAATTTGTTTACATAGATTTCTGCCTCTACATCTAGTTAATAATTTATATTATCACTATAACCATATGACTTTTGGGGTACAGAATTAATGTTCCATGTCATTTTATTTTACATTCCAAACTAACAAGAAAATGCCAGTGTTCATAAACATGAAGTATATTTATTAATTATCCACTATTTATGCTCTATTTTTCCAAAATGAGTTTAAAAACATTTACAAGCATCTTCTCCATCTCAAATAGCTATAAATAGGTACACTTTAATAACTCTTTTAATTCTTTTTAAAAGTTGTTTTTAGCCTCTACTTCTAGGAATCAAACCTCTGATGAATTTAGAACTAAAGCCTGTGAAGAGAGGCAATAACACCTTGGTCAGCGAGGATCCTTATCTACATGGCCTAACAGATATCTAGGCCACACTTTCGTCCCAGGGTCCTTCAAGATACTTATCATCATCATCTTTAAGATTCTCTGGATTGGGATGTCTAACAGCTGATTCGATACTAATGCATAATGTAAAAGGCTCAAAAAATTTTGTCAATTTGAATTCCTAAAGAGAGACTATCCTTTGTACCCCTGCCCTGTATTCACTCCCAAGTTGTTACCCTAATCTTAGTTAGGTTAGGTTTTTTCAATCCAATGCCAAAAAACTCAAATTCTACAGGGTGGAATCAGTAAGTCATATTAGTTAAGTCACATTCCATATTCAAATTGTTAGGTTAATAGAAAAATAATCTCGAGGATCATAACTTTTAATTTTTATTTCCTCTTATAGAAGTCTAAATGTTTATTTGGCAGGCTCGACTACAAGCTCCTTAGAAGTAGGATTTATAACTTATTAACTTTTGCATCTGGCAGGTCTAAAATGGAAATCATAGCTCCAAACATGATATTTGTAAAGTGATAATAACAAGTATTGAATATGATATAGTTGATTGTTCACTGCATTTTGACAGAGTATCACAGTGTAAGCTCTTGAAGTGTTGCCAATCATGTTCTCAATAGGGCCACCAAATATAAACAGAGTTGAGTTGAGAGAAAACAGCTTTCTTTCTTTTGGTAAATTTCCTTAGGATCTGTCCTGTAATGTGGCTAGTTTGCCAGATTGCTTTCACCACAGGATGTTAAAACATAATAATCAACCAAACTACATTAACCAGGGTCCCCAAAGACGTATTTCATGGAATAAGTAAAAGCAATGCAATTTCACAATAAGTATAACATTTTAAATTCTGTTGTCAGCATTCCTAATTCTCAAAGGTGCCTCATATATTATCTTTCCATACAAATATCTAGACTTCTTTTGTAGTTCTCCATGTACCTTTTATAATAACACACTGGGATTTCAGAAATAATGCATTTTCCTCTTTCTCCTTTTTACCTACTACTGCTTCTTCATGTTCTTCACTCCTCCTCCTATTCTATTTCCCCTCCACATTCTCCTTTTGATTTTTGGCTATTGCAAAGAATAGCATGGTAGATTTCCCGTTTCTTCATATTTCATTTCCTCAAATGCTGGGCATCCAACAAGCTTTATTCCAATCAGTATGAGCTGGATCATTAACCAGGTACTGATATAGAGAGAAAGGGAATCTATTTTATAGGACGTTATCACTCTAAAATGTATATTAAGTCAATCACTTTTTGAGTAATTATATACTGGAATACACAGAACAGTCACCTTAGGAGGCAATTTACTTATTCCAACAATAGATAGTACTAAAAACAAAAACTAGAATTTCTCTGAAGTTGTCCTCAGAGGCTATGACACATTTTATTGAATGCTCATTTGGATATCTATAAATTGGAGCATTTTTATTAAAAAATATTCAGAGATTAGATTGGATAAGTAGGAGCTTTATTAGACTTCACCATAAGTCAGAAGTTTTTCTATATAGAAATTTTTTAAAGTTAAATGCCTTTTCAAATAGAAATATGGTTCTGCTTAGACAATCTGGCAGGACTTGCATTCCTTTGATAGAAGGTTGGGTTTCCATATGTCTTAAGCAACTGGATGACTGATGACTATAATATTCACCTAAAAAGGGAGCTGTCTCCACAATCCTTTTATGGCTTGAAGATCTTCTAAGAAAGGGTAGAGAATAAAGATCATGGGGATCTTTTCCACTGGGCAGCCCCTCCCTAAAGCCACTTAGTTATGGGGATTACAACAGATAACATGGAACTACAGTAAGCCCTCAATATTGGTGATCGATTCTGACTAAGTGAAACGATGCATAACAAAACTAATTTTACCACACGCTAACTAATAGAAACAAAAGTTCCTACAGCCTCTCATCAACATTATAATGAAACGACATTATTCTTGGACCTGCTATGTTACAGAGAACATGAACCCCTTTCATCTTCTTCCAGTTGGATCTCCTGAAATAGTAATATACATTAGTGTATTACAGTTCATTGACCTTGGCAGAGCCTATCTGATTTGCCTACAACTAAGGCCCAGTAATTCATGTAGAATCTTATTCACCTTCCTGACTTGACTACATTTCTTTTCTGGTTTTCACTATTCTTCACTCCAGCACCTGATACAGCACACAGCACATGGAGGCATTTGGTAAGATGAATACAGGAATAGATGGTAAACCTGAGCATTATGCCTATCATTCTCTCCCCATAGATGCTCTACAAAAGGAACAGGAATTAGGACACACTTTAGGGTATTAGGCTCTCAAATGAAATATCCAAAGCACATTGGTATTTCCTCCATCTTTTCCTCTCTGCAACCTATTTTTCAACCACTAAGAATCTGGGACTCACTATTATTTAGATTTTGGAATAAAGCTTGCAATTGTCCTAGAGAAAATAATTTCTCTACTTCATCCTCATTTTCCAATGTTCTTTAAAATTTTTAATATATATAAACTACATATGTACAAATATATACACAAATATAAAACACAGAAGTTTCTAATATATTTCTATGAGTTAAAAAAAAAAATAGCTATTGCTCCCCATGCTCATAACTTCTAAATTCTCCAGCTAATTATTTTGTATGTAGTAAATTCTCTAGCTATGAGTTTCTATGTTAAGCTTTCTTTTCATAAAGCCTTCCTGGGTGCTTATGTTGTCAGCATCCCAGAAAGCTCTTATGAAAGAACTAGATTTGACAGTCAAGCCAACTGTTGCAGTTACCAATTTATTGCTTCTCAGATCCAAAGCCACCCTTCATTGCCTGCTTGTGATAGTGGAACACTTCTTCTTACCAGCTGGCATGAGGTTAATCTTCGTTAGGACAGGGTGCTGGGGGGACACTGGAAGAGGAAGGTGCTCCTCTTCCTGACTTCCATGTGCTTTGCTTCTTCCCACTTCTGCAGTACTGAGTTGGAGTGTGGGATGCCCAGAGGCACTCACTTCCCCTTGGGTAGCCAGATCGCAGACATTTGATTTTGTTCTGGGGCCACTCAGTCAATTTGACTATGGGAAATCATAATTAATGTGTCTCAGAGGAACATGTTCCATTCTCTTTATTAGCGGTTGGTTTTAGGGTAGACATGTGACCAAGATATAGATGGTAACATGTGGTAGGTGAGGGAAAATATTCTAGAGGCACTTCCAGGAAAATTTTCTTTAACAAAAATACACAAGATACAGGAGTTAGTGTATGAAAATATGAGGACTGGAACTGAGTGGCCATCCTGAGACCCATAGGTTGTCATGCTGAAAATGGCAGAGTCGAAAGAGGAGAAGAATCTGGATCCTTAGTGATGTAATTGATAGATTTCCCAATCCTGAGATACCCCACCTTCAGACATTATATACCATTTCAAAAAATCCCATACTGATTAGGATTTTTGAGTTTACTGATAAATTGCAAACTAAAACATTCTAACATTCTTCATGATGAACTTAATAAGTAAGTACTCCTTGTTCTACACCTGTGAAACCAGGAATCTGTTTTCGTATACTACAGAAGGCTAATCCTTATTGGAGCTCCTTAAACTCCTTGGTCTGCTTAGCAAGAGGCTTAAGGAATCATCCCAAAATCTTCACTTATTGCTGTAACAGTAAATTTTAAGACACAGAAAGAAATTCCTCTTCCGACTAGTTCTCTCTCTGCTTTCCATTTTGGTCACTTTAATTTCTAAAAACATTAAACTTATTTATTCTCTGTAGCTTACAAAAATGCAAGAGAGCAAAGCAGTTTAAACCATAGGCTCTGGAGTCAAAAGATCTTTGTTCAGATCTCACCACCTCTGCCTTGAACAAATTATATGACACAACTAATAGGGCCTCTGTATCCCATTGGTAAATGAATATAATAGAATCTTCTCATAATTCCATGCCTGAACACAGTTAGCCCTGATTGCAGTAAACAAGTTCATTAACACCTCAATTTTACCTTAAACAGACCACCAATAGACAGGCTTTGGGAAAGTTCAGGGCAATCCAGATAGAAGATTAGAGGCTTGGAAGAAAATATTTTGCATGGAAATATCCTGCTTATTTGGGGCTGTATTAAGAATTCTGAGAATTTGTTTTTGAAGGAGACAGGAGAAGGAAGCCCTCCATCCAAAAGAAGGAGCTGATGGAGGGTTTCTTCACCTTCTACTAGAAAGGACACTTCTAATGGGCCCTGCCAAGCTGAGATGAGAGAGACAAGTGGAATATCGCCCAGTTCTCATGAAGGATATGTTTCATGTGATATCTGTGAAGAATGAAAATAGAACATATTCATATATTTTGAAGAGCAGCAAGAAATATTGAAAGCCCTGCCTTTCCATTTATTTTGTTTTGCCTTTGATTTTTTTCCAGGTCAAATAGTTGCAACACTGAAGATTTTACCACAAGAGAGTCAAAAGAATTACAAAAGAAGACATCTTCACTCAAATATGTTTAAGCACCTCATATAGTGGCTGAGCGTACAAAAATTAAGTAAATGATGAACATCGCTGTACATTTCAAGTGTCAGGTCTTGGAATATTCACAAGTGCCTATTTGCAAATATGTGATTCTGAGATTTCCCATATCCAAATTCCAATTCTGGATAATTTAAATTCTAAACATTATATAGATAATGCAAAGTTTACACAGAGACTCCAAAATCTATCTTTATGGCACATACACCAATATTTTCTGGTAATAATGTGAAAACCTTAACATTTTAAATTGTTTCCTTAAGAATAATTGCCAGGTTTAGCACTGCAAATGGTTTGACAAGGCAATAAAGCTTGGTGACTTTACAGCCCTGTGCTTAAACAGTTCCACCATGACATTTGGTGACCATTAGGCACACTTAATCTGATAGAGTCCCTGCACATGGCCCACTCCCACTCCACACTCACCAACAGTAAAAACCAAACAAAAAACAAACCAACTTTCAGAACATTAGGACAAATTTGAAAAGAATTCCATTGTTACCTGAGTCTCATCTCACTGTTAAGTATTCAACTGTGCATTCCTGAAAGAGGCAGTGGAAGCAACCGTGTCTGAGGGTTAGCTCCAGAAGTATGAGACAACCATTAAGTGGAGAAGGAGTCACAGAAAAGCCAGTAGCACCCTTTTAACTATCTTAGAGTAAACCCTTAGGATTTATGCTCTACTAATTATTATTTGATATACAAGATCATCTGTACTCTTTATTATCAAATTCCCTCTTTTGCTGAGAAGGAGACAGTTACATGTTTTGATATCTGTCTCTACCATAAGGTAACCTTTGAGGAGTGCCGTGTTAAACAGAAGTACAAAACAGAGCCCATGTGTTTTCTGACCTTATGGGAACCTGACATCTAACTAAGCACGGTCACGCATTAAATCGTATTTCTGTCCGGATCTCTTGAATTAAGAAACTGGTTCAGGAAGGGTTTTTTTTTTTTTTTTTTCTTTAACACTTTTTCTACATGTGAAACAAACCTCAGACAAAGCACTAGGGTCTTGCTCAGGGGAAAAGTGTTACAATACAGCACAGCAGAAGCAGGAGGGAAACCCAGTATTCACCTAACATATTTCACATGAGAAAGTCTCCAACGCAGCAGTAACAGTGCCAGCTATTTTGAACCTTAACACTTACCCTTCTGTATGATTTGATTTGGATGCATTTAGGCTGTCTAGGATTTTTATGTGTCCCTTTATTTTTCTGATCGTTTCTAAACTGTACCCTTAAACATAACAGCCTTTTAGAAACTCTAGAAAACTAAAATTTACCTTTCTCACCTTCTGTTCATTTTCTTCCAAAACACACATATGTTGTGGGTTTCTTTACCAAACAACAACAACAACAACAACAAAACCGTAACCAGCCACTTTCAAAGACAAAATAAACCCAGTTTACCTTAATGGAGTTATTACAAAAAAAAAAGCTTATCTGTAGTATGTACATAGCTAATAAAAAAAATGTACCTAAAAGATATTTTGCCTCCCCAAGAATGCCAAGACTTCCATTTTTTTCTAAATTCTGTTAAACTAATTCTGTGTGATAGGCAAATATGTCCTCCACATGCTGGTGAATTAAAATTCAGCTTTCAGTGAATAAGATTAATTGCCTCTTCAGACAAAGCTGGATTTGCGCTCCTATTAGAGAAAGGGGAGGGGGGAGTAGCAAGGGGCAGGGTGCCAGCTAGACTGCAGTATTCAGTTACACGTGAAATGATTTGTAATTCTGAGTAATCACTTAGGACAAGCCCTTGCACCATTTTATCTATACATGACTCTAGGCCAAAGTCAATACTCATAGTAAAATAATGAGATGAAGCTAACTGAGCCCTTTTATTAATGCTCCAAGGAGAAAATCTGATGCATGAGTTTCTCCCTTTGAAAGTATCCACTTCTTCCTAAAAAATGAACAAGTGGGTCAGGATGCCCAGTAGCAGCCAGGGTACCTGCTTCAACAAAATCATAAATAACCAATCCTTCCGCCTCCCCACTGTCTATCTGTGCGCCAGGCTTCACCTAGCTGCAGGTGAAAGTACATGAATTCTGCATCACCTCTAGGCTCATTAAAGAGATCTAGCCCTCTCCTAATAGTTTCCTCTGACTTAGGGACATGGACACACGGACACACACGCACACCATGATGAACCTTAAGAGAAACAATGTACAGTACTTTTGCCATCTCTTCCTTATCAGTCTTATAAAGAAAATCAAATGTTCTAACAAATGCACAGCTTGGTGACAGAGTCAGCACGCAACTGTTAGGGAATTAGACGGATACCAGCTGTCCCAGTTTCCTGGAAAAGGGGCATAGGAAGAGAGAGGATGCCTAGAAAGAAGGGGAGAAAGGGTAGAGGGAAATCCTTGCTTCGAACTCCCAAATACTGTTTTTCCCCTGTTTCATTACTCGTCAGAAAACCAATCTGGCATATAGATATCAACATTAAATGACCCCCTCGATAAGTATGGGCAATGTATTAACTCCTCTCTGTGCTTGTTGATGACCTAAAGATCAACTAGGAAAAAAAAAATTAAAACAGTATCCTTAATGTCATTTTCTAAAACAGAGAAATTAATTCATGTGTGGGTAAAATTGTCTCTTACTAGGAAAACCCCATAGAATATTTCCATTCTTTGAGAAAAAAAAAAGTCTGCACCAACTCTTAAGATAAAATTTCCATATACTATACTCCAAAATAAAACATATATAATAGAAGAATATATAAGATACCTGCATTCAAATTCCAGATGTGTCCTCTTAGCTAGGTGCCTCTTCCAAGTCATCTTTGAGCTCAGTCTTCTATCTGTAAAGAGATTACACATTTATTGGCAACACTGTGAAGAGTAATGCTTAGTTCGACATCAAATGCATAAACATGGTTACCCGTATTTCACCCTTCCCTGGATTATTCATGTTATATGAGTGTAAATGTCGATATAAACCGACCATATAGAGATTTCAATTAAATTACTCCTAACATTTCTCTGATTAGAGCTTTTGGTAGGTGACCAAGATAGCTTTTTTGAACTCCATTTCCATTGGTGTGCTCTTTGAGAGAGATGCCAGCAAATGTGAAATTCCTCTCCAAAAAGCTTATATGAACTGCCAACCAAATAATCAATCATGAACCACAGAGGAGTTGCTAAAAGATTCAAGTACCTACACACAGAGTACATACCAAGTTGACATTAATTCCATTTTTCTCAGCCATAACTTGGTTTTGCATGCAGCTTGAACTTGGAATGGTGTTTTTTAAATGGAGAATTTAAGACACACAGTTCCAATGATTATGTAGCTCACACTGACCTGGGATAAACATCCAGTCTAGTGAGGATTCAAAGTATGCAATAGATACATTCACATAAACACACGCACAGCAGTTTGTCAGACATACGGGTAAACAGGCCTTCAGGTAGAAGACCAAGCATATCTGAAGCCTCCAGCACCTAAAAAAGCTTGATATTAGGGGGAATCTGCAAAAAATTTGGCATACCTGAAATGCGGAGAGTAGGTGCAGAAGTAGAAAGAATTAAAGGAACGAAGAAAACAAGCTCGAGTCAGATGGTATTTATCAGAAATTCTGAAGTGTTTGCACCTAATCTGGAGGCCAGACGCTCTCAAATTTTAGTGTGAAAAGAATCACATAGGGAGCTTGTTAAAAATATAGAGTCTAGGTCCTACCACCATCAATTCTAATTCAGAAATCCTGGTGTGGTTCCAGAGAATCTGTTTTCTAACAAGCTCTCCAGGTGATTCTGGTGGAAGGCGATACACAAAACTCACTTTGAGAAACACTGCTGCAGGATATTGGGAGTCATTAGAGATTTATCAGAGGAGAGATACAATCAGATATATGATATAAGAAGAAAAATAGTTCCTGAAGGATAAATTGGAGGACACCAAGAATTGAAGGAGGTGCATAATCCAATTGAAAAGTTTTTTCATTGGGGCAGGAGGAAAATAATGAGACCACTGAATGAAGTACACCATTAGATAAGGATGTAAGGAAGAGGTAAAAAAAAAAAAAAAAAATCTAGCAGGACTAGTGGTTTACTGCTTGGAGAAGAAAAAAATTTAGCATGACTTCCAGTTTTCTGCTTTGAGTTCTGCTCTAAATGATTATGTTTGTTGAAACAGATTATAGAAAAAGATGAATAGGAAAATATGAGTTTAATTTTGGGTATGTCAGGTTTTGTAATGTGGTTGAAAGAGTTCTGGGGTCAGATAAGCTGGCTTTATATCTCAACTCTGCCACTTAATTTCTGTGTGACATGAGCAATATGCTTTGCTTCTCAGACATAAAAATGTGGAAAAATTCAGAAATATTGATGAGTAAATCAGTTAATATAAGAAAAGACCTTAGCACAATGCCCAAAAGTGATCAATAAATGCTAATAATATTAATAATTGGGATTAATTTTAATGTCATCATCATTAGCTAGTTGAAGCTATTCCATAGATGAAAATATTATACAAATAATTGTTAAAACTTTATTACAGATAAAACCATCCAGAGAGAGAGAGAAATATCTGGAGAAACAAGGACTAATAAAATCCAGGAGGATACAAATGCTTTAGTTGACAGATGAATTGGATGAAGCTGAGGAATGGTCACATAGAAAGAAAGAAAAGCAGAAGATATTGTAGGTCAAGGGTGTAGATCAGCTAAAGATAGAGGAAGTTGTCAACAGTGTCACATGCTTCAAAAAGGTTAGGTAAAATGAAAGTCAAAAAATGTCCATTGTATTTGACAAATGGGAAAACACTGGTGGGTGACATTAATTAGAACAGTTTCAATTCTAATGAAATGAATTCATAGAAATAGTGGTAGCAAGAAGAGTCATCAGGGGGAAGAAAAAAAAAATTTTTTTTAATATGGGAGGAGGTAGGAGCACATTTTCAAGCTTAGAGAAATGATCAAGTGCAGAGGAAAAAAAGTCAGAGTCATTGATGGAGAGTCTGAGAGGTGATGAAAAAGGATATAATAGAAAAAAAAGTTATGAGTAGGTGCTGGCCTTGGACAATGCAAGGAAACTTCTCTTGGCTCTGAAAGGATGAACATAAAGAAATGGTCAGAATTCCAGAAGCCTGAGGTAGCAGAATATAAAGATGAGTGTACTCCTGCCAGAGAATACGATCATGGTGAAAGTGAAAGGATTATACTGAGAGGCGAGTTAGGCACTAGAGGAAGAAACTAATTTGAAGTGAGTAATAAGAGACAAGGGAGTTGACCAGGACTGTAAAAGCCACCAGACTACACTGAGGCACACAACGATCTATCAGCTTATTTGGTTTTCTCCAGCTCTTTCCAAAGCTTGGGTGGTTGTAAGATCAAAGAAGATGGATTATGGGTTTAATTTAATTTAAATTTTACAGAGCAGATGTGACAGAAGGGCGAGGCAATAAAAGAAAATGGTGTCATAGAGAAAGGTGTTAAAATAATAGACCAAGATTTAATAGAGAAGAAAGTGAAGGTGGAGAAGCTGATTGAGAGCAAACTGAGAACTCAAGGGAGTGGGGGGCTCCGGAAGAGCTGGAAAAGAAGAGCCAAGAAATAAGAGTGGGAAGACTGTATTATGGAATTAGAGTGTAAATTAAGGGCACGTAATTTCAGAGGGGAAGCAGTCTTCGATGTTGATAAAATTGTGTGTATGGACAGGGCTGTTATTCAAAACGTTTCATAACTGGGGAAGAGAACTCAGGCACCGCTGCCCCTAGAGTTGAGTAGGGACTCGGTGGTCCTTTAGACAAGACCAAGGATCTGCCCTTTATTTGTTGAACTGTGGAGAATTCTGGAGAAGTCCCATAAGCATGAAGGGGCATGGCAGAGGGGAAGGGAGCATCTGAGCAGAAAGTGTTTAGCATCCAGCACACGTGTATTTTACTATTTTCATAGCCAATGTGTACTGCTGAATACCAGTTCAAGCTATGAACTGGGTGACTGAAGGAGAGGAAAGATGGTGATCTCTGAGATAGAAAATGTTAAGGAATGGGGCTGGATGTGTTATCCACATGAATGTGGAAATCACCCAGGATGATGAATAGAACTGATATGAAAAAATATCTAGGGGAGTGCTTCAACAACCACAGGCCAGTGCCCTAGTGATTGGTAGAAAAACTTTCATGAGGAAAAGAAAAAAAGAAAAAAGAAAAATAAAGAATATCAACAAAAATAATATAATCTAAAACATGGCAATCCCCAAAAGAAGAATTCCCAAGTAAATGCAAAAAATGATCTGGGAGCTACAACTTGAAATTTAGAAAGCTGACTTTCATTCTGCTTAGAAATATAGGACTCATGAGAGATTATTCAAGGTATTTGGTTTTATTTTTACTGTTTTTTCTCCAATGCATGGACTCAAATCCAAGATTTAGTTTCTGCCACTCAGCCCGAAATATCTGGCTATTGTTCATGTTAGCTCCCATTTTATGTAACTTTTAACTCCTGGCCTCTGTCCATATAGGCAGACATTATTATTGTCATTATTCTTTGACATTCCAGATAAAGCAAGTTTATGAACCTGTTTATTTGTCATCAGGAGAATTTCCATCTGCCTTTCGTCTAAAATGAGACCTTTTGAGTAGGGACTGAGCTGGGGTTTGAAGGTGATTGTTGGAACCCTACAAACCAACCATGGTCTGTAGCTTTGCCCCTTACATTCTTTCTTCTTTTCTTCTAACTTTCTACTTCTTTTTATCTTTCTCTTCTACTATTTCCTCCCTCATTCCCTGTTTAAATCTAAGGTCATTCCTAGATATTCCAAAGCCACACAGATGAAGCAGGATAGATTGCCCAGGGAATTCCCCTCACCCCCAGAATATGACTCTAGAATTTTTCCTTTCTTCAGACCTTACCCTGTTTCAGTCCCAAGAAGGGGAGATAAGCCAAAACTGGTCATTTCCAGTTTAGACGCTATATTTGACCAAGCCCTGACCTTTGGTGAATTATAACATCATTATAATACCATCTGCATTGCAAATACTATAGCTCCCATCAGGCACCTGATGCCATGACAGTTCCAGAAACACCAAATAAGAAAAAGTGGGAAACCAAGCTCCCTACCTACTAGGAGGAAACAATGAGGATACGTCAATACCACATCTCTGGGATTTGACCCTAGAAGAACAAAAGCCCACAAGTCAGACATCCTTGGGGCTAATCAATCTGAATTCACAAGCACTTCCCTCTCAAGTGTGTACTTTTGCTTCATTAAACCTTGCATTTTCCTGCTTGATATTCATTTTGTCTGTGAATTATTTTTCACAACATAAGACAAGAACCTGGTGACCAGAACTCTGGGTTGAGTCCTCTTTTGAAAATCCATCCCTGTTGAGCATTCTGGCACCCCAGATAGCCTCTCTCCTCATCTCCAAACCTAGAATCTCTTAAAGTTGGGAGAAGCAAAGACAGATACATAATAAAAATATATTTATTTGGGCACAGGGCATTCAAATCTATTTATACTATTAATTTGTCTTTGTGTCTTGAACACCCAAACTAGTTATTTACTACCCAAGTTTTGGCAGTGGCCTTTGATAAATCAAATCGTGTCCCTCAGTTTCCCTACGTGTAAAAATAAATATCCGTCATTTACCCCATTATTCTCCTAAAACTGTCAATAGATTTAATAGTTTAGGCTACTACAATTAAAATTTATATAGTTTTTAATGTCAAAATAAAGCTGGTGTGACTGTACATTTGGCATTATTAAAAGCATTATTCAAGTGTCTAAGATGTATGCTAAACATTAAGTGGTTAAAATAATTTAAAATGAGTTTTTATTGTACATGAGACTACATAAATATTTGTACCCTATTTTTGAGTGAAAATTGACCTATTTGAAGAATTTTCTCATTTAGCAAATGTCTTACTTTCTACAATATAAATATAAAAGGACGTATCTGTATTTAGGCTTGTATAAAACTAAGAATACGTAGATTTGGTGCATACAAATGTGCCTAGTAAAAAGCGTGCCATTTCCAAATTAAATAAAAATAAAACTAATAATTCTTGATATGTTACTTAAAATAAGGCATTAGAAAAAGAGTATCTCAAAACCCTTTGTGTCTTTTTTAAAATCTTCATCCTTGAATAAGTCGGGCAGGAAACCTCAACATTTTATTTGAGTATTTAAGAGTTCCCTTTGGAGTGGAATTGATAGAGCTTGATATCACTATGTATAAATAAATAATTTGAAGGTTTCTATGTCCAGATAAAATTCTAAAATCAGATAAGTGGGTTTCATTTTATCTTTTGTTATTTTAGCAGTGGGAAGCTTAGTTTTTCCCTTCCCTCAATGGCCTATAGTCCTCCCAAGATTACTCCCTCAAGGCTCTCCTGTGGCCTGAGGGATGTATTAGGATCTCATCAGCTCTTTTAATCTGATTGTCATTCTGTATTTTAATCTCTGCTTTTAGGTCCTCTCATAAATGGGAGGGACTGCATAGTCTCCCTTTTCTCTTTACCTTCTAAACCACACTCAGTCCACAGCAGCCCAGGAGTTATAAATGCCAGATGATAGATATGCTTCATTGTGAAAGTGTATTTGGTGATACTTTTCTTCTGACAGTCAATAATGTAAGATTCAGTTTAAAAGCTTATAATTGTGTATGCCATTTAACATCATGATAGTTACTAGTGATGGCTGCATGCTTTATAAAGACGTAAGTGGAATTCATCAGTTCATTTCTTAATTTTTTTAAATGATTTGCTTGACTCCTAAAATATGCCAGAAATTGGGCTAGGCATTCAGAAGACAAAAATAAACACGTTTCATGCCTTTAAAAACTCACAGTCAAGTAAAGACATGGTCACGTAAATTATTATAATAGAATATGACAAAAAATAAAGTATAAAATTCCATTTGGGCACAGAGAATGGATGAGGTAACAAAACTGAGGTAAAGGTCAGGAATGGTCAAGTTAGATACCACATAGAAGATAATGTTTGAATGGGTTTCAAAGGAAGAATATGAGACAGTAGAAGGAAGCCACTTCAAGCAAGAACATATACAAAGAAGGAAAACATAATAAGACATGAAATTGTTACATATCTGTCAATAGTTTGGTATATAAAGAACATAAGATGACAACTGGCATATTGCTGAAATTGGACATTGTAAATTCCTGTGAGGAATGATATTTGTGTTCAATATCAGGATTTTTTTTAGCTTAGTATGTCCCTGAAGTCCCATGATGAAGAGGGAGACAGGTATGGCTCCCAGAATCTTAGAAAACCACAACAGATTTGTGACACCTTCTATAATCAAGCAATGTGATCATTTAAGCCCAGTTCAAAGGGGTACCTTAGACAAATAGAGAAAGGGAAAACTGATTTTTCTATGACTAAGTTATTCCCGCATAGCCCTATCACAGCATAGGACAGAATCTGTAGAAATTCAGAGAAATGTAATGCCTAACAGTTCACCACCAAAAACTTATACCACAAGCAAAATCATCCTTTTAAAGATCTTTCTTTTCTTATCACCCCTTGTGTTCTTCTGGAGCATTCCCACTGTGACAATTCTTTGACCTCACAGAGAACTGCAGTCCTTTATCCTTATTGCTTCATTACTATCTACCAGCTCCCTCAGGAATTTACTTCCCTTCTTCAATAGCTCTTGTTCCAGAGCCTTTCTAATAATGACTCTTTTGCAAACACCCTGGATGCCTTGGGCTCTTCCTCCTTCTATCACATCCACTTTGCAAACCCCAGTGATGAATCCAACAGTTCACTTTCTTTCTGAGCCAGCATCCATGGAGCTCAGTACAGCTAGACAAAAATCTTAAAGCATGGAAGACTGGGATCATGGTTCATTAATGATCACCAGTCTCAAATGGTCATTTAACATAGAGACTAAAGTGATCTCCCACTCACCATCACAGTGACTATTTAATACCTTTTCTATGCTCCTCCACTGCCCCATCTCCTTTTGTTCTTAGCAGATAACCTGACCTCATAGTTCACTGAGAATATAGAAACCACATAATAAATATGACATTATCTTCTCATTACTAAATGTGCGCTTGCCGTCATCTAGTTATTTCCTTCTTCCCTCTTATTACAAAGGGGAAAGTAAGCCTTTTAAAAATCTACTTTTTTCAGTGTTTCAAGTAACTTCTTTTTAATCCCCTTTCCTATTTCTTCCATCTCTTTCTCATGGATTATTCTCATCAGCATTCACATACCCTCTCATACCTCTCGTTTCAAAAAAAAAAAAAGAGAGAGAATCAAAACAAAACTTTCCCTTGGTTCCACATCTCCACTTCAACTGGTATCTATTTTCTCAGCTTCCCTTTAAACCCAGCCTCAACTTCATCACTTCCCAAGACATCTTGCTCACAATACCACCATCCCAGCTCTTTCTTTGGTCATCAATGATTTATGTCAAACTAGTTCTGGTATTGCTCGACCTCTCAGCCCCATGCAAAATCCTTTCCCATTCCTGACAAAGCCTCTTTGCTTCTGCAATAACAAACTTTCCTGCTCGTATTTTTCTTTGGTTCTTCCTTCTCAAACCCAAAGAAGAGTCTGAGTTGAGGATTTGTGTGCAAGCAGTTGATTTGAGAGGTGATCCAGGGGGATACATGTTAGGGACTTGGAAGAGAAAGAGAAAGGCAAAGAGGATAAAGCAATAGTAGTGTGTTATCAAGGTCAATGGTAGGCAAGAGTAGTACAGACAAATTCCTCTGAAGCTTTCTTAGAAGTATACAGAATGCTTCCTCTTAATTGCCCAAAAGACTTTGATATTTCTTCCTTCTTTACCTATCACTTAATTTTTGTAGGACTCAGGACCTAGTCCTGGGCCATCTTCTCTTATCACTTTAATATCCCTTCCCAGTAATCTAAGAGATTCTAATGCTGCAAAAGGCACCTAAATGTTTATAGCTCCTAAATTTTGGTCCACTGAATAGGCTGATATTTCAGGTATAACTTTCTACATGACATCTCCATTTGGAGATTCATCAGACATCTCATATTTAGAATGCCCAAAATAATCTCTTGATTTTTCCCCATTCCTGTCCCAAAATTTGCTGCTTCTTTAATTTTCCACATCTTAATAAATTCCACTCACTCAGTTACAAAAATGGAAACGTGGGAATCATTTGACAGCCTCCATTTTCTCCCTACTTACATCCAATTCATCACCACATCAAGTTCCGTCAATTCTACTGTCACATTATACCTCAAATTTCTTTACTTTTTACGCCTTATTCTTCTTCTAGATTATTGCAAGAGTCTGCTTCCGTTTTTGCTTTCCTGCATTCCACTCTGCACATAGTAGCTAGAATAATCGTTCAAAAACATATGCCAAATTTTATTACTCTCCTACCTAAAAGTTTTAATTGCCTTTATATTATCATTAAGTAGATAACAATTTGTACTGATTTTCTTGGGACAAGTCCCAGTTTATGCCTATCGTCACAGCTTAATTATTAGCAGTGTCTACCTTCATTCTTCAAATTGCCAGTTTTGGACAATAAATTATATTATCCAAATCACTCTACTCTTAAAATACAAAATCTCTGTATGACTTACTACAAACTCATCTATAGAAGTTAAGGGCTTGGTCTCATATTATTACACACTAGCCAACTTGAAAGCACCATCACTTTCTGCTTCAGAGTCCTTACACACACTGTTCCCTCTGAGTACAATGCATTCTTTCTGAAGATAACACCTGGCCACCTCCTTGTCTTTCATCAAGAGTCCAGGAAAGGCCATCTTCTAAAACAGGCATTTCTCAATGACATGGTATAAATCACTCTCACTAAGGCATTTTCTTTTTTGTATTCTCTTCCTTTCATTCTTAATGTAATTATAAATTTATGTGTACATTTATTTGTTAATACACATCTTCCTCACTATATAGTAAACATGAGGACAAAAAACATTCTACAGTTATTTTCATTCTAGCACAGCACTGGATGGACCCCCATTCTGGGTGTTCTCTAATACTGTGGAAAGAATGGTGAACAGAGGGAGAAATACCAGTCAAGGACTTTTGATACACCCAGTTCCTAAATCTGAATAAATACAAAACCTCTCAGCACTCTGACCTACTAGAGTGCAATGAAGATGTTGAAAGAAAATGCCAATGTAGGAGAAGCACATCAAATTTTCTAGTACTTTATGAAACTAAACAAAACTGTCTAAACACAATGAGACTAAGTCCACAGAGGCAATAGTTTAGAATGCCTTGGTAAAAAGGGGAGGTTTATTATCTCTCTCAAAACAGTAAACTTACAAAAAGGATAAAATACTCAATGAAAAATTCAGCTTAGGAGAAAAAAAGCATTCAAATGAAACTATATGCTCAATCAGTTCTCTGATTAAGAATCATAAATTGATAAATTTTCATAGCCAAAAAGGTTCTGAAAAAGGCTCTGGACATGAACTAGTTCAGTTCTATCATCTTGCAGAGAAGAAAGCTGGGAATCAGGGAATGGAAGTAAAGTTAGAAAGTCCACAGTAATAACTGGTCTCCCATATTTCTACACAATGAAACAGGTCTACTGCAAAAATATTATTTTACTAGTAACTAATACAAAATCTAGTGAACATGTACTATTTTTGAAATAAAAATAAACATACTAGGTTTATAAGAAAAAAGTCTTTAGATAATCTGTTACTCTAAGAACTATCTTCTATACCCCATCAGTCTCCTATGAGGAAGAAATTAAGATGTTATGGTAAAAAAATTATATATATAAATGTAAAAATATAGAACACAGTTGCAAAGGTGAATTATTAAATCACATTTCAAAGCAATCTTTTTCAATAAAATAAAGTATCCACTATTGTCACATAGTTAATGAATTACTTTATTTTTTTTTTAGTTAAAATGTGTTCTTAGGTTTCTCCTCTTTGATAAATTTTATTTTTCATTTTATGAAGTGATTCATTTTATGTAAGTGATTCTGACAGTGAATTCATAAATCCCTTACTAAATTTCGAGCCTTCAAAAACTGACACTTTTCACAGAGGGATACCTGTTTCAAGGAATGTGGTTGTAGCATCATATACTGGATACTTTCTTTACCATGTCGAAATCACATATCCGTTTATGAAAAGCTCACACCATTTATTTCGAAAGGAAAAGAAAGTCACCCATCTCCCTACCCTCGAAAGAAAGGTCATATTGTAAGACCTATCCTTTCCAAAGATGACCTACATCACTGCTGCGTGACCACGTGAAAGGCTAGAATGGCAGATTAACACAAGGGCCTATGTAGTCTGCTCTTTGCCAAGATAAATATCCCATTGTAACGTCCAAGAATGAGAGGCTGAATATTTTCTATACAGACATTCTAGGCCCTCACAAATTCCTCCCCAAATTCTTCTGAGTCCAGATTTAGTGATTCACAGGTCCTACCCACAGTATATAATTTGTCTGACTTTAGAATGTAAATACGGTCTGCTAACTTTTATACTGTACCCTAGTTTTAATAAATATTAAAATTATTTTACATGTTTAAATATGAATATTAGAGAATACAATATTTAAACATGTAAAATAATGTTATGCATATTAAAAAAGCATAATATGCATAAAATAAAAATTTTGCATGATAAAGAGCATTATTCTATTCGATAAAAATACTTGCCAAAGAGCCTCAATAATACATCAAATAAGTGAAATGAAGAGACAGATATGGGAGAAATTATTTTACTCATCAAGACTTTCCAATATATGACATTTTTCCAAACTGAAAAACATACAATGCAGCAAATTCTCCATCCCAGAAATGTAAGCTAGTATTTAGCAGTTATGTGACCAACTGACTTGAAGGCTGCTAAGAGCCCCATGTGAGGTTTTCATTACAAAGATCTTATCTCTGATATATCAGGACTAACTTGGAAATTGTAATTACTTTTATAGAAGTTCAAGGCTGGGCTTCTTTTCCTGGGTTCCTCTTTTTGTGGGGGGTGGGGGGGGTGGAGAGACTAATGATGTCCTGGAAACAATGAACTTAAAAAGAAATAGCTAGGAATATCTGATCCTCCTTTGACAAAATGTGAACACTTAGACCCTTTTCCTCCAAAGTGGAAGTAGATGAAGCTAGCATAGAGGAAAGGAAAAGAATATAAGTAGAGAGAATGAGAGAAATGCATATGTTACTACTGTTCCTTTATCTCAGCGAAGCTATTTCGAGTGATTACTGGGGGAAACTGCTCATAGTCAATCTCATATTTTCACTCCATGTTTGACATCAATGTTGTCAATACGACATAATCATCTCTGTCAAAAGCATCATTCATTTTCAAACTGCAGAGTTATTTACAGTCGTGTCTTCATTCAATGTAACACTACCACTCAACACTCATCTGTCCCTTCTCTGTTTTAAGTAAACATTCGGGCAGACTTTTAAAGAAGCTCTATTTTAGGTTAGGCTAACAACCTGAAAATGAACCCAAAGAGAAAATTTTCTTCTCTTGTCCAAATACCATTTGGACAATTGGATAAACTTTTTCACAAAAACTGGCATTTCAAATTGAGTTTTGTTTGGTAAGAGACATGGTGCTGAAAAGTGACATTTATAGTGACAGCAATATGGGTCCCCAATAAAGTAGACTGTTGTATTCTGCTCTAATTATAACTTTTTAAAATTTGTGTGTTTTTAAATTTGGAAATCAATTATAATAATGTAGCTTCTAGTTAAGTACCTACTCTAAATCTCTGTTTACAAAAACATGGCTGATATGGGTCTTCGAATACAATTTATAAAAATATTGTGAGGAAAACTTAGTTTTATGCTTCTAAGCACCTGAACGAAAACTGTTGCCTTCATAGCTTCTACGTACCCAGCATGGTGGTAGAAGCTACACAGCATATGAAAGAATGATAGTGATATGAAGAAAATAAGGGCTAATGGAAAATAGACAGTGTTTTCAAAATAAACTTAATTTGTTTCTTTCAACTAGCCTTTCAGAGAACAAATCTTACAACTCTTGATATATCTAGAACTTTCTATTTCCCAGAGGCAACTGGTTATATCTTTTTACTAGCAGAAGACATGATAATAGCTAAGAAGAGGTGGATGGAATTTTGAAAATTGGAAGCAGATATAGAGCTAATTTGACAGACAAAAAGAATTTTAGTGGTCTAATGACTTTCAGAAACTATCCTCAGTGCTTTTGCTAAGAAAAGTATATCACTAACAATCTGTGGAATCCCTTTCTCTTAATATAAAATACATCAAGTACATAAACTAAAAAAATAAGTCAGACATTCTAAATATGTTTTCATTATCTGAAAAAAATTGAAACCTGGGTCATTTTGAAACCTGTGCATTTAAAAATACTAACAGCCTCTTGTATACTAGACACTTTGCATAAATGATTTCATTTAGGCCTCCCTCCAGACCATCAATTTGTTATCATCATCCCCATTTTACAGATTAGGCAACTAAGAAGGACAGAGGTTCAAGGATTTGCTTATGGTTCTGTAGTTAATATTAATAGTGGTGTAGCTAACATTACCATCGATATAAATACTGTGACCTTTCCATGGGTATTCTCTCATAATTCTAACAGTAGGGATTATTAACGTCAATTTATGGAAGAACAAAACCAATCAAATCTTAGTTTTCAACAACTTGTTTTGTCAAAGAGTTTACTTAGCTAGTTCACATCGAGCTGGGATTTAAACATGGATTTTGGGGATTTTTTTTGGGTGGTGGCGGTGGTGGTGGTGGTTATTTTTACTCCAAAGCCAATGCTTTTTTCAACTAGACATACCCATCTAAGATCAAAATTGGAATTTGAATTCATATAATTTGTTTTCAGTAAGTGCATAAATTTCATTTTACCTTACTGTCCTAAATAAAGGTTAAGAATATCAAAATGGTTGCTTACTGTCTTTATTTTTTTGTTCTGTGATTTCCTTTTGTCTCCCTCTTCCTCATTTCCTGATTATGTTAGCCAAACCAGGATCCCTGGACTCGATTTCATGAGAATTCTTCCTTTTACTTTGAGTATCAAATGTTTCTAGGACCAATGTTAAATTTGTTTTCCATTTTACTGTTTTGCCATGTTTTCCCAGCTTTTCCTACAGCACCTCTACTACTGGGAGACCAGGCTCCTAAGAATGTAGGCCGTGCTGAAAACCACCATACTCTAATTTTCTCCAGTTCATTCTATATCTTGGATTACTGATTATTGCCAAAGCACAGTACTCTTAGATATTCTCTATATCTGCTCATTTCCTCAGAACCTCAAACTCTCTTTCATTGTCAGAGTAGGTTGCACTGACCATAGTCCATTTTCTGTCCTCTCAGCCTCTTGTCTTCTCTCTCCCATTTTCTGTTTTTTTTCTCTATATTTTATTTCATTTTCTATTTTTGCATGTGCATTGCCCCAAATGAAGTCCATTTTGTTAGATCCCCATTCATCCTTTTCTTATTTTCCATATATTCCCATCTCCACTATTTTCTTGCCCTGTCAGAATATTAAAAAAAATAAATAAAATAAAAGATTTTGAGTACCATTTTTTTTGTTACATACAAGCAGCTAAGAAACAAAGTTAGAAACAAAGTCTTCAATTACAGAATAACTCACACATAATGATAGTTGTGAGGTGTTTTTAATGAACACATCTTTTACCATGATTGTTACTGTCTCCTATAATTATATGTGTTATGTTTTTGGCTCCCTTTTCTACTTCTTATGTTCTTGATTTACATTAAAAAAAAGTAAAAAGTTCAGATAATAAGCATCAGTTACTGAATTGTCACCTCCTCACTCTACTTATTGACAATAATTTGGAAATAACAAACATCTCATCTGATTATTAGGCCATCCATTTACCATGACCTGGGGCCACTTCTCAGTGATTAATGATGTGTGAGCTTGTGGCAATATTGAAAAGAGCAACCTGAACCTTAACTCCAAGCATAACAATATCTTTAGAGGCTTACAACAATTATGCTTAATTTTTTATTTCTAGATGTCTGCAATCAAATAAGTAAATCTCTATTCTTAACTTTGAAAAATAGACTTAAATAATTGATCTAAAATTTAAAATCTACAGTTATTGTGAAAGTCTTATGTTTTCTGAAATTCATTAGCCAGTGATATGTAGCCTGGAAAACACACACACACACACACACACATACAATTCCAAATAAGAAAATGAAAGAATCCTTTTGTGGGGCATTTTACTTCCATGTATAATTCTATAGGATATTTCAAGATCCTTCCTGGATTATATCTTCATTTGAATAGCAATTGACCATTTACAATGTATTTTTAAAATATAATATCTCATTTCTACAGGGGTAGGTATAGCAAGTAATGAAAAAGAAATGGAATTAAAGGGAATTAAATGTTTTTCCAAGTTCATGTAGTAATCTGGGGCTAGAACCCAGGTCTTCTGATTCTTAGTTGATGGTTTTTTCTATTCTATCATGCCAAGCTAAACGTTAGATCATATATGTACTACCTAAAGTAAAAGCAAATATTGGGCTTTAATTTTCTTAAAAATAGAAAATGTATTTTTAAAATATATTCTAACATACATAATTTATTTGATCCGGTGTGACAAAGGAAAGGAGCATTATGATTAATTTTATTTTCTGGTTTGCAGTTTTTGAGATTTCAAACCTGGTTAAAAATACATTCAACATCATGAGAGAATTCAAACTTTAATGCAAAGGACACTTCAAAATCTTATAGTACTTCAGGGTTATATTTTTTAAACTGAATTTTTACTGTTTTACAGAGATAGTATTGGCTATGATTTCCAGCTGGAATAGCATACCAACATACCTTTATTCCATATGGCATTACTTTCTGGCTGCGTCAATACAAATAAACTACAAAGTAATAAGTTTTTTTTTTCCTCAGAGCAGAAACATTTTAAAGGTGTGCACATTGTCACATGAAAAGCTTTTAATTCTGTAAGTGCACATTAATTTTTCTAAGGCCTTGTTTCTCATTAAAATTATGGTTGCACATATTTTGAAAACATACTTTACTATATTTTCAGTTGAAATATTTATTTTAGATTAATGCAATAATCATCAGTTCCACTTTGAATATCATGGCCATAAATATATTATACATTTTTTTGAATAGTCATAGATGTTAACTGAGGAAGTTGAGAAAGATGAGGAATATCAAAAGACAAATGAAGCTAACCCCAGTAAAACTGTTGCATGTATATATTAGTTTCCTGCTGATGCTTACTAGATTACTACAGACTTAGTGGCTTAAAACAGCACAAATTTGTTATCTTATAGTGCAGGAGGTCAAAAGTCTAAAATGGATCTTATAGACCTAAAATTGGGGTGTCAGAAGAGCTGTGTTCCCCTGGAGGCTCTAGCAGAGAATCCACTCTTTGCCTTGTCTTGCATCTAAAAGCTGCCTTCATTTCTTGGTTTGTGGCCACTTCCTACTGACCTCTGCTTCTATCGCCACATCTGCTCTAACTCGGACCCTCCTGCTTCCCACTTGTAAGCAACCCTTGTGATTATAATGGGCCCACTCGGATAATCAAGGATAAACTCCTCATCTCAAGGTCCTTAACTTAATCACATTCACACAGTCCCTTTAGCCATGTAGGTTTTGGGGATTAGGACGTGAACATCTTTGGGAGGACATTCTGCCCATAATGATGTGCATAAAATATTATAACTTCTAAATCAACATATAGATATGACGTACTCGAAAAAAACGTTCTTATATAAAATTGATTCCTATAAATGGTAATTGTGATCTGTGTATGAAAGATATGAGATGCTAGTCGTTTTAGAAACACAAATCACATAAATCCAATACCTGAAAGCTGTCTTCCGGTGAATAAATGTGTGTTTCGCCTTACAGAGCATTATGTAAAAATTAAATTGCGAAAAAAAATTTTTAAGACAAATGTGTACTATGGAATATGTTTTTAAAAATTGTTTTCCATTAAAGTTGGCATTTATAGATCTCTCTCTAATAGCTACAGCTAGATCAGCTGTGATGAAGGCAAAATAAGCAGTAAGGAAGGCAAGAGTGTGTTGTGAAACTGGTTTCCAGCCTAGTGGTGTCCTAGTGAAAGAGGAGTGAAGGAAACATGCCACAAAAGTGAACTGAGGAAGGTAGAAGGTGTCATTTTGCTTCTTTGAGAACTATTTCATCCTCTGTTTTTGAAGTTACTTTTAATAATACGTAGGAATTGGACAATTTAACATTTTTAAAAAGATTTTGCATCAAGTAACTTCACTATTTAAAGACTTGAGGCAAAGACAACAGGTTTTTTCCCCCCCAAAAAACTTAGTATTTTGCCCTAATTCTTAATGATTACTCTCTAGGAATTAATGTATTTGTCTTTTATAATAATACTATTCTTGAATAGCTTAAATTTTGTCTTATCTCTATGTGTGTGTCCGTTGGTATTATTAACTGTAGCCTAGAATCATGAAAATGCCTTACACAAGTATATACCATTCCAGTGGTGTGCTGAAGCCTGCTTGTGCTAGTTTCTGAGAGCTGATTCTGTGTGCATCACCTCCCAATTCTGAGTTCAGTGGCATAATGCTAATAGTTTGAAATGGGCCATGGTGGGAGTATTTACACCACAGAATCAGCAAATGTGACAAACATGGCTTTTTCTTTCCCAGAAAGCTAATTATTAAACACTTATTAGCATCCCTCTGCACATACAGATTCAGTGCTAATTGGGTTAAGAGTTTAAAGCATCTTCTAATTAATCATGGCTACTTGGAAGCCAATGTGATTTCTACTGAATGATGTAATATGGCATATTTTGAACCATTCCATCTTTTTACCTGTGAGATCTGTGATGCTGGATTATAGTTTAATATTATCACAAAATTATAAGATGAAGATAATATAAAAAGTAAATTTCTACCTTGTAATACATAATATTGATATCATGTACTCCCAAATATGATGCACTAAAAAGAACATATCACTTCTGGAGTATTCTTGTCAAAAATGCATAATCATAAGCATAGAAAAAATCAGACAAACCCAATCTCCACATTGTATCAAACAAATGATCAGTACTCTTTAAAAGTGTTAAGGTATTGAAAGACAAAGGCTGAGAAATTGATTCACATACTGAAGGTTAAGGAGACGTGGCACAAATGTGGATTGGATTATGAACAAGAAAAAGAGCATTAGTGAGAAAACTGGTAAAATTTGAATAATGTCTATAGATTAATAAATAGCATTGTGTGTTAATTTTCTAATTGTAATAACTGATCTATGTTATGTGAGATAACATTAGAGAAAGCTGGTGAAGGGATATACAAAACTTTCTATTCTCTTTTATAACTTTTTAAGTCTAAAATTATCTCAAAGTACAAAGTTTAAAAAATGTTTAAAGTTTGTTGTTTTTTTTTTAAAGAATATGTGCATTAGAAATAGGCAAACCTAGATTTGAATCTTGGTTTTACAAAACTGTGACTTTGGACTGAATATTTAAAGTACTTTTTATATTTAATTTTGCTTTTGTTATTCATAAGAGCTAGATAATAACTACATTTATTTTACAGAGTGGTAGCAATTAAATAAGATAATGCTTTCTAAATCTCCTAACAGTGCCTGATACACAGCATGCATTGAATAAATAATAGTTAGTGAAGCTGTATTAATGTTGAAGAAAATATAAAACTGTTACTATTTATTTTTTGACAATTATAAGGTTCTGAATGCCCTTATATTGCTCCTCCAAGTCCATAGATATACATGATTGCCAAGAATCAAGAGTATGCATTTTCAAAAGATACCATTAAAACCATCCATAGAACTTTCACTGCATGAGGGCCATAGTCTTGGGCCTAAAAGAGAGAGGAGTCCAAGGGCTCAACTGAACTGGCCTAATGTAGCATGAGCTATATTTTAGGATCTAGTAATGTAAACAGAGTGGCTTGGCCTTGTCATTAAACTCTAGAGACATTGCTCTCATGGTTTCTGAATTGGATAATAACACAGTTGCCTGCCAATTCCTATATGCAATTTCCCAATATTGTACAATCATAGCTTCCCGCACAAATGTCAACTATACGGCAGATTAATTTTAATCATGTAAACCTGGAAGTGAGAGGTGCCTTTAGGTTTACCAGAGAATTTTTCTAGTGACAAATAATATACACTCCTTAAAAAGTTTTACCCTTGTGGGCTAAAGGCCAAATGTTGCAAGCAATGTTGCAAGCATACTGCTTCTGAAATGTATAAATTATTTTAATAAGAATTTCACCTTTAGACAAAACCATCTATTCCTATTCCCTGTAACCTCATTCTTAAAGCAGATTTTACATCATACAGCTACTAATCTAAAGACAGAACAACCACCAAAGGGTCCAATGACATCAGTGACATGAAAATACAAAACCATGAAAAATTTTCTCACAGCTGCCAGGAAGAAACTGAGAAGCAACACTCAGTGCACAGTCTTACTTATACAGAAAGCCCCATGCATATGGTTAGGTCTTAAAACACAGGTTTCTACTTTTCAGTTCAAAATGTTTTTTTTTTCTAGCCAGTCTTCACCCAGGATTGTGAAAAGCACTCTGTGAAGTTAACAGCAGGTTTTTAGAAGAGCTTTCAGCTACAGAGTCCAGACTTTGCTATTCATCTTCATGGCTAGGAAGGAAAGAAAATTTTCAAGTCCCTTCAGGGGTTTTATAGGTACTCTTGCTTCAACTTACTATTTCTAGTCTTCATAAAACAAAAAACACTGAGGATGACATAGTGAAGCAGTCAGTTTATTCCAAATGCTGAAGTGCTTATTTTACCTTACATTTTACAAGTTTACAATTTTGGAGTCATTTGAGCTACTCATTGCCTCAGTGGTGCAATATTTTTTTAAAGTTATTTCTGACCATAATAGACACTTTTAGACCTTCAGTGATGAGCAAGCCCCAGAGGCAAAATACAATAAAGATTTAAGGGGCTGTTCCGTGCAGCACTGTAGCTGCTTTGTGGAGGAGAGGAACCGAAGTGAGAGGGCTGGCCTGGTGTGTGATTATTTCTGACAATGCTTTAGTTTGTTTAATTTTTAATTTATGCCAGTAATTTGGGGCACTGGAAACTATGATCCAAAGAAAGATACGCTTTCATCTAAGATGTGAAAGGTTTTTTTTCGTTGTTGTTTTTATGTTGTTCTTTTTAGATTTGGTCAACAAATTGTGTTTGAAGCAGATGAAATAGCCAAAAACAGAACTCAAACTACTTCCATTATGCTCATACCAGCCCCTTATGTTTGGCTTTCTGTACATGTGGAAAAAGATGAGACACACTGCATTCTATATTTCGCTTATTTTCATTGAATATCAAAGAAAAACCAGCTTATTCTATTGTTTATGTTATTCTATGATAAAGGAACTGTAATCTATTTCTTATCATGAAACTCTGAGCTCACTGCAATATTATCAGAGATATATTTGCTGTTTCTGAAGACATCATCATGGAAGTGTTTGTGTTATATTTGTTGATATTTTACTTTACTGGATATATAAACTGGATTATAAACAATTCAGTTTAGCTTTCATTTGAGCACCATAGAATTTTAGTGAGTCTCAGGCTCAGAGAAATATTCTTTTATGGATATGTTTAGCAGATCCCTTTGCTAGTGAAAGCACTTAATGTGAATTTCTTATGCTCTTCCCTCAAGAGAAATGGTGTTGGAAGGAAGGAAGGAAGGAAGGAAGGAAGGAAGGAAGGAAGGAAGGAAGGAAGGAAGGAAGGAAAGAAGAAAATGTATTTTTGTTTTGTATACATAAATATATAATATTTATAATATATACTGTATTATACATTTATATACATACATATATTTACATACATATATACACATACAAATTAGCATATTTTTTCATATGTGTATATACATACATATACCCTTTTATCATATTTACTGATGATCACACGGACGGTGGGCCCTGATAATTGGCTGCTCGCATCAGACTATTGAATTTGTTAAGATGACGATTCCCTGGCAAATAGGAATATAGAGGCAAGAGGTTGAACGAGCTCTAAAATCACACAGAAATCTTTGTCTATCGCATTTTCTCTCTTCTAAATCTTCAAACTTTCCTTATCCCTTGCTCCTTCCTCTTGTCAACCCAGAGGAATAAAGTCTAGCCTACCTGTCTTTGAAAAATGATGTTTTTTCTTCTTGATATGTTGGTGTCCTACTAATCTCAAGGATTTCAAATTTTTTTCTTATAATCAAGCTTCTGGAAACAACAGCCTTCATTTAATGTCCTAATTTTTCACCTCCTTTTCACCCTTAACTCTCTGTAATCTGATTTCTGATCCAATTAATCTTTGAAAACTAGTTAACTTTCAAAGTGGCTTCTAGTTCCACCTATATACTAATGAGTACCAAAGGACTGCACACAGATGAATCCATAGGTCAATGATCATTCCTCATTTACTTAATCTCCCAGAAGTACTGGACAAAGGTATCATTTCCTCCTTCTTGAAATACTTCTTTATTCTGCTTTTGGGATATTATACTCCCCTCAGTTTCCCCCTGCCTCTTGAGTTGTTTCTTTTGAGTCTCCTTGACAATTTACTTCTTACTTTCCAGACTTCTCAGCTGTCAAATGTCCCAGGGCTCACTCAGTGGGCTTTGTCTCTTTTATATCTACACTACCCTTGGTGATCTCATCTGTAAAAACTTTAAATATCATCTACATATGGGTGAATATACATTTATAATTCTAGTCTGGATCTTTCACCTGAACTCCAGACTCATATGCCAACTAACTATTAAACATCTCCACTTGGGGGTCTAATACTCATCTCAATCTAATATTTCCCAACCCAAGTTTATTATCTCTTCACTTCCTCACACCATCTCAGTTAATTACAACTCCATTTTTCCATTTGCTCATGTCCAAAACCTCGGAGTCATTGTGAATTCCTCTATGTCCCTCACACTCCATATCTAATCCATTACCAAAAACCATTGGTTCTTTTTCAAAATGCGTCCAGAATCTAACCACTACTTTCCCCTTCCAGCTTTACTATCCTGTCCAACCAGCACCATCTCTCTCCAGTATTATCACGATGGCCTCCCAACTGATTTTTTTCTGCTTCTAGCCCTTGCCCTATTCAGTCTATCCTTTGTTAAAATGTGAGTAGGCTCATATCATGCTTCTTCTCAAAACTCTCTAATGGTTTTCTATCTCAGTTAGAGTAAAAGCCAAAGCTTGCACAATGGCCTACAAGATCCTATGTAATCTGGCCTGCTCTTTACCTCTTCCTCCTAATCTCCCCCTCTCGCTGCTCTAGCCTCACTGCTCTTCCTTTTCCTCAGACATGCCAGGCCTATTCCAGGCTTAGGGCCTTTGCACTTGCTGTTACCTCCTCCTATAACACTCTTCCCTTGTTATCCACATGACTCACTCCCATGCCTCCATTATATAAATATCATCTCATTTAGGCGATCCAATGCCACCATCCCTATTACTGGACACACACACAAACACATACACACACACATATATTTTAATACATTCATTTATTACCTTTCCCCTCACATTACTCTATTCCTACTAGAATATAAACTCAATCAAGGCAGAGATTTTTGAGCTTTATCATATGTCTACTTCTATAACCTCTAGAAAAATTTATTTGCCTGGTATATAAATGAGTAAACAAATACAGGAATGAAATCTACATTTCTCAGACATGTAACTTTAACTAAATAGTTGATATCCTAATACACAGTCCACCACTGCCTCAAACATAAATCTAAAACTCAATTCACCACTTCACCCATGAGCTCAAACTTTAGTTCTACCAGTTACTAGTTAAGAGACTGCACAGAACCCTCAATATCTTTTCCTGTAAAGTAGGAATCAAAATATACCCAATATTTGTTCCTTCATTGCCTTTAATTTCTACTTTGCTTTCCATCCTACCTCCCTAAGTACCTGTTTATAGTTTTGTTCTGCTACATGGTACTCATTTTCTGAATGCCCATTAAATGACGGTATTTCCTGTTCATCCTTGAAAGTTCTATTCAGATTTTTACCCCGGGGAAATTCTTTCCTTCTACCGTCCCTCTCTCCCTCCCACTACATTCCCACATATCCACACACACAACACCTGAGCACACCGGGTAAGCATCAACGTGATATTTACATTGTATCAAAACTATCTTCTTACCACTCAAAACTGAGCAAGCATAATAACTACATCTCAATCATCTTTGGAGTCCCAAGGCTCTATCAGAGAACAAGGCCCATGTTAGGAGCTCAATAAATTATTGTTGAATGATAAATGAATGAGTGCATAGAAGAAGGAATAAATGAATGAGGTAAGATCACAAGGCACATTAAAAGCAATGGATTAATGTTTCCTTGCATACCCTGAGAGCTCTGCATATTTTTATTGGAGCATTTAGAAATACAGCTTACAGATGAAAGTCAAAGATTCATGATCACATAAAACATTTCTTCACTACCTAAGCTAGCTAGAAAGTGAATACTTAGTTTGACGTGAAATTATCCAGTGAAATTCTTATGTCTATTTTTGCAATTTTCTGGGTAAAGTGGCCTTGTGGCTTTCAGAGGGAATTTATAGTGAATGTAGAAATGTAAGCAGGCCAAGTTGGAGTCCTTCATGTTTTGGCATTAAATGGAGTTTAAGCTGGTCTTGAATCCTGGCCAATGCTGCAGCATTGTTTTGTTTTGTTTTGTTTCATTTGTTTTTTCCCCTCTATATTTCACATGAGAAAGCCAAATATTTTATCAAATTACCTTAGTTAACTGTATTTTCACTTAAATGACACAGACATAAAAAGAGATAATAGTTCTAGAAGTATGCTGCTCTTCCACAATCCACTTTGCCACTTGTGGAAATCTTACAGAAAACTATTAATAATTGAGCCTGGTGCTGACAATAAAACTCACAGTATGCTCTTATTACATTTGTCATTCATGTTGCTTCCTAGTACTTTATTCCATTCTCTGTGAATATTATTATTAACTTTTATAATGTGCAACATTCATATGTGTATGATTTTAAAGAATAATACAAAAATATTGATGCTATAAATCAAGGGCAAAAATAAAGTTAATTAGAATTCCATCATTAAAAAAGAGGATAAAAGGAAGAAAAATTTCCCATTATTTTATATAAGCAGCATACCAGTGTGACTTAGGAAATGGCTACACTTATTGGCCATGCCTATCATTACATTAATTAAATGCAAGTGTGGTTATACATTTTCTCCTTCCTGGTGTGAGATGGCAGAGATTTTGCCTTGACTTCATTCTTTGGGTTTTGGGTTTTGTTTCACTGCGTTGGCTCTAAGACACTAAAGAATTTTAGACTAAAGAATCATAATGTGATGTTATCGATAGTGCTTCAAAATATCAAGATTAAGTTTCCTGAAGAATCTGAAGATGTCCTTTAACTTTTGTCTGTATCATTTGAAAGACGAGTTGCGTAAAAAATAAAGAAACGATAATGTGCCCTTTATAGCATGATAAGAATTATTCTCAAAGATAATTTTTCTAATTTTTGAGTGGCATCAGCTGCCTAGGCAAGGCCAAGGACATTAATTATAGAAAAGATGCTAGGCAGGAATACTTATGTGCCTTTCATTGTTATAGAACCTCATTTGGGAGTTAATATCAGTGCTGTCTCCAGTACCATCCATCTGACACTTGGTAAATGAGTTGTCAGTAAAGGTGAAAATATATTAATAGTGCAGATCACTTGAAATGGGTGCTCTTATGTGTTTTATCAGAAAATTCTCCCTTTGGTTAACTCAATATCTTTTCTGACACATTTTCCTTGCACTAAAGTGTCTTTTATAGTGTGTCAGAGTTATGAATACTGATGGACCTTCTCCTAAAGTGCCCCTCAAGTTCACTGCCATTTGCTCATTAGGTTTGCTTTTTATTGCATGTCAGAAAGTGCTTTCTTTTAAGCACCTACTAATAAATGGGAATTGATGAGAACGGTATCTCCAAAGCAGGCGGTAAATTCAAAGGTCTTAAATGAGGAAGTCTGTGAGGCATCTAAGACCAGGACATGTGCCAGTGGATCTCGATCTGGCTTACAGGGAATAGTCTATTTGATGTTAAGATTGAAGAGGCACACATTCCTCAGCAGTACTTGAAGTTTCAAAATGGAAACAGTTCATTGCCCCATTGATAAAAGGACATAATAAGTTATCCTTTCAAAGATGTCTTCAGAATCATTTTCAATTGCAATTCATTTATATGAGTCACATGAATTGTAACTTTGCAGGAAGCGTTAATACACTATTTCCAACTCTAACATAAAATGTGTAAGGTGAAGGTGGCAGTGGGGTAGGTGAAAATGTAGAGACAAAGAAAATGGTGGTAACAATGGCAGTGGAGGTAGGGGCCAGTGCTTATGTTCACTCGGTCATCCAAAGGATCTGGGGATGAGGCTGTAGCAGGGAAGGAAAGGGGATAAAAAAAGAGAGTGATATCTCTATCTCCTGTATGTGAGTCTCTTGGGCTGAGCATGGTTTGGAAATCCAACCCTATGCTTCCTAGCTCTGGGATACATCTGAAAAGCAGGAGCATATCTGGGAAGCAGTTTTTTAGTTCATAGAGATGTTCCTGAGCTGATTTTAGTGAGTTCCTATTAAAAGGGGAAAAATGTGAGTTAAACTTGCTGATGAAATGAGATATAGAAGAAATATTGGTTATGTGAGTTCCAACTGTGGCAGGTAAGAGCTTGCTGACTCAAAGAGGAGGAAATCAATAAGCCAGAAAGGTATAACGACCCAGCAACAAATCATTGGTAAGAGAAATGAAACCTAGAACCCTGAAGGTCATTCAGAAATTCCAAATCAATGTTTCTCAATCATTTATTTATCATGTTCATGGTTTGGCCATATCTAAAAAGTATTTTTAAATTAACATTCTTATTTACTTGTTTACTTAGCCTTATTCAGTATAATAATGTATGTGTTATATTAGTTTTATCTTTTCTAATAAATATTAAAATACGTAACTTTTAAAATTAAAAATTTAGGAATTTTTGTCTATCTTAAAAGTCCCATGTTCTGCCATTGGCACAAGTCCTGTGCTTTGGGGAACTCTATTCTAAACAATAAGAGCGAAGTATCTGTCATAGATTTTGGAGAAGACCTGACCAGCAGGGACCAGAGGGAGGGACTTAATACTATTTGTTTGTAATCTGGACTCTGCTCGTTTTCAGGAGGATTTAGAGGTGACTTAAAATTAAGATATGTATGCAATACAACTGTTAAGGTAAAAATATAAATACCAGAACTTTGTAGAAGGAAGAAGCAAATATACTTTCCCTTCAGACTAAAATAGTTACTATGTGGAGTATTGAATTTAGCTGTGCTTTCTAGAAAGGTCAACATTATATCCAACTTGCTCATAGGCTCTATGACCTCTGTTGACCCTTTTGGGAGATAACCATATGGAAAAAGAGAGTATTCTTTTTCTATGGTAAGAAACTTCGAAGTTTCCTAGAATTTCTATTGAAAATCCATATACCCAGTCATCAGTTTCAAACCTGACAGGTTTCACTAACAGGAAGAGTGGGAGAGCTGGATCTGTCAAGGTGAGCAGATGCGCGGGAGTCAGTGAAGCTTGAAGAGGGGCTTGCCTGGCAGAGGTGAGAGTGCATTTGAGGTTTAATGTCATGAATCTGTGGGCAGCCAGGACTGCTGACTTCTATGCAAACTATTCCAGTTACTTATTTCTTTATAACAAAACCCTTTCAAACTTAGTGAAATTAAAACAAAAATTGATTAATATTTTTTAAGGTTTACGAGCTGACTGGGCTCACCTGGGCAGTTTTCACTTTGGGTCTTTCATGCACTTATAGGCAGCTATCAGCTAGGGCTAGAGTCATTTCAAACTCAAGTGGGCTGGATTTTTTAGATGACACCAACATGGCTAGCTGTTGACACTGGCTGTCAGCTGGAAGCTTAGCTGTGCTGGAGCATCGAGAGATATTTTTGTTATGTGGCTCCATCTTCTCACAGTATAGAAACTGAGTTTTGAGAACTGTCTCAACAGCAAACACTCCAAAAAGCAAGAAGCAGAAGCTGCCCAGGCTACTTAAGGGTTCTTATGACTAGAACACCATTACTTCTGTGTTCTATTGAAGAGAACAATCATAGGGCCCACTCAGATTCAAAGGGGTTGAAGAAATAAACTCCTAATGGGGAAATGGCAAAGTCACAAAGTAGAAGAGTATATGAAATGGAAAATATTATTATGACCATCCTTGGAAAATATCATTTACCACATAATCCAAGAGCCTTTTTCACTTTGGAATCTAGGCGTATAAAAAGAACATAAATCCAGGATTAATCTGGGTTGGAGAATAGTGTTTTAGGCATGGTGTAAAACTGTAGGCAATGAACTCTAAGTTATGCCGACTTTGGCATGAAATAAGTTCATTATGTAATGTGCTGACAGGAAAAAGCCCTAGATTAAAAGTCTGCTCCTAGCTTTGTACTTTATTAGCTGTGTAACCTTGGGTTAGTAAGTAGGCCCTATGTCTTCACATCTACAAAACAAGAAGTTAGAATTGGATGATCTATGAAAGCCCTTCCTATTCTTAATAATTAGGAAACTATAAACTTAATGCCAATTTGCCTGCTGTGGGTCAGAGGGAATGGTATGCTGAATTGATTGCTCATAAATTAAAAGAACATATTTGGACCAGGGCTGGCTTTTTGGGAATCAATAGTTGACATTAAATATAATAGAGAAAATTATTGATGGCATTGATTGTTAGAGTTGTCCGTTGGCTCTACAGTCCTACAAAGGCATTTCTTAATGGTCTTCATAACACACAAGCTTTTAAGGCTTTTTTTTTTTAATGTTTTTTACTCTAATCTGAACTCTAGTAAGTAGTCTCTGACCTATTAACAGATGTGGAAGCTGATAATTTTAATCAGAATAACCACCTCTTAATATTGGTTTGTAAATCCATATTTCCATTCATTGAATGTCTTCAGATAGGAACAGGCTATACTCAAGTCTATGACTGCGAATTGGCTCCATGTTGATCCCTACTCAATATTAAATTATATAATGTATATCTGTGACACCATAATAAGATATCTGAGTCTAAATGCATGTAAAAGAGGACCAAGACAGTTCATATTCTCTCTCCTTTCAAAAAAAAAATGTGAACAGCAGATAGAAATATATTCTGTGCTCTATGTAGGTGCAATGGGAACTTGAAACTGCATTGAATGTGTTCTCTCCCGTGAGCAACCTAAGCAAGGGCTGGAAAGTAAATTTAAAATTGTCAGACATCTTTTAGACAGAAGCTTGAGAGGAGCTTGGCGTAAGATACATGACTTGCTAGCTTTTTGCATAATGAGAAGCTTAAACAATAGGACCGACTTGCATTTTATATAAACAATGACCACTTCCTGATCTTCTGGGGCTACTTAGATAAAACCCCTGAGGGTCAATCCATCTTATTCCAATCATGGAAAACTGCCCCTCTCTGAAAACTGCCCCTCATTTATCTTAAGGAAAATGGCAGAATGGTTTGCACCATATTCCAAATTCTCTACTCAAATTCTACAGAAATACAGCTATGAGTGTAGTCATTCATTGAGAGACTATTAGATACAAGGCACTGTACTTGAAGGCCATCAAAAACTTTATTTATTCATTCTTAATTGTTTGTCTACTTGACAAATATTTTGAGTACTTACTCGGTGCCAAGCTTTGTTCACCAGGACAGAAGTCATTGGTTTTCTACCTAATAGCTATATGTCTCACCTGCTCTCATACACAAAACCTTCCACAGAGCAGCCTTGTATTAATTTTATGAGTACCAACTCTGGTGTCAGACCACTGATTATGTGACTTTATTTATGTTATTTAATATCTCTGTAAATTGTAGATAATAATAGTAACTATCTCGTATGCTTGTTGTGATGATTAAATGAGTTAATATACTATAACTAGTGGAACAGCACCTTATACATATAAATGTTATATAAGAGTTAGCTATTACTACTACTACATGGTATTTTCAAGTGGTATTAAGAAAATGGCATTTCTTTGTTACCACTTAAAGCAAATAAGAAAACAAATCAAAAAATGAAGAGGAAGAGATATTTAATATCTTCCTCATATTTCTGGGTTTACTAGCCTAGTTCTTTCATTCATAGATTAGATACCATCTTGCAGAATTTGCTTCTATCCCGAGGTAACTGTCTTGCAGAATTTGCTTCTATCCTGAGGTATAACTGAAAATTATGAGTCGTCATTGAGGTTTTAAACTTTGACTAATGCCCCGTGTTTTTGTTATTGTTTTGCTGTCTTAAATTTCAAAGATAAAATTGAAAGGCACATCTCTAGAGCTTTTGATTTGGAATTCCAAGAAAATATTAGAAAATTGCTTTACCATTCTTGGGGGAATAGTAATAACACTGATGTAGGCACCACAAATAGAATTATTTATTGAAAGAATATTGTAGACATAAGAAATTTTGTTCATTCTTCTAAGATATGTAATCCTGAAGTGATCTTTTTGTTATATATGAAAGTCTGTTGGTTAAATGGCCATATCTAATACCAAATGACCACTATACCTGATCTTTTCTACCTATTCCCAACACCTCAAATTAATCATTTGCCATGGCATTGATAGACGTCGCACAAAATAATCAAAGATTTCCCATTGTTCAGCCACTATGATGTATTTAGAATTCAGGTCTCTCTATATCACTTTTAACAGCCCAAAACAAAAAAAGATAAAGTTCTACTGTTGTTTTAAAAAAAATTAAATTAAATTAAAAAAAAATGTCTAAACAACAATATTGCCCTAACCTCTAGTGCAAGAATCTGAGTTAGGGCAACTGTGATAATCTTAGTATAGCTGTGCTGGGACAATCAAGTACATACATGACATTCTAGCAGGTTTGCTGTTCACTGATTCTGTAAAGGAGACACACATGTGCCACAACTGGTAGGTAGATCAGAATTGAAGGCAAAGCCCAAAATTCAGATTTTGTTAAAGAGTGCTTCCTGAAGCATATTCACATCTTAGGCTGATATCAGGTCCTTACATTTTATAAGGCAAAATTTGAAATTTTCTGGCACACTCAGACATGGGGCCAGAAGACAATGAAGCTATTCAATACTTTTGGCACAAATTCTTCTGTTCCTAGAAGAATCTTAAGTTGTCATTGATTTTAAAACATTTTCAGCTTAAAAACCTATACATCTATGTAAGTCGATGTGTTCATTTTGTCCTTCTATATTTTCTTCCAAACTTAGCCACAAAAATAAACTTTTGGCAGAAATGGTTCAGGTTCAGCAAAATATCAAATAGGATTTGCCCAGAGTTATTTTCCCTTACATTTTAAGCCCTAGCCTGTTCTGAGAAAAACACAACCCACATGTCTCTAATTCATTTATACTTAATGAAGTGAAATATTTTGTCAGTGGTCTGCTGTCCAAAAGGGCTTTTGAGATCCTTGAATAATTTTCTTTTCTCTTGTCTTACATGTCTGCACTGATCAGATCCAAAAGACTTACTTTCTAACTTGTGATGTTTAAATAGTAAGAGATTTTCTTTCACTTTGAATCTGGTAAAATGTGAATTATTTCCCATTTTTTGTCAAAGAATTTAGGACCTGATCATTTGAATATAATTTTCAAATACTTAATAAAATCTTACTGAATTAAATGGTTTTCTTTTGATGTTAAAACAGGGGAAAAAGAACTCCAAATATGGTAAAATACTTCCCAGTTTGCCAGTTTATGTCAGAATAAAGATTAAATAATTACCTTTTTCTTTTTGCTATTTGACTCTACTTCAGATAATTTAATGTACATTAAAAGTAGATTGTTCTACTTTTCTGTAAGCAGCATCCAAACCATGATGTGTCTTTTCCCATATTAAATATTAATATATATATGATTTAATGTGGAAGAGTTGGCTGTTCCTAACCACTTCTCCCACCACAATCATACACACCCAAACCCTAGTACCCATATCTGATTTTCTTTTGAAAATAATTTAACACATCTGGTGTAATCTTGGGGGAAAAAGACATAAATTCTAATGAAAACCAGACATGTTGATGACAGCCTGTAGCTCATATACTTGAAAATTCTAGGCAAGATGCAAAGGAAATTTCATGAAATAACCCACAAAGGGGTACTGTATGTGAAGAACAGCCGTGGCTACAGAGTTAGAGTGCTGAAGCATCATCATAGAGACTTTTCCAGAAGAATAGATTTCCTAACCTCGACCTTGATGTCAAATGAACTGACCCATATCAAAAAATGTTTCTCTCTAAATTGAATTTCTCATATTGTTATTCAATTATTTTATTTCATCATGTTATCTGTAAATAGTCAATCAGCTGGATTCCAAGCTCTCCTAATGTGTTTTTCAAAATTGTCAATAAACCAGAGGACCTTAGAAAAGTCATACAGAAATGAAGCATTGAGAACTACCTTATCATGGAATTGACTGGAAGCAAAGCATATTGTTGTGTAATTGCATGAATGCTGGAGTTGGGTAGCATGGGTTTAAAACCATACTCTACTATTTATTACATATTCTTTTTGGGTAAGTTACCTTTTTGTGCCTCAGTTTACTCAAAAAGAAAAAGAGAGATTATAAATTGTACTTACTTGATTTGGCATGAATTCTACTATTCCTAGAAAAATCTTAAGTTGTCATTGATTTTGAAACATTTTCAGCTTAAAAACTCATACATCTAAGTAAGTCATAATTGTTGTAGAATTTAATAAATTACTTCCTGTAAAGTCAGAATATCCTCCTCATACATAGTTTATACGTTTCACTTTCTATGTCATTCCAGAGCATATTGCCTACTGCTTTATCAATACTTGCCCAACTGAATCTTCAAAACCAGGCTACATATTTGCCTCCTCCAGGAAGAGCTCCATGATTAATCTAGTTTAAATTTAATATCTTCTACTTAATCTTACCTCAGGACTCCAGTAGTAATCAAACTACTTTTATTGAAATTTATTGTTTTGAAATCATATTAACACTTTATGTGTCTGATTTCTATCTCTCCAATTAGAAAATCAGCTCTTGAGAGTAGAAATATTATACATTTCTCATTCATTTTTTTCTCTACCTTATCTCCACCTCTATAACACATACACATACTTAAATATTCAAAATAATTTCTTCAATTCATTAATTTTTTAACTAAGAAAAATTCTACTAAAAAGGTTTTTAATTAAAAAATTTAATTGTAGTAAATATACATAACTTAAAATTTACTATCTTAACCATTTTTAAGTGTACAGTTCAATAGTATTAAGTATATTTACTCTGTTATGCAACCAATCTCTAGAACTTTTTTATCTCATGAAACTGAAACTCTATTCTTTTTAAACAACTCCCTATTTCTTTCTCCTCCCCTGCCCCCCAAGTTCCTGGCAACCACCATTCTACTCTCTGTTTCTAGGAGTTCAACAACTCTAAATATCTCATATATGTGGAATCATGCAATATTTATCTTTTTTGTGACTGGATTTTACACTTAGCACAATGTCCTTAAGGTTCATCCATGTTGCAGCATGTGACAGAAAATTTTTTTTTTTTTAAGGCCAAATAATATCTCATTGTGTATCCATTCATCTGTTGATGTACATTAGTGTTGCTTCCACTTTTTGGCTATTGTGAATAATACTGTTAAAAACATGGGTGTGTAAATATCTCTTTGAAACCTTGTTTTCAATTCTTTTGATTATATACTCAGAAGTAGAATTTCTGTAAAAGAATTTTGACATATAATAAATATAGATTATTTTCACTGCTGTTGAAGAAATGACTGATACCTTATTTATTAATTTCATAACTAGTTACTGAATAACAGATACTGTGCTAGGTCCTGGGAATATGTGAATATCAATAAGATATGGTCCCTACAATTAGGAAGTTAATTCACATGATTTCAACTTCACATATTAACAATAATGAAATGTATATGAGTTCTAAGAAAGGATGAAAGGCTTCATAAAGGAGATAATCTTTAAGTTGGTTCTCAGGTCAGAAGTAGAAATTTACTAAATAGAGGATAAAGTAAAGGCATTCTAGAGAAGAAAAAAACAGGTACAAAGACACACACTGTGGAATAGCATAGCATGTTGAGGGAATAATAAAGTTAATGTGGCTGGAACATAGGTCATAGGAGGGGACAAGAGACTAAAAAACAAGGGTTGAAGACAAATTTAAGCCTGATTCTGAAAGACATTGGATGAGAAAAAAAAAGTTCAAAATTTAACTTCTAGGCAAAGGAGCTTCAAGAGGAGTCTGTTAGGAAAGACTGCTGATTTAAATTGCTTCTAGGAAGAACAAGAGTGGGTAGTACAGAAGGTTGCACCAGACACAACAGATAAGAGGCCATTGAAAAAGAGTAGGCAAGAGATAATGAGGGCCATCTTTTTGTTTAGTTATTTTTGACAAAAGTGATTAGTAAAAGGGATTCAGAGGCATAAAACCAGCCTCAACTAAAAACCAGACACCGAACCCTTGCTTTTCACTTAGTTGTCACTTAACCTCTCAGAGTTTTAGGATACTATCACTGTTCATAAAATAATACCTGGAGAATTATGAGAAGTGAGCAAAGTGATGCACATGGACGTACTTTGTAAACCGCCAACATTCTGTGCAAATGTAAAATAATATCAATATTATCTTTATATACTAATCAACCTGATAATTCATTCAAAACAGTGCATTATTTTAAATGTATTTTCCAACTAACAAGGTATTCAATTTTCGCTAATAACACAAGATTGAATAAATCAAACCTCATTAAATAGAAGTCAATTTTTTTCCAGTCTCTTGAATTTGAAATTAATGATGTAAAATTAGTCGTAGAAAAGAAAATGGAGCTGACTAATCATTTCTGTTCTACTTGGATTCATTTTGCCCACATTTTCTCCAAGTTACATGATCCTTACTATCAGTGAAGACTGAAAGTTTTGGACATGTATATAAACCCAAAAAAGTTTTTCTTGTGCAACCTCATAGTTTCTCTCTCTCTCTCACACACACACACACACACACACACACACACACACACACAGATGGAAATATGGAAGATTTGTTAAGATGATTTGATCGCATATAGATGGCTATTATATAAATGCAAATACTGTTGGGATATTTAAAGTACTATTGATGCAAAGGAGAACATTTTAGTTTCAAACTGACATAGACTCTAGACACAATGATGATAATAGGAGTTAGTAATACTGTCCATTTATTCCATGCATTAGCAGCCCTGAGTTGTACATTTCCCAGCTACATCATGAGAGGAAGTCATGGCAGCCCTTGAAGGTTTTTTCCCCCCTGTGAGAAGAGATAGAAAGAAAATCGCAATTATTTTTTGAAACTAGAATAAATTTGCTAAGAATTTGACTTGGAAAAGTAAAAATGGGATTATGACTTCTTCCTCTCATACATGAGGAGTCAGGAGGATAATCATTAGAATGATTTGGAGAGAAATTTTTAACTAAGTAAAAGGGTTACATGTCAATCAGAAAGTAAGTAATAAGTTGTTTGCATTGAATGGGTCATGTGTCAATATTTTTGGCACTTATAGTTTGAGCAAGACATTAATCCTTGATATACAGGGCAAATTGCTTAGCATTTTAAATATGCCTTCAATTTTGGGGAGTAAGTGGTGATGAAGTTCAAAAGATGGCATAATGTACTTCACATTTAGATATGGCTGCCAGTGTGTACTAAGGGTATACCACTAGAATCCAGGATGGATTTCTTTTACTGGCTTTATCTCTGGTTTAGGAGAGCTGCCACCTAGAATGCCATTATTTCCAAATCAAAAGCCTCTGCCTCAGTTTCCTTTGCCACAACAGTATCATTTTCCTTTTCAAACACTGTAAATTGATTATCAATTTTTATCTCCAAATACTAATGGGAATTTTACTTATAATAGGTATCCCTACTACTTAAAGAATGAATCAAAGCCAAAATTACAGAAATATTTTAGTTCATATCTTAGTAAATATTTGCACATATTCTGACTACTTTCTCAATATCTTTGCCTATCTATAAAGATATATTTCCTAACTGTTTCCTGTTATCCAGCCCCCCAATCAAGTTGGTTTCTACAGTCAGAGGAAGCTAACAGTGATGTAAATACCCTTCTCTGCCAAAGGACATCATTTGGTTGAATAAATCCCAGTGGAATTATTCAGTTAGTTTTTTAAAGTTACAAATTCACATTTAAGTGTGACTGTTACAAGCCAGTAGAGGTAGGTTAGCCAGGCTCAAGCAAAACACAGAGTTCAGGCACAGCCAGAGGGGAAAAGAATGATACATAAGAAAGAAACTGAGTATAATAGCTGCTGCTACAAGTCAGAAGGACATCTTCCATAGCAATTTGATCCTAAGACACACCAAAATGAATAAATGAACGAATGAATGAATGAAAGAATGATAAGTGACCTCAGGCATCTAGAAATTGATTAGTAAAGGATACAAACAAGCAAAAACATCAATGTATTTTCTTTAAGCCATGGTATACTCCTAACAGTTTCAAATCCCTTAATATGTTTATTATTTTTCATAGCAGATAAAAACACCTTGCTCACGCACAGAAAAAGAGAGAAAGAATCTTTATGAATCTATTTGGCTTTATGTTAAAGGGGCCATATGTTCATCTTAACAATATTCCCCTATAAGCTCCTATTTCACAGATAAGGAGACCACAGATCATGGTTCCACAATTAGAGTAAGATGCATGGTCACCCATAGGGAGGAGGCTGCCTCGCAGGCAGTCATGAGAGTAGATGCTTTTGTCATTTTGGGCTGCCTAGACTCCAACTCCACTTGAGCCTCCATTAGGGAGGGCAGCCCCTTTCCTTATGTGCAGTTGTGGTGGGAGTTGGTGCCCATCACTTTCTGTAGGAGCTAAGGGGTCCAGACCATACCCTCCTTGCCTCAGCACAGTCAAGGAGATATATCTGATTCAGCCTCAGCAAGCAGATCAGACACCCATTACTGAATTTGAAGGAGTGAAATGAGGTGCACCAGTCTGTTCCTGCTGCAGAAGCTTTGCTTCATTCCTGTTCCCAGCTCCCCAGAATTCTTCCCTAGTTGCCTGATTTTCTGTGTGAACCCCTGATTCCCTCCCATTTGGTAGCCCCCAGAGCTTTCCAAATGATCAGAAAATGTGCTTTGGGCTCCATATAAATGAGATTTGTTTCTGATGCTCACAGCCATTAACACTGACTCATACTAGTATAGTTTACAGATGGGAATCTTGCTTGTAGTGGTATTTAGCTACCTATATTCCTTATTCTAAGTGTAGTGTGAACTCAACATGGGAGAATTAGATATGATAACTGGGAAACAATCACTAGGGGTCACAAGTGTAACACTAGGACCCAACACTGCAGAAAATAATAAAATAAAAAGCAAATTTCATTGTTAAGTCCATGTATAGAATAAGCCAATGTTAACCTCTCCACTTAACAGAATAGACATGCAGATGACTTTTAAACTTCAGGATGCGTAAGAATCACTTTGGGAGTTTGCTTTAAAATTCAGCTTCCCAATTATCCTTTCAGAAATACTCATTTAAGTGGTATGATTTGAGTCCTACTTGACTCAAAGAATCTTCCTTTCTCACTTCTAAAGTCCCCTAAAATTTTTATCAGACATTTTTATGGAAGGAGAAAATACTGTCTGTAAAAGAACTCTATCACTTAGGAAATGTAACAAATCAATGTATTACATCCAAAGTATACTAAACTTGTTAAGGTTCAATTATGTAAGTTTGCAAAAAGAAATAAAACAAATAGAGAGAAAAACTAAAAACAGTGCAAGCAATTCTGCCTGTCCTCTACAGAAGAGGACATGTGCCTTTGGTTGGCCTCAGAATTATTGTGCCTCTCAAAGTGACCAACTCACCAAGCTATAGGTGGTTTTAGTGTCTTTAGATGTCTCCCTTTCTAACAACATGGCCCAAAAACATGAAACAATTACTTTATTCAATATTCCGCCAAACAAGCAGCAACCTGTTCTAAGCTATTGGAAAAAAAATATATACCACATTGGATTTATTAAGATTTTGTAAGACTCTTTCAGGGTAATTTTGCTAACAGTGATTTTCAGCTATATACTATACTCAGAACTTGATCTCCTAGTAAAAAGATTCTGCTCTTATAAAATCTAGCACTGAAAGAAGCAATACAATGTAAAGCAGGGGTTAAATGCCGTCACTCTGGAGCCAGATTTATTGAGTTCAAGTTCTTGCTCTGGCATTTATTAGCTGTGCGACTTTGGGTAAGTTGCTTACCCCTCGTTCTTAGCTTCATAATCTGTAAAATAATAGTTTCTCCTTCATCGGGAGGGACTCCAGGTTACAGAGTGTCAAAACCACATGCAAATCTTGGTATAAATAAAGGATAGAATCCTTTCCCCACCTTCTTCCATTTCCCACAGCCAGAGTCTTGCAATATTTAGTGTGATTGACTAATGTTGCTGCATCAAAATTCAAGCAGAGTGAAAGCAAGGAGGATGCTGGAAAAAACATCTGCCTTCCTTTCACTTTGGCAACCACTGTGGTTGTAAGCAAAGTCACAGTCACAAGATTTCACATGTGGGCTGAAAAATTCAGCCAACTCCTTTAGTTACTGAATTATCACAGTAGGAACCATGACTTGGGAGAAAACTGGAACCCTTCCCTGACTATCGGCCTAGGTTGGGTCCCCCCAATCACACAGTTTCAAAGCACACTGTAATTCCATGATAGTACTTATCACAATTTTATTGAAATAATTATTTAGTGTCTGTCACCCCTCTTTCCCTGCCATCATTCAGCCTAATGTTCTGGAATGTAAAACTCCATGAGGACTTATCCCATCCCATATCACCAAAGTTTAACATAGTGCTTTGAGCAACACAGGCACTCAATAAATATTTACTGAATGAATAAATGTGTGAATGCTAGTCATATACATGTATAAATTTTAGATGTTTTCTATTTTTAAGGTGGAGGAAATGAGTAAGGAATGGGACGAATATCCATTTCTATATTGTCAGTTTGAAAGTCAGCCATATGTTTTACCAAACTAAGTGTTCATTCAGTTCATCTGAATTCAACAAACACATCTTGAGCACTGTCATGTGCTACAATGCTCAGGATGCAGAGACGCTCTCAATAAGTTCATCCTCCTCCACATCCCCTTTTCCCATTCAAACACACAGGTGGAGAAACTTCATATTATTCTTTCATAAAACAAACATTTGTCAAATGATTGCTGTGTGCTCTGTTAAGCATTTCTAATTCTTTATTTCTTCCTGTGCCTATTTTCTTTTTTTCTAAATGCCAGTTTATTTATTTTTTCATACTAGATATACATAATTTTTTTAACATTTTATTTGGTAATTTTTTTCCCTTCCCTCCAGCAACCACTAGTCCATTGGCTTCCCCATCAGTAGGAGGCAGCAGAATCAGATAAAAACAGAGCCTTTATGGGTTAATCAGTACCAACGTCTCCTGTCCATTGACTAAATTGAGTAAAAGATTTCTAATTCGGTAGAAATTCTAGTTCCTTGGACTTTCCATTTTTAATGCAGTATGTTATTTTCAATGAAGAGTTTGGTATTCAGGGACTAAATTTGTTGAGCTCTGACCAGAATTTTAAATTTTTATTAAATATATATGTTGCCCGCTATATATCAAGCACAGATAGTTAAATCTGGTTTGGAAAATGGCTGGCACTTATTGGGCATGAGCCAGACTGTACCTTGTAGCTCAGTGAACTCGATTTATGTTATTTTTCACTATTTATAATGTTTCATGATATTGAAAATCGATTTAAAATTTAGCAGTTTAATTTCCCATAATAGCTGAAAACATATTTGATAAATCAAATTTTTAAGGAGAATATATTATAAATTACCTGATTTGAGATTCAGTTCATAGGAGGCAAAATATAAAGAATTATCTATCTCTCTTTTTTCTTAATAGTCCCTTCTTTTCATATATCAATATCAAACATACTTTCTATTCAAGGGCCCTTTGTACCCTGACATCAGAAATGACAAGATTATGGTGGCAAACATCTTGGTAGGAGATGGAACTTATGATACCTCAGACTGACATCAATCAGATCGCAAGGTGCCCTTGAATGTGGGTGAACATTCTCATGTGCTTACAGGGCCCTTTCAAGGGAGCAGCAGCCAGAAACACATCTTCAGACTATTTCAAGTTGCAGTCAACAACCAGTCTGGATATTTCCTAAGAAACTTTCTTCTATCCTCAGGAGTTCCCTCAGCACAGTCTCTGCCACCCTACCTAGCAGCATGAATTATTCTGATACACTCCATTTTCTCCAAGTCACCCCATATGATTAAAAAAGAAAGAAAGAAAGAAAGAAAGAAAGAAAGAAAGAAAGAAAGAAAGAAAGAAAGAAAGAAAGAAAGAAAAAAGAAAGAAAAAGAGAGAGGGAAAGAAAGGAAAAAAATTAAGCTAAAAATAGGATTAAGTCTCAAGTTTCTTTCTCCTTTTTAAATTCTGCTTTTTTTTCTTTTTTTTTTTTTTTTAGCCCCATGCCCTCCAGCTGTGCATGGAGATCATTGACTTTTTTATATCTAATGCCAACATCAGCCCACAAACTGGCAGGCATGCAGGAATTGGCCAGTGCCCTCTGATGAATGTATATTTTGCCCTCCCTTCTCTGTAAACCAATTAGCTTCTTGAGTTGGCATGACTCTCCCTAGTCTGAGCCAATGCCCCAATGGGCATTCTAACATGCAACTTAATATGCTCCTTTTTAGCAAGAGAATAGCCTATGATAGACATTTATTACAATGTTATATAAATTAATTGGGAGTAGGACAGGTAAGGTTTGTCAGAGTTATTAGATCACATTCAAGAGAATGTCTCTTCATGTCACCCCACTGGAGCACAGCATTTGCCTGTTAGATACCATACTTACCCCTAATATCCTTACCCATCGCCAGGTACTAAATTACTGAGACCTTGGTCAAGTCATTGAACCTTCCTGGGCTCCACCCCTTTGAGCTACTGAATGGGGATCCTACTGTACTTGTTTTTCTTTCTCACGGGGTATGTGAAGATAAAAGTAAGATGTCATTATAAAAATGCTGTGAACAATTATAAAATAATGTATAATAATTATAAGTTTATTCATTGCTTGTACAATGATTGAAAACCAATTTGGAGTATTATTGCATTAGTTAGGATTATAGCTGGTTGGCTGTTTTAGAAAACCTAAAACAACAGGGGCTTATACAAGAAATAAGTTTATATTTCTCCAGGGAAGTCTCAAAGAATGAAGTCTGTTGCTAGTAAGCTGTCTCTAGGAGAGTACCCAGGTTCCTTCCAGTTCTGATATCCCTAGAGTGGGGCCTTGATGTTCATATTCCAAAATGGCCCCTGGACCTCTAGTCACACCTATAATTCTGATACCAGTAAAGAGGAGAACAAAGCAAAAGAAAGGTCAAAAGATATATATGTCAGCTATCTTTTACAACAGTCAACTGAGAACTGCTATATACATTTTCACTTATATATCATTGACCAAATTGTCACACTTAACAGCAAAGTGATGTTGAGAAATGTGTCCAGACATCCTTGTGTCCACCTGAAAATCAAAGGAGAATGAGTTTGGGGATTGGCAACTAGCAGTTTCTGCTCCACCTAATAAAACTGAACATGCACATGTCTTATGACCTAGCAAGTTCATATCTAGGTATATGCCTCAAAGCAGTGGTCCCTAACCTTTTTGGCACCAGGGATCGGTGCTCCTATGAGAATCTAATGCCTGATGATCTGAGGTGGAGCTGAGGCGGTGATGCTAGCTCTGCGGAGCAGCTGCAAATACAGATGAAGCTTCGCTTGCCTGCCCACCACTCACCTCCTACTGTGCAGTCTGGTTCCTAACAGGCCACAGAAGAGTACTGGTCCTCAGCCGAGGGGTTGGGTACCCCTGCCTTAAAGAAACTCTTTCACGTGGCTAAACAGAAAAATGTATAGGAGTTTTCACTGTGGCACTATTTCAAATAACAAAACTGCTCATTAGGAGGGGAATGAATAAATTTATTCTTACTATGGAAACACCATACATCAACCTACACAAATGTAAATAATTAGTCTTATTTACTTAAATAACTTTGATGAGAAAATAGCAAGTTACAAAAATATATATGAAGTATGATACTATTTATGCAAATTTTAAAATACATAGAGCAGTACTATGCATTGTTTACAGACAAAATATATTCATAGAAAATGTTTAAAATGTGTTCATTGGAAATAGTACACACCAACTGCAGAAGACTAACTACCTCAGCAGAGAAGGGGAAAGGATAGGGATGGGAGACTGAGCTTTATTTTAATTGTATTCCATAACATCCTATTTAAGAAAAAGCAAAAACAAAGAAAGGGTATATTATATCAGTTTCTGTGAATGAATCATATGAAAGACATCCATTTAAGATTTCCTAGTGGTCAACAGGCTCTGTGCTCACTTCTAGTCCAGGAAATGGGGCAGAGAGCTGTACCTATAAACAAGGTAGAGCTTCACCTCCTTTGTGGGATATCAAAAGTTTCTAATTCCATTGTTTGAGATTCTTCTCTTTGGCAATCCTGTGACGCCCTTCCCACTCTTCAGAAAGGGAAAAAAAATGGGGGAGATAATACAGTTACAGTTAATTTTCACTAAGAGAACACAAATTAAAGTTAGAACTAGTTCACAGAGAAAGTTCACCAACAACTATTGTTAAATGAAACTTCTGCCCATTTTATCTGGGGCTTATTGAGATACATAATAATAAGTTATTAACATATGCAAGGGCCATAAAAAAATAAACAAGTTTATTTTAACTCTTAACGATTAACCATCCTCCCACTAAATCCTAAATTATAAACCTTGCCATTGGTTACTAGCCTGTTTATGAATTTCAGCTTTCAAATACCACTATGTTCTTGGTCCTGTGTATAGTACTTCTCCCAACAGATTCCTATAGGTACAAAAAGGGTCTCTTTGTCTTCTGTTATTTCCTGGTTTCTGGCACAGTGAGCTAAAATTCACAAAGAAAATCCATTCTTGTGCTAAAATTCGAAAAGGCAACATATTATTTAATAATGTAGCACTAGTTATTTTCAAAGAGAAAAGAATCTAGGTTTTCTTTTTTAAAGGGGAAGAAGCTAGTGAAAAAAAATTATAAAAGTTGCTTCGTTTCCAATTCTTGAGAGAGTGGTATCCAGAGAAAACAAAATGCTTCACATGAATGCTATTTGAATGTCCAAAGGTGACAACTTTCATCAATACAGTAGATACCCTCTGTGAGTTGCTTAGAGAATTTTCAGAATATTTTCCAAACTAAAACTGTTTTCTCTACCAATTTGCTTCTGTGCCTGAAAATCCCACCAGCTTTCTTTCTCTGTACTTCTGTATTTCTTACAAAAACTCCCCACTGCTGAACACAAAGCAACAAAGATGATAATGTACCAATGTATTATAATATTTGGGCAAATAATATTATCAATAGTTAGTTCTTTTTGTTGCTGAGTAGTATTCCAATGTATGTATATTCCACAATTTGTTCATCCACTCACCAGTTGATGACTGTTTTTTTTTTTTCTACTTTAAGACTGTTAATGAAGCTACTCTGAACAGTCTTTGTATAAGTGTATGTTTTCATTTCTCTTGGATAAATATCTAAAAGTGAGTTTGCTGGAGCATATGGTAAATGTGTCTTATATTTAAAGGAAATCACCAAATTATTTTCTAAAGTGGTTTTACCATTGTTCATTCCCACCAGCAATGTCTGAAGATTTTGATTGCTCCACATCCTCAAGGTGAGTGCCTTTAAAGGAAATTGAAAAGTGTGCCAGGAATAGACAGAGGGGTTGATACAATATAAACCCCTTGTCAAGATCTTCCTGTGTTGGGAGATGTCTCCCAACAGCGGCCCATCTCTCTCCTCTACCTCACTTACCTCTACCTACAGATGCTCAAAAATGAGTATTGCCCTAATTGGAACTGTATCCATCTCCCTGGCTGAGGCAAAGTTCTGCTTATCTGATCAAACTTTTTGGTTGCCTGTTCACCTGTTTGCTTTCCCCTGCTTCTTAAGATTCCTCAGTCTTTCTGACTCCTGTTTGCCTTTATTTGAGGCCTTTTACCTCCTTTTATCTTAGTTGTGCCCTCCTTGTTTGTTATCTGCCCAGTGGCCCTGTTTTTATTTTACTTTTTCATGAATTCGTGGACTTGGGTTTACCTACTTAGTTCCGACTAAAGGTTTTACTCTTTGACTCTTACTGTGTGAATTGGCCTAAGCTAATTCAGTCACATTTAATTTGATGTTTTTGGTATGTAATTATAGCCACCATATATTATAATTACAGACATAGCCTCTTCAATGAGAGCAAGTTTCTGACCAAAGTCTCCCATATATGCTGACTTTATTATATTTTTACTAGCAAGCAGGCGTACAGCAGTTTGTACAGCCTGTTCTGTAAATTCACCGAAACCCTAATTCATTGTCCTATAAAGTGTGCCTACCACACTTGCACAAGAGACTCACTAGAGGCAGATGAGTCAATATTATAGAAGCAGTATTCCCTGGTCTTGATAATCTACATTAGCATCAACTGCTAGATGTAGGATAAAGCCATAGATACCACACGATCTTTGAAGGTACAGGCTACAAAGGACCTGCTAGCTCTTAATTCCTGTTTATGGAAGTGTGTGTGTGTGTGTGTGTGTGTGTGTGTGTGTGTGTGTGTGTGTTGGGGGCAGGGGATCTCTAAAATATTCTATCCATTCCATATATACTGAGAATCCTACTCATTTCACCAGCGAAAGCCTACTTCTACAGTCCATTATGCTAATTAATGAACCACAAATATCACCAATGAAAACTCATTTCTAGCTTTCATTCTGGCATCTGGTGCTAATCAAAGACAAATATAACTGAAACACTTATAATAAGCACATTTTAGAGTGTGGACCTCTGATAAGGTATCATTTCGTTGCCTTGAAAATTGAATTTCTGTTTAGTATGTGACTCAAACCAAGCAGTACCTACATATATCACATGTTGCCTGCTTGCTTGCTTGCTTGCTCGCTTGCTTGCTTTCTTACAGAAGTATTTTAAAATAAATTACATATATCATAACAACTCTCAAATCTTGCCTTGGATATAACATTTATTAAGCACCCACTACATGCCAGGAAGTCTGCTAGGCATTTTATAATTATATTTCTATTGTTCATCCAGACAATTATAATAACTCAATGAAAGAAGTATCACTGTGTGTCCCTCTTTTACAAAGAACTCAGGTTTCTCAGTATTTGAAACAATAGAGTTGTAGTTTGAACCTAAGTCTACCTATCTCTCAAGCAGTATTTCAACCATTTTCAGTTTAAACGATACATATTTTGTTTTATCTACTCAAACATATCATTAAGTTGTTGTTTATTAATCTTTCTTATATTTTTTGTTTAATAGATACCTACCTTGGTACATTTGATAGAAGCACTTGCCTTTCTCTCCTAAAAAATGGACCTACATGGCCAATTTTGGTAATAATTTCAAGGTTTATGAACTTCCTCTTTCCTTCCTATGCTCTGCATGAATTTCAGATTAAGAATCCCTGCAATAAGAAATGTTTGATGTTTCTCTAATTTAGAGTTGCAATCTACATTATTTGCTCTGATTCCTCTGTTTACATATCTGAAAGTGTTACTTTTTCCTAAGGAAGAGAAGTTATTTATTCTTTCTCTAATGGTGCTTCCTATTTCTTTATTTTAAAATGCCCATGCGCACAGGCAGTCAATTTGCAGAGATCAGTGCAGAAACCCCTTCTTGGTGACTATATATTTACTTTTTCTTGGTGACAACACTTGGTAACTATACTTGCAAGATACAGTTTTCCCTGAATTCATACCTCAAAATTATATTCAATGGCTCTGCTCAAAGGTACTGTGGAAATAAGGTCTCTACCCAAAAGCTACATCCCTGGCCATTTAGGAGTCAACTGTCTGCCGTCTGACAGGTCACATCAGAGAACTAGCCTCATTTTCTTCACCTGAGCACAACAATATTTTTGTCTCTCTCCAGATTCTTCAATAATTTTGACATTATATGAACTTTCCTGGGTTTGGCATGCTGCCATGGCTCTGTGTCATGTGATTGGGGCCCTTTCCTAAAGAGAATGCATGAACCACTCATTAGCATAATTTAAACATTAAATATGAAAACAGTCCCCTAAATGCTATGAAAACAAATAAACCACTGAGCCACTACTGAGTAAACTACCTTACTGCTGAGGCTCAGACAAACAACAGAATGATTAGCAAAAATGCATTACTAGACTCAGTTATATTTCATACAGTATTTGACAATCCATAGGGCCCACTTCTGTTTCCCCATAAATAAGATATACAATTTAATGGTTCTCTTTTATCTTACACATCATAGTGAATCTGTGAGAACATCACTTAACCTCTTCAATCTATCTTTCAACTGCTATATACTTACGGAAAAGAATGAACAGAAATGTAACAGTTTTGATTTAATCTTATGAATATGTACTTTTGTGTTGCCTCTGGTAAAGTGAAAAATAGATATTCAAATATAGAAAAGTTGTTATTGCCATACATTAAGAATGACTCTGAAACTTACTGGAATACAACCACTACAGAATTCGGCATTTTTGGTACATGGTGAATCTATTCCAAGGTATTTCATTATTTGGGATTATTAAAATAACCTCACCACAATCTAGGTTTTCCAATAATTCAATCTGAGGCATGTGTAGAAATTACAGCATGAAAATAAATCTCCAATGCAAACTGAACATATATGAATTTTATCCTAGGTAGAAGTTAATGAAAAGTAACCTAGTGTTATATATACTCTCTAAAAAAAAAAATGAACTTGCTTTTTAATCATTCAACACAGATTCTTAAAAAAAGCCATTAGCTATAAGGTAATGATGAAACATGTTTTGGCAAAACCAGATATAGGAACAATTCGAGAAGGTGCACTATTCTAAGAAATGATCTTTTTTTCTCCTCTAACATTTCCAAGCATTTTGATATTAGTTTTTAATCTCATTTACAAAATTTAAGATTCATTTGGTCAATCAATTTTTCTCATATATAAAATGGGGGCAATGATATTAACTATTCAATTGCTTAAGAAAATTAAATACAATCAATGCACATAAAGATCGCGGCAAGGAAGACTTCTCATTTCAGCTCCAACATGGAAAGAGCTTGAAAGCTGTCACTTCTGTCCATAGACAAACTAAAAACCAACAACTTTCTTGGACCCATTAGAGAATTGAGGTCACAAAGCAAACCAGCACTAACAACCTGGAGAGGCAGGTACATCTAAGAAGACACAGCCAAGATCTGCTTACCTGGAACAGAAGCAGCTGGAGCCATAAACTGGTAAGAAGACATAAATGGTAATTTTAGTGAATTGTTGAAGGCTGAGTTTGGACTAACATGAGAATGGGAAACTCTTGGGGACTGGACTCTTAGGGAAGCTGCCACACTCTCATGTGCTTTACCTCCAGGAATCTCACAAGGTTCTCATGGTGGAGATCAGAAAAAGATCCCTAGTTCATGGCTCTGGCTTTAGCAGGGTTTGGGGAAGAGTAATTATTATGTAATAAGCCCAGACCTCCTGATAGCAAAATTCTGTCCTCTAGGAGAGAAGACTTTGCCAGAGCCTTATCTCAGCTGAGGGATACCCCTCCAACACCAGCTCCTAAAAGCTTTCCTGACTCACCTAAGATTTAAAAAAAGGAAGAAAAAAAAAAAAGACTACGGAGGCCAGGAAAAGGAATGATAGAGTAGAGAGAAAGCTATACCATGGGGAAATACTTGTGAAGATCACAGCCCTGAGACACAGGCCTACTAAAAGACTATGATTAAATCACAGAATTTTAGAACTCTTTTCGTTCCCCATGCCTGACCACCATATCAACAGGACTTCTGTTGGTATATAATAGTGATAGATTACAGCTAAAGAACTGCAAGATTTAGAATCTTGCTAAGGAGCAGCATTTAGGGATGCCTAAAGTCAAGAAGAGAGACAAAATCTAGGGCATTGGAGAAATTTGAAGCCTCTGGAATCTATAGCTACAGTAAATATTAAACACAGTCAAACTATTAGACAGATTAACATAAATCCACACACTCACATCCTATTTACTTCAGTTCCTATTACTAAATACATGTCCAGCATTCAATAAAAAAATTACAAGGCTAGTGGAAAATGTAAATGTTACAGCCACATTGAAAGACAGCTTGGCAGGTTTTTACAAAGCTAAACATAGGCTTACACATATAATCCAGCAATCATACTCATATATATTTACCTAACTGATTTGAAAACTATGTCTACACATAAACCTGCATATAAATGCTTATAGATCTTTATTCATAATCACCCAAACTGGAAGCAATTGAGATGTTCTTCAGAGGTAAACAGATAAACTGTGGCATATCTACACAATAGAATACTATGAACGAGCTATAAAGCCACAAAAAGACATGGATTACCTAAATGTATAGTGTTAAGTGAAAGAAGCCAGTCTGCAGATGCTAAATAATTTATGATCCAAATTGTATGATATTCTCTGAAATGTAAAACTACAGAGATTATAAGCAGATCACTGGTCTCCAGGGGTTCAGGACTAGTGTGCTAGTAAGGCATAGGGAATCTTTTAGAGCAGTCAAACTATTCCATATGACATTATAATGGTAGATACATAACATGACATATTTGTCAAAACCCATAGAATTTTGTAGCATAAAAGTACACCTTAATATGTAAAAAAAAAAAAAAATTTAGGAGGTTGGAATAGAGAATGTAACAAAATGTTCTGATTACAAATATATAAAACATCTTTCTGAAGGAGGTAGAGAGAAAAGGTTCTTACCTATGTAACTGTGGAAATGAGTAAAGTCTGCATGACTAAAGGTAGCAGAAACTGCATATAAGCATTGTATCCTAATTGATAAAATTGTTTCTCATGGAAGTATGAGTTAACAGTTCTGAAACTACTACAGATAAGCAGAGGTTGAATAACCCATTACGTAATGGATTAGAATTGGAGACATTGGTATACATTTATGGTTAGCTTAACATAGATACTGATAGTTACCTGTAGAAATATTTATAAATATGTGTATATTCAGAGGTTAACATACACATATATTTTTGTGCTCTATCAACTGAGAGGGGCAAAAACACAACACTCAGGTATAAATGAGCACACCTAATACCCAGATCTTGGTTTCTAATTCTCCAATAAAAGGAACCAAGGATCTTAGAGAAAGGTCTGAGTCTAGGACTGGGGTAGGAAACATATACAAGATGAGCCTGAAGCATGTCAGAAAGTAAGGAAGTGATCAAAAATGAAAAAAAAAAAAAAAACAACCCACAATAATTGGAGCATGTTAAAGGGACATAGAAGCCAACCAATAGAGCTCCCAATTTCCAAAGCTGGTACAATTTAAACAAGAAAATGAATAAAATCATGTTAGATTATAATCCAAAGTATGAAATAAATATCTGTGAGTCCATATTGATATAGGTTAATTAATTAATTATAAGAATAGACAAATCCCCCATGTAGAAAAATTCCAAATAATTTATATAGGCATTCCACAATCAAGGATGTAGAACATGTCATTTAAGTGTGAGTTGTACATAGTGCCTTCCTTCCAAAGAATACAGTGTAGAGGATTTGAGGAGAAAGGAAATTCTAACTTTGGAGTTGAGATAACTGACACTCACTATCTCAGCCAAGTGATCAAGGTTAACATCAATAGTGATGTCATTTTGATGGTATATACTCTTGATAAAATATGATGAGAATGATACTTTACCTCTATTGCCTTCTTCCCCAAACCCATAACCTTAGTCTTATCATCAGACAATTACCAACAGAGGAACATAATGAAATCTATACTTAGACTTTAAAATTATTAGGACCATAAAAACCAAAGAGAGTATAAGAAATTGTCCAGTCAAAAGGAGCCTAAGGAGACATGATAAACTAAACATAATGTGGTATTCAGAATAGGGTCCTGGAACAGAAAAGGATAAAGGTAAAATCTAAGGAAATATGAATAAATGATGGTTTTTGGTTAATAATATGTCAATATTGTTTTATTAATTGTGACAAATGTAACATATTAAGGTACATGTAGCAAATATATCATTATAATGTACCTATTTTTAATTAGTAATAGATGGAACTGGATGTGGGGTATATGGTAACTCTGTTATCTTCTTAATTTTTTTGTAAACCTAGAACTATTTTAAGATTAAAAGTTTATTTTTTAAAAAAAAGTTGTGGCATGGTTTCTACCTCATTGGAAGGACTCAGTAAATGTCAACTGTTATTATCTACATGACAAATACTAAATTAGCAGGGATGTCTGTTGTCAAATAGAAGTCAAATAATTATTAGAAGTTTAAATAGAATATTGACTGTAATTAACCTGAATAATTCAGAATCTAAAAAGAATTGCTAACCTATGGATTAGCCAGATTACCAGTCTCTTTTTGCTTGTAAGAGTCAACCACAGAATAAAGTAAAAGTCAGAATGTAAGGTAGAAAAAAAAAATTTAAATGATTTACTCTTTACGATACAGAGGAAAAAATAGTATTGGCTCCTGATCCAAATTCTCTACACTACTTTTATTTTCTTTGCCCTGCATTACTTTTAAAGTGATGTTGCCCATTCCACTTCTGAAGGCTCACTACCTCTCATGGTCATTTACATTTCAACAGTGAATTTCTAAGACCTAAAGACCCTTAAGATATATAAGCAGGTATCCAATACTACTAAAAAGTGGGAAGTTCCTGAAAAATATGGGAAGAAATGAGAGATGGAAATAAAAATGATAGAATATTTCATTAAAAGAGAAATTAAATTATGTGCTATTAAAATAATTACCCCCATGCCTTGTTATTCATCCCTTTTCTCATCTTTCAAATAAATGCTTTGGAAAAATTCTGAGTTTTTGAAGAAACTGTCAATTGACCATTTGTTTATAATCAGTTTCATGTAGCAGGAGAAAAAGTGTTAACGCCTTATTTTCAATACACTTTACAAATGTAAGAGTACCATTCAAATTCCCACAACTCTGGATGAAGCCACATAGACTTAATCTCACCTCTGAATTCTCTAAACCTCACCTACTTTTGCATGTGTTTTCTTCTAGATCGGTTACAATCCTAGTATTTGCCTCCATCACTTCTGGTGTTTCTTTGGACAAATTAGAGATTAAAAAACTCATGAGGACCCCTGGAATTAATGGTTTCATTGCATTATAAATAGAAAAAACAGGCACACAGCCTAGATTCTGCCATTGCTTACCAAAGTCTATCTCATTTAAAATATTTTATGGATTAACTCAAACCACTCTATATATTCAAAATTTACAAATAAATACTAAAATCACCTATCAAAGATGAAGCTTAGAGTATAAAAAGATCTGGATTTTAATACTCCAAAAAGGAATTTGTCCATTAGTAAGCCCCTCTGAATCTACCTCTCATCAAGATGTCCACACAATAGTATGCACACAATGGTCACATTAGCCAATAAAATGTTGGTGTCAGCCTGAATTATAAAGCCAGTCAAATTAGACATGGGAAGGTTCTGTTTGTCAGCATACATGTCTCATTCTCAGAAGCACTTGTTTTGATATGATATCAGTGAATCATCTCCAAGGTATAAATTTATACTAGTTAAAGTATATTCCTTCTCCTTTAAGGACTATTTGCATTTCAGTAGCAATGCCTACAGACTACCAAAAAGTCCCATAAAATTTAAAGGTATACTTCTCTTATGGTAGAATTTTAGACTCTGTCAGGTTATGCGGAGAGAAGAAAGAAAAAAATGCTTAGAATAGTTTTTGCTCAAAATCCCTTGAATCGTACCAAACAGGTAGCCTTTTATTCTGCTCTCTCTCAATTATTTCCTTCTTTATATGAAATAACGTGCTACATGAAATAATGCAACTTTATCTAAATTATATTTATTTTAAAGTTGTAACAACATTGAATGATATTTTAAGAATAAAATTTATATAGTTTTATGCACAGTTGCAAGTGTTTTTATATAGCTATATTTCATTGTAATCAGTACATTTACTTCTTATGCTTTCCCCTTGAAGAAAGTGTTCATTCATTCCACAAATATTTATTAAATGTCTACTATGATTCAGGCACCATTCTGAGTATTGGGATACATTATCTAAAAAAACTGACAAAATTCCTGATCTCATGAAGTTTACATTCCTTTGAAGGAAAGACATAAATAACAAACATAATAAACCCCAAAACTGTATATGCTATCTTCAAAAATAATAAAACAGGATAAGAAGTATTGGCAGGAAAGGTTAGGGAGGAGGATGAAATTTAAAATAGTATAGCTGGGGTAGGCATCATTGAAGAGTGACATTAGAGCAAAGACTATCAGGAGGTGAGTTAGACATGTGGATAACTAGGAAAAGAGAATTCCAAAATGAGCAAATAGTCAGTGCCAATGGCCCCTAAATTGGAACTGTATCTTGCACATCTGAGGAGCAGCAGGGAGGCCATTGTGGCTGAGGCAGAGTAAGAAACAGAGGATAGAAAAAGATGATGTCAACTGCAAGAAAATGTAAGGGCTTTGGCTTAACTATTTTGTGATTTTCAAGAAATGGTTAACACTTGTAAGGTTCAGTTTATTTAACCTGTGAAATGAGGGGCAACCAACTAAAAAAGAGGTACAGCTAATAAGCCAACAATGGAGAGAAAATGGAATAATAAAAATTAATACAAAACAAAGCAAAAAAGAACAAAAAATAATGAGACAAATAGCAAGATAGCACATTTAAACTGAACCACAATGTAATGATAATTACATTAAATATAAATAAATACTCCAAGAACAAATTTTTAGGTGAACAACAACAACAACAAAAAACCAAGACCCAACTATATGCTGTCTATAAAAAACACACTTTAAAAATAAGTCGAAAGATAACTTAAAAGTAAAAGAATGGAAAGAGACATATCATGCTAAATCTAATAAAAAGAAAGTTGGTATAGCTATATTGATATTAGATAAAGTAGATTTCAGAGTAAGGAATATTACTGGGATAAAGAGAGATGGAGCACAATGACATAAGAATCCTAAATGTATCTGCATCTAAAAACAGAACTGCAAAATATAGGAAGCAAAAACATAGAATTAAAAAGAGAAACAGACAAATTCACAATTGTAGTCAGAGATTTCAAAATCCCTTTCTCAATAATTGAAAGAAAAAGTAGACAGAAAATCAGTAAGAAGACTTGATCAACACTATTTACCAAGTTGACCTAATTGACTTTTATAATATCCCACTCAAAGATAGCAAAATACATATTTTTTTTCAAATGTACATAGAATATTTACCAAGATAGGCCATGTTCTGAACTATAAAACAATCTCAATACATACAAAGGGACTGAAATTATACAATGTATATTCTCTGACCAAAGTATAATCACAGCAGAAATCAATAATAGAAAAGTATTTGGAAAATCCTCCTAAATATTTGGAAACTATGTAGCACATTTATATATAATAACCCATGGGTCAAAGAAAAAATCACAAGGAAAATTAGAAAGTATTTTGAACTAAACGAAAATAAAAATATATCAAATATGTGGGATGCCGCCAAACAGTGCTTTGAGGGAAATCTGTAGCATAAAGCACTAACAATAGAAAAACAAAAAAGGATATCAAAACAAATCTAAGCATTCATCTTAGAAAACTAGAAAAAGAAAATCCCCAAAGTAAGCCAAAGGAAGGAAGTAATAAGGGTAAGAGCAGACATTAATGAAATAAAGAGATATGTCAATGAACGAACAAGTTGTCACTTTGAAAAAAACAATAAAATAACCTTTAGTGAAACTAAAAAAAAAAACAGAAAAATTAATTATCAATTTCTGAAATGCTATATGGATATTAACTACAGATACTACTGACATTAAAATGATAAAATATCTAAAACAACTTTTTGTCAATAAATTTAACAATTTAAATAAATTTGTTAAAAGGCACGAACTTCCAGTGCTTATTCAAGAAAATAAAAAAATGTAATCTGAATAATCCTGCATGTTTTAACTGAATTGAATTCATAGTTTTAGAGCCTTCCTACAAAGAATATTCCAAAACTAGATAGTTTCATGGGTGGATTCTGCCAAATAGTTAAGGAAAAAATAATGCCAGCTCTATACCAACTCTTCCAAAAAAATAAAAGAGAAGAGAAGACATTACATCTCATTCTATGAGGCCATAACTGACCTGATACGAAACTGGACAAAGATATTAGAAAGAAAAAGAAAAAGAAATAAAAAAAAAAAAAACTAGAAAGCAATATTTCTCACGAATATTAGCAAATTGAATCTGGCAATATATCAAAAAGATAATACAATAATACATCACGACTAAGAGTTTATTCCAGCAATACTAGGTGGATTGAACATTTGAAAAGTAATCAATATAATCCACCATATTAACAGCCTAAAAGAAAAATTATATGATAATCTCAATATAAGAAGGAAAAATACTTAAAAAAAATTCATACTCCATTCTTGGATTTTAAAAAAAGAATTTTTTTTTTTTTACACTTACAGCACCTGTTCTTCCTAGGTGGTCTCCCATCCAAGCACTAATCAGGCCTGATCCTGCTTAACTTCCAAGATCAGAAAGGATTGGGTGTGTTTAGGGTGTCATGGCCATAGTCATACCCCATTCTTGACAAAAATGCTTAACAAATTAGGAATAGAAAAGAACTTCCTCAATTTGTTAAAAAGCGTGTTTGAAAACACAGAGTTAGCATTATATTTATTGTTGAAAGATCTCGTAAGATCAAGAACAAGAATTTTCCTTTGACCCCTTCTATCGACATTATACTAAAAGTCCTTGCCAATGAAAAAAGATGAAGGAAATAAAAGGCAAACAGATTAGAAAGAAAGAAATAAAACTTTCATATGATCATCTATGTAGAACAGGCTAGTAAATATCAATTTTGTTTATAATACTAGCAACAAACAATTGGGAATTTCAACTTAAAAATACTGTTTACAATATTGGGAGAATGTGAAATACTTAGGGATAAATTTTACAAAAGATGTATAAGACTTGTACACTGAAAACTTTAAAAAATTGCCGAGAAAAATTAACGATGATTAATAAATATAAAGATATATCATTCTTATGGTTTCGAAGACTCAATATTGTTAGTATGTCAGTCTTCCCCAACTGATGTAATGCAATTCAACTCAAATTCCAGCAGGAACTCTCATAACGTTACCAGTAAAAATGCAAAATGGTATAGCCGCTTTGAAAGACAATTTGGCAGTTTCTTATAAAGTTAAACATAAACTTACCACATGACTCAGCAATTGCACTCCTGGGTATTTACCCAAGTGAACTGAAAATTACATTCACACAAAAACCTGAAGCAGCTTTATTTATAATTGCCCAAAGCTGAAAATAATCAACTCAATAATAAGATGAACAATCCAATTAAAAGGAGGCAAAAAAAAAAAGAATAGAATTTTACCAAATATTATATACAGATTGCAAATAAAAATGATATATACTCAACACCATTAGTCATTAGGGAATTGCAAATCAAAGTCATAATAAGATACCACTATGAACGTAGAAGAGCTAAAATTGCAAACACTGACACTGCTAAGTGTTGGCAATGAGATCACATACAGGGCTGGACGAAATGCAAAGTGATTAAGCCTCTTTGGAAAACAGTTGGTAGTTTCGTATTAATGCTGCTATAAATATTTGCTACAAAGATTTGTATAAACATATGTTTTCATTTTTCTTGGGTGAATTCATAGAAGTAAAATGGCTGGGAGGACCTTTCTAAGTAGTGGGCGATGAATCACATGGTAGCATTATGAAGGAAGTACTTTCCCAGAATTTCCCAATTAGAAAATAGGAGGGCCACCGAAAAGCAGGAAAGTGAATGGTGATCCCTACAAAACCAGGAATGGTGAGGGAATTGGTGTGGAATGCTGGAGAAGAAACAGTTCTGGTGGTGAGTAAAATAAAGGGGTTCTATTCTCTAGTATAAACTGGAGAAGTATGGCTCTCAAAAGGAGCTGAGAGGAGAAACTGACACTGTTGATTTGTAAGACTAGTTTTTCAAAATCAGTTCTGCTCCAACAGGCAATCTCATAAATGTAACAGAAATATCATCAGAATGTGTGCTTCTCAACAGTCACAAAACTTTACATGGTTCCAAGGATATAATTATCACAGGAAAGCCTCTTAGGCTGAACCAGTGCTAGAAGCCCAGGGACACAATGGCAGTGGGTTGTATGATGAGACTGGGCATGGGCAGGAAGCAGTGATGTTATTGGCAGGAACATAAGGTATATGAAGAAGAAAATAAAACTAGAGAGGTAAATTGAGGCCAGACTAAGAAGGGCTCTGACTACCTTCCTTATAGATTCTATTTCTATTGTATATTTAGTGCTTAAATCTACAATTTCACAGTTGGAAGAAAAGAGAGCAACATTTTGTTAATAAATATATGATTTATTAATGCTCTATAGTGAAGCATAGTCATGTCTTTATTTTAGGGCACATATTGCAGGGCGCATATTAATTATTTTAGGGTACATGTTGGCTTTCGTTACAGACTGAAAGTTACTGTAGGGATCAAACAGCAAGGCACTACCTTCGGTATGCACCGGTACCTAAGTTACTATCAACAAATGATTCAGAAGAGAAAACCCAGTTCCTTTCATGCCTTTGCTCATACTTTTTCCTCTGCTAAGAATATCCACTCCCGGTGTCCCTCCATATCCACATTCTATGGTTTAGTGGTTAAAAAAGTGGACTTTTAAAGAGTGTCTGGCAACAGAAGAGCTCAGTAAATGTTAGTTGCTTCTGATAATACCCATTATCAAGCTCACATGTCAATTCCTTGATATTTCCTGCCTCTTCCTGGCCCCCTCATCTCTCCTTCTGAAGCTGTGAGGATTCCTTACCTCCTCTGAAAATCCATAGCACTAGATGGTGAACTCCTTCAAAGCAAGGTCCGTATCTCTTCTGCCTTCATATCCCTCACAGTGCCTGAGCAGACACTTTACAGTAGGTGTCATAGTAAGCATTTATTGACCACGAAGTCATAAATAGGTACTATATAACTTAAAGATATTTCCTACTCTTAGGGTAATAGCTTATATTTGGTAACATATGCAAGTTAATGACTATTAAGAAAATGTTTTTGAATGTTTCGAGGTACAAATATTTGAAACTATTCTGCCCTCTCTATAGTGAGATAATCAAAAGGAAAAATATATAAAGAAATCCACATATCTATGCAGTGTATGATAGCTATGCTGTTTCTGCAGAGATGACAAGGAAAGCCATTTCATTTTGTTTTTGCCAAAGAAACGTATGACATTCATCAGCATAATTTTATGAGAAATAATTTCAAGAATCCCATGTTCTTAAAGAAACCCCTATTAATTGTTTTTTGTTTATTCTAAATTATAAGAGGAAAAATTTATTACTAATTCCTCAATTATTTCATTATGCAGCACTAATAAAAAAGTCTTGACGTCTCCATTATGTTTAGCTAAGAATCAAAGAATTTAATAAATAATTTTTGACTGAAGTGATTATTTACTTAAAACATAGAATATGCAGAAGGAACCTCAAATCATATTTTCTGGTGCCATACAATAAAATAATTGTGCAATTAGTAATAAACAGCATGCAAGAATGACAAATGTTTTATTAAAAACTTGGGGAACAAAAGCACATCGCTTGTGCTTTTTCCAAGCGAACAAAATCCTGTGGTATATTAATCAAAGGGGCTTTTTTTATGCCTCTGGCAGCAGTGTTTTAAAGTAAACCCTTAATATCAGATCCCAATCCCCAGTTTCAATTTGCTTTCAATGGAAAGGACATTAGAGTTTATAAAATACTCCTTGATTACTTTTTTGAAGGCCTGAAATCTTGACATGTCCGTGACTTGCTCGCACTGCATCAATATACAGTGGTTGAAAGAGCAATACCCGTCGTGAACATTGCCACATTGACTTATAGAATCATGCCCTTGAGAAAAAGCCAGAGAGAAAAAAAGGAGCACCAGGCAGTGACAAAAATGAAATAGAACTGTCATCTGGCAGTTCTTCATAGTCCGTCAAGGAAACTATTAAAGACGTACAAAGAGCCAGAGAGTGCCTGGGCAAAGGTTGTTAAACCAGCACTTCAAGGGCAGGTCACTGCAGGCTGCTCAAGACTTAGTGGAAACACCACTCTGCCCTCACTGAGGGGGCGCCCAGGAAAAGGGAATGGAGTTTTCCAACCCAAGGTAGTTGGAGATGAGGAATTTAAAACAAAATGTATTTTAACTCTTCTCTATATCCTTTCTCTAGTAGCAGATATCACGGAGATAATTTTGGTCTGGTTTAGGAACTATATTACAAGCTGGCCTGATGTCTTTGAAGCCAGGTTCAAATCTCAGTCGGCCATGGCCAGTTTGCAGCACCTTCACCAAATTACTTAGCTTCTCTGAGCCTCAGTTTCCTCATTTTTCACACACAGGAAGTATGAAATCAAAACCTTTCCTTTACCTGTTTCTTCATTTGTACCTGCTCAATTTTCCTTATCCAGTATTTGACTACTCTTCAGTCTCTCCCTCAGAGTTCCCTAAATCCTAAATCCCTTAGGGTAGATACTTTCCTGGACAACACTTACTTGGCTAGAAAAGTAGCAGGGTCCTTATGAAAATCAAAGAAACACATCTCTTTCTCACTCGCGTGTGCGCGCTCGCGCTCTCTCTCTCTCTCTCTCTTTCTCTCTCTCTCTCTCTCTCTCTCTCTCTCTCACACACACACACACACACACACACACACACACACCCCTCTGAGGTCAAGCATATCAGTTTTCTAGAAGCACTGTCATTTCTGAGGCCTTTGTTTAGCTCTCAAATTATTCTGTTCAGATATCAGCTAGAAAAAGAGGAGCAAAAGAGGCCACATCTGGGCATTTAGGAGAGAGATTTAGAGAAGGTCAGGCTTTTTCCTTTTCTTCATGTCATCTAACATAGATCCTTATCACTCAAAATAAAATTGGGGAAGTTATCTAAAAATGGAATAAGCTCAAATATCACACTACGTAAAACATTGCAGACAAGTATATTTTGTCCCTAAATCTCATTATGATTCGTGGTTTCAGAGAAGTAATAAGACATCTTGACTGTGAAAGGCAATAGAAATATAAAAAAAATCAATTCATAGAAATTAAATGATTAGATTCAGTCACATGTAGGAATTAAATCCCTAAAGTGACTATGGAATAGAGATTCAAATTTTATTATATTGTTGTTGGAAAAAATCACTTTTCATGGCCATATAAGCTCAACAATTGTGTATGTGCATGTGTACGTGTGTGTGTGTGAAGCCACTCTTAACAGGCTTCTCTAGAAGACTATGCTTCTGGCTGCAATTTAGAGTGATCCCATAATCTAAGAAAAGGAGGAAATTTTTCTAAGCCATTTTTTGAGGGTGGGCAGGGAAGAGCTTATTATGATCTCCTTTACTATTTATGGTCTTACAGTCATTTTAGTTCTATCATGCTATTATTAGTCCCAAAGATTTATTTTTTTCCAAATAGAAAGTACCATATCCAGAATAATTTTTGGCTTTTATTCTAATAGAATAGCTATACTATAGTTTAGGGGGCTATTTCAGTGGTATTTCTTTCATGATTCTTATACTCCAAAAGTATACTTATAGACTTATAATAATGTAAGTATACTACAGATTTATAGCAATAATGATTTTTACAGTTTCACTAATCTCTCATGCAGATGGGACATATTATTTTATTCTGGGTTTCCCCATATTTTTTTGGCAAGATTGAACATATACTATTTCAACCCAAAAGATTTTATTTTTCATAACTTTAGAAGGTATGCTGTAGAATTCAATTTACAAACTTGGCTACAGATATAACTACAACAAATAACATAATGCCAAAAACACTAGTTGCAAAAGCATACTATAAAATGAGTAATTTCCTGCTGAATGGCAGGTATGGAAACCTGCTGTAGAACCTAGTTTTTTTTTGCACAGATCATCGGGGGGCCATCACCACAATTGATCACAATTATCACTAAATACTTTTACCAGTAACCCAAAGCCTGTGTATTTAAGAGAATGGCCTTTTACAAACACACACACACACACACACACACACACACACACACACACACACACACCCTGATTCTGTCCTCTGGAAATTTACTTTTCAAAGGAGATAAGAGACAATAGGGATGGATAGCATTAATTTACATATAGTTTTTGTAGGAGGTGCTTATTTTTGGAGGATAGTACTTTTAAATGTTCTTTTTTCATTCCACAGTTAAGGTAATCTATAAATTATTTTTCTGTTAAAACAATGTAAAGTAAGTTTTTCCTGACTGTTCATTGTGACCTAAAAGAGGGCCATACACATATAAGAAATTAGCAAAACTATAGAGCCATTGTTCATTTCAATGAAAACAATACTGACATTTTGTGTCAGTTTATAATCTTGCTCAATTCTGTACTTTGCTAGAAATTATATGCATACAGCAGTGGCAATAATAATAATGAGAATAAAGAGGAGATGAAAACTAAATATGATATAGGTATTCTATGTGCATAATTATATTATAAGAACTGTATGAGAAAGATGCTATAGTTTTCCCCTTTTTACAAATGAGAAAACTGAGACATAGCAAGTGACCTGTATGAGATTCATAACCAGTAGGTAGCAAAACCAGGCTTTGAACCCTGGATTGTTTGACTCCAGAGAATTTGCTCTGATTTCTGCAGATAGATACAAGATAGATACAAGAAATGCACACATGGGAGAGTTCATGAGTATAGCAGCCCAGCACTACAAATCAATTCTTTTAGAAAGTAGATATTGGACAAGAACCATGTATTTTCATGTTGATGGCATAAGGTGACTAGTAACTGTAAAGGTGATTTATAAAAGGAGAAAGTGATGTGGGTTGGCATCACAAGAAAATATTTCAAGAAGGTGGAACATGAGAATGAGCAACATCTAGAACAGCTGAGATGGGAGTACAGGGTGAGAGATTGTACACAGAGAATAATATGAATATAGGCACATGGGTGTGAGTTGGACATTCATGTTTTTGGAAAAAGGACAGATGAAAAACTCCTCACATTGTCCCAGTTGATCTCTATAACATTTTAATTTAATCCCAAGTGTTCCATAGAACATACCTATATTTTTAAAAATGCTATTAATCTGATATTCTACTTTATTTGGACAGTTGGTATCATTATTTACTAAATCTGACAACTCTATATAACACTCAAATTTACACGATTTTAAAAAATTCTCTATCCTCCTCTACCCCTTTTGCTAGAATGCATGCTCCATCCAAGCAGGATCCTCACTTGTCTTGTTCCCCTATGCCATCCTCGGTATGGAGAATAGAGCCTGGCATGTTCAAGTGTTCAAAAATGTTTGAGAAAGAAAAGGAAAAAGGGTTTTTACTACATATTTATTTAATTCCAAAGTTCTTATGTTTGAAAGCAGAGGGACTAATGAAAAAGAAGAAGAAGTTTAAGACTAGATTGGGGAATCAGAGATGAGGTACAGAGAGGAAGTAAGTATGAAAATATAAGCCTAAGTAAACTGGAAAGGAGAAAATGCACAGCACATTATGAAGGGCCTTTGGAGAGGAAGTAAGGAGGAGGAAGCAGTAAGCCCTTCTCAGAGAAGAATGGGAAGAAAGAAATCAGAGTTCTATTGACAGAAATAGGAAAAGGTGAGGGGAACAATATCAGTTTCTTTAATAATTTTAATGAAACAGGCAATGCAAAATTCTTAGAGGTTTGGTTAAGGACCACGATTTTAAAAAGGGAGGGAGAGAGGCTATGTAACCTGATGTAGATGAAAAATGACATGAATAGCAACAGATGTTCTCCTTATAACTCATTTTTTTTTTTTCAAAATAACCAAGATGGATTAGAAATGTGCAAAACAAAAGAGTTAAACTAACCCAAATTCTTCCAATTCTCTAACTGCAGAAACAGGGCTGTAACCAATTTTGCTTTTTTTTTTTTTACTTTAAAAAAGAGGAATAATTTTATCCAGACTAGTACTTCCATCTTTCAGCCTATGAAATATAATATTGTAGAGTTGCTCTTAACTAAAAAGTCAAATTTCAGTTGGGTACGCGTTTAAACAATATTTAAACAATAGTTCTGATAGATGTATTTAGAGATTTCATGACCAAAACCAAATAATCCAGACTCTTCCCAATTGATTAATTTGAAATATCAAATGTCTTTCAACTATTTCTCTAATAGTTTTTTCTTATATATTTGGCACCTGCCACTCTTCATCTATAGGACAATATACCATAAGATGGCATCTGATTTAGCACAAAATGGTACATTATACCATTTTAGCTTTATATGTCAACATTTTATAATGTATAGTAAATGACATTATGATTTCCAGATGTTTCGCCACCTGAATCAGATTTAAATCATGGTAAAGTCTTTGATACAGATGCTTGAGAAATAGAGAGGAGTATGTATGTTCAGATACAACATCTCAGACCAAGCTCAAAGAATACTTTCTCTCCAGCCAGGTTGCTAATTTCAAAATGCACTAAAGATATCTTCCTCCCCAGTGGGAACTCTATCCTGCCCTCTTGTTTGTGTTAGTGCAGCAACATTTTCCTCCCTTTTCCCTGGGGCCCACCAATGGGATTAGAAATACTCAATGTCATGAGAACTGCTGGTAGACAGAACTGATGACTCAATTAAATCAAATTACCAAATAACTATTGGACAACTATTTTTTGCAAGATAGGTGCTCTGAAGGTTGCAAAGAAGTGATCAATACAATCCCTGCCCTCAATAGCTCAAGCCAAATAGGCCAAGTAAATATGACTAGTTTAACATTACAATATTTAAAGCAATATCAGTTTAAGAGATAGTGAAAAGATATACATAAATGCATTTTTGACAATACATTGAGGTAAAAAAAGGTAAGGAAAAAGGGGAAATAACGGTAGAAGGATAAACACAAGAAAAAAGATGAGAAAAGGAAGAACACATCCATTCTCTGCCTACCAATATGTTACAGTGTTCACTGACTAATTACAAATTTTGTTACTTTTACTAGTTGATTTATATATTGAAATGTCTTAGTTCTGTTTTTGCTTTTGGTCAGTACTACTTAGAACTAGTCTTTATGCTAAAAATACATAATGAAATAAAATAAATTATAAAAAGTATCAAGCCTATCTTTGTATCTACTTCCTAAACCCAAAAGAGAGTCAGAAACACAGTAGGTACTCAATAAATGTTGAATTTGTTAATTAGTTAACCAAGTAGTGAAATATTATTAGTGGTCAGATTAAAGCTATGATCCAGATTCATATACATTGCAGACTTTCCCAAAGCATATTCTGTAAAATATCAATTCAGTTAGATAGACTACTGTAGTTGGGAGACAACTGAGTTGAAATATACTGGGAAAACACATACTCCACACCCTCTCCCCCTTAGATATTCTCTATGTGTGTTAATATTAAGAGTCTGAATTATAGTTTTCCTACTTCCTAAGTAGAAAAAGGTATCATGTAGCTTAGATAGCTAGAATTAAAAAATATATACTACCTTTGTTATGAGTAAAATAGAGAAGAGAAATTTCACAAAATAACAATTTGATTGACATAAAATTATTTGGGACATATTTTATGAATAATATGATTACTATGGCAATTCAAGGAACACATAAATCATAGATCTCAGGACTCCAGGAAAGTCATTTTTGGCTTTAAGACATTCTATCTAGTGCCTAAAATATATTTCTGAGTTAATAAAAAAATTCTAAATTTAGTACAGGAAATGTCAAAGGGATGCTTTCATGTACTATACATATGTGTGTATATATATGTATGTATAATACATACATACATACATAATTTTGGAGAAACCAAAAATGCCACAGTCTCTCAGTCTCTTTTGAAACACTTGAGTAGTTTGGACAATAACTATAAAATATCAAATTCAACATGTAGCACCAGTGTATGTGGTGCCATACTCAACATCGTAGAAACTTAATGATGTTCTGCAAAGCAGGTACAGAACAGTCCTGATCATAGCAGTAAGAAGTCAAGACAGTCATTTCTTCCTCCCCTGCCTTATAAATTACTTGAGGGAAGTCTTGCATGTCAGCTCTGCTGTTATGATTTGAGTATGCTATTTAGATACTTCCAGTTATCTTTTTGATGTCTGAAACCTGTGGTCAACAACTATGCACAAGAATTTGAACAAATTACAATTAGTTAAATGTTTTAATAGTAAGTCATAGAGCTGATACTTCAGTGAGTAACAGAAAGAGACTTAGATTTTGGCTATGTGTAGTACCTGACTAGCTGGTGAGAGATCCATATATTTTTATCATTGTAGCCCCTACCCCCAGCCTAGTACTTGTCATTAATTCATTCGAGGAATTTTTCAAAAAGTGTGATTCTTTTGATATAATAATAAAGAAAACCTATCTGTTTTGATTTTGTATTCCCAGTGCCCAGATCAAGGTTACGTATATAGTTGGTACTCAATAAATAGTTATATTTAACAATGAATGTTAATTGACCAATAAACTACTTAAGACTACCCCTTAATATCAGATAGCAGTGCTAAAAGTGCTTGTGATTGTGCATTTTTGAAAATGTCATCACAGCATCTTCCTCTGCTAATTAGGCAACTCAGAAGGCCTTATGTCCAAGTTGCTTATCTGGTATATTTTAGAAATAAGGAAATGTCTGCAGAAGTTCCATAAAAACCATCTGTAAATCCCTACCTCTGCTTGAGTACATAGAAAGGCTTGAAACATGATACTACATAACATCCCAGTACCTCAAGATAGTGTTTACAAAACTTTAATCATTAGTGGACCAAAATCATGATTGTTCAATCCCAAAACTCTAGAGCATCTTACAATTGCAATCCCTATGGCCTAGTTGGGTTGCCACAGCACTGCCTATGATATACTTATTCTGAGCACTATTATCCATAAAATGCATTGAGTTTAACAAACTTTTATTAAATAAATATTTTCTACGTGCCAAACCTCATCCATTAAAAGTAACTATAACGGACACAGCACTTCTTTTTGAGAACTTATTCTGGAGTAAAATTTTTTAAAAATGTAATATGTCATAAGGGGATATGTGACATATTTTTTGTCATAATAAGGCAGCATAACAAAGCACTCAAATACTGAGTTCTTAAAAATAATAAGCATTTATTTCCTCTATGTCTGTGGGTCATTTATTTAGGGCTTGGCTGTTCAGCTCTTCTAGTCTCCACTGAATTTGTTCATACAGCCAAAAATCAGCCATCTGTGGGCTGATCTGGAATGCTGTGGCTGGGGATGGCTAGGATAATTCAGACCTGTGCCACAAACCTTATTCTGTAGCATGTATTCACAGAAATTGCAGATGAGTAACAGTCAAATAGAAATGAGCACAGGCTTTTTCAAGTGTCTGCCTGCATCATATCTGCTAAAAATTCCATTGACCAAAGTAAGCCATATATAGCCAAACCCAGTATCAGACTGAGAGATTACAAAGTCATGTGGAAAAGGGTATAGATATAGGATGGGATGACAAATGAAGGTCATTCCTTCAAGGCATAATAGCTATGGAGAAACACAAAGCAGGATAAAGGGATAGAGTAAAGTCATGGGGAAAGGACCAAATAAAATGGCATTCGAATGGAAAATTAATTCAGTGAGAAAGACAGCCATGTGGGTAGTTTGAAAAAGGGAATTCTAGGTAGAGCAAAGGAAAAAAGAACTCTGAAGGCCCTGAAACAACTTATATTCAGCATGACTGAGAAACAGCAAGAAAACTGGAGAAGAGGAAAAGGAAGAGAGGGGTAGGAGATATAGTCAGACAAGTATCCAAAGGAGTAACTGGCAGGGCTTGTGGACCACGGCAAGGACATTAACTTGAATTCTGAGTGAGACGGAAAGCCCCTGGAAGATTTTGAGCTGACAAAATCAGGATTTAATTTTGAATGACTCTCTGATTCTTATGAGGAGGACCAACTGCAGGGAGGCAAGGCTAGAAGCAGAGAGGGCATGGGAGACTATGGTCTTAATTTAGCAACAGCAGCATGGTAGATAAGTCATGAGTATAATGTGAAGACGGTGAGATGGAGACTGGATATTTCTAAGGTACTGCTAACAGGATTTGCTAAAACTTCAGGATGATGTGCTAGTTGACATTACACACACATGCACACATACACATAACATATGTATATATATTCAATTACTCATTAAAGTATGTACGTAGTTAAAAATCTTCATCTCTGTAGCACTTAAAGTCATCTCGTGTACCTCCAGAAGGTGGTATGTGAGAACGACACCTTGAAAAAATTGTCTTGCCTTTAGACAGTCTAGTCACTCAGGTTAAAATTCCAAAAATGAATTAAGTGGTTCAAGATTCTTGGATTAAAAGGTCACAGACTGTGAAATTTTCTTGGTGACTCAAAATATAAACTCAAAATAAATGACACATTTATTATCCTAGAACATTACAAAAGGAAAGTTCTCTTTCTCTACTTTAGTGAAAAAGCAAATGCTTTCTATGTCTTGATGATTTCCCCATTATCACAGAAATTTCTGGCATTGATTCCTCACATCAGGGAATTTTCCTCAAAGTGTTTAATAACCTCGGTTTTATTATGTTCATAACTTGTGAAGCTGCCCAGGAGTTCTTTCTCATAGGAATAGAGGCACACACAAGTCTCAAAATTATAATCACCTACTACTGTCGGGAAAGGTGCTATGTAAATGCAAAGAGAAAAGAGTATTGCCCCCTCCTCCTAAAAATTATAAGAATCTAAATATGTTTTACTCTTGCTGTCACTTTATTATATTAAAGTGAAAAGTTGTTTTCACAGGTATTAAATTTTCATTTTGCTTTAGAAAAAAAGTGAAAATTTCTGTAAAATTTATAAATTTCCACAGCAGCGACTTCATAAAAATGTATGATCTTGCCCTTCAGGGTGCCTCCTCACTTGTTTGAAATGAAAAGCTGTTTGTACTCATGGTTGGAAATACACACATCAGGAAAATTAATCATGCAAATATTTGCAAAGCGGGAACAGTAATTGTTGGGAGCCTCTGCAGTGAGCTGCTGCACACCACAACAGACAGAAATGCTGGGAGAGGATTCCAAAGGACAACTCATTTGAACAAAGTCAGGACTGAAGTCCCATCTTATGGATTGACAATACTATCAAAAACACCCCGAATATGTTCCCAAAAGAATTGTTTTGACAGTCATACTGCCAAATACTATCAGAGATAAAATAAGTTTCATTAAACATCTGCAAATGGTACAATGGTAGGCAAGATTTAGAAATTAGAACTGGCCTTTATTTGTGGAGGGTGGCTATTTGCTCTGGCAATGTTCTTCTCATCTTTATCTAAGGAATATTATTATGAGGCTTTGGATTTATTTTACCTTATGGTTTTCAAAAAAGAAGAGGTACTATTTTTATAAGTTATTTTTAATGTTAATAAGAAGTCTAAGTATAATTTTAAATGAAATGCAATTATTGTTATGTTAAACTATAAAAAAAATTGACTGGTTCCATTGGAAGAATATTATCAAGAGCATTAGAAAGAGAATTTGATGAGTCATATGATGGCTCTCTGTGTGACCTGGAATATGATGCTGGATCTGTCTAGGTGCTGGACATGAGAGCTAAGCGCGAGACTTACAAAGGGCCAAATGAGTCCGTATATGTATCTCTGTCTACAGATTTCTCTGTCCTTATGCTCACAAGGGATGAAAGGAAGAAGAAACCAACTTAGTGTGATAGTATATAAGAGGTTCCTGATAGAATTGACTACATAATGTGTGAGGTCCAGTGAAGAAGAAAAATGGGGGGTTCTTTGTTCAAAAATTAAGAATCTCAAGATGGCAGCATCGGAGCATTAAGCAAGGTTGGGGCCCTATCTGACTGTGCGAAATAGTAAAATCGTGAAGTTACTCTCAATTCCTAATATGAGCATTGGCTCAAAGCTAGAATTTTTGGTCACTTGTTTGGTACGTATGCAAAACTGCTAATAAGACATCTCCTATCTGGGCCCAGGGAACTGAAAACTCATTTATATAGGTGGGTTCAAAAAGCGTATTTAATAGGACTTTCTAAATTGGGAGTTTTGAGAACTAGAGAATCTTTGTGCTGTCTCTTAGTTTCCCATTTAAAGTGGTCATCTTAGAATAAGATTAAAGCCAGCATTAAATTTTCTAAACACTTTAAAGTCTCTGTCTCTTATTTCTTAGAATTTAGGAGGCCACAAGCCTGTGTTACATCATCCAACAGCCTCAAATGCACCTAAGGTCATGACAACATAATAAAATGTCTAAGAGGATCATGCTAGGACCAGTATCCCTCTCATCCCAGATTTTCTCATCTTCTATAAATCTGTATAAAAATATTGATTATCCATTGAAGGTATATGTCCCAAATAAGGCATGAGAAATTATAAACAAAAACGTTTAACCCCTTGAATAAGTAAATAAGATGACATAATGGTCAAAAAGAAAATGGTATTTTAGGTATGGACTTTTTGTTGTCGTTGTTATTTGGTTAAACCCCCATTTGTTCTCTGATTTTCTTTTAGTGATGACACATGATTTCTTGAGTATTCAAACCACTAAACATCTTTACACAGTATATTCCAATAATTATAGTGAACTCTGCTTATAGTGATCAAGCTTTCTTGATGTGATGATGTCTGCCAATTTTTGAAGGAGACAAAAAGATATTTTATTCTTTTGTAATGAGTCAATAATATAAGACATAATTTCTCAGTCAGGTGACCCACCCTTCACATATCCAATCAGCACAGGAACAATAATATTCTTACCTAAAACCAAGATAAAGAGAAACCTTTGAGATGCTTCCTTCCTCCTCTTACTGGTTACTCAGTATATCTTCAAGGCTGATTATAGTGACCAAGCTGTTTTCACCCACATAAAAGTGTTTCATGAAAGAGAGGGAGGAAATTGTGATTTTTACCTTTCCCCTTACCTCTGGCAATGCTCTGATTGTTATGTCAAATTTATTCTAAACAGTCAACTCTCCATTTTATGTACTGTCAATTCTCTGGTGCAAATCTTGCTTTCATGTTCTGCTGGAAAATTAAGTTTGATATGAGGACACGATTAACTATCTATTGTTTATTTTTACCTCTCCATGCAGCCTGCCACCCAGCAGGAGAACTTCAAATTCCAACACTCAATTACCTTCTCTGACCCAGGAGAGGTATAAAAAGTAAATAGAATTAAATCAGTGGAGCTCAATCGAGTTTCATTTATGCTGATTCATCATATGAACTCTCAGTCAATTATACTTTTTGGCATAGAGTAGGGATCAGGGAACAACTCTGTGTAAGGAGTAGAGAGGTACACAAATTTCAGCTTCTCCAACCATCATCAGTGCATCACCAAACAACCTCATAATGGAGTTTGTTGTATAGGCATGGCTCCTGCCAAAACAAAAACAAAAACAAAAACAAAAAAACCACTACTGATTCCAGAAAAGACAAACAGCAAGAAAGAAGTCACAGTATCTGCAATTCTGTTAATTCTGCAAGCATCATTATCAGTATTACAGAGAAAACCACAAACCCAAAATGGCATCACTTGTGCTAAAAGCCCATGATATCAAACCTAGATTTAATACCTGATCTAATTGCTATTTCAATCTCTCCCCAAGATACAATCTTAATGAACCAGTCTGGACCTTTCTATTCAAAATCAATGAGGTAATTTGTCACACAGGCCTTCTCCATCCCCAAAAGAAAAAAAAAAGGCACACTGCATGGTAAAACCATCCTCATTTTCTCCCCTTCCCCCGTAAAAATAGATGTCTGGCCCCCAAATAATCCTTTCTTTTCTTTTGTTAATTGTTTCCTTGCCCCAACTTTCTTCCTATAAAAGCTTTCCATTTTGTACAACCCCTGGGAGCACGATTCTAGTTGCTAGATGGGATGCTGCCCAATTCATGAATCCCTTCATAAAGCCAATTAGGTCTTCAGATTTACTCTTTGAATTTTGTTTTTTAACATCAGAAGCTTCTAAAACACTGTGTATGAAAATTTTATTGCATCTGATTTTTACTTGCATTAAATTTGAAGAGTTCTTTTTTGCTGAAGGTCACTGATTTCAGCTTTTCAACTCTTCATAAAATACAGGACTGGGTGGAGAAAGTATAAAAGCTAACAGGAGTCAGAAGGAAAGAAACAGTGTCAGCCAGGAGCCTCGGTGTCCTTCTCCCATATGTGTAAACACCACACAAGCAGCTCCTGCTGTTTGAACTACAGAAGATGTAGGGTTATGGGCCCTTTCTGCAATGACTGCATAGAAGTTTGGAACTTAAATTTTTATTGCTGATTCAAAGTGTTATGAATTCCCTGAACACCAGACAAATTCTTATGCTTGAGGACATATGTGATATCAAATGCATATTCTGAAACAACACGATCTGGATCATCCCTGGTGCTGCTCCCCTCCCATTAGCTAGATAATCCAACAAATACATGGATCCACATTACCTGTCAGAGGTGCTGATCCAGGAAGAAAACTAACTGTGGCATCATAACGAAAGCCTAACTTTATCCTGACTGATCTACCTGAGAACACCAGAAATTCATTTATATTTTGGTGTGTTATTAACTAAATTAATAACTGATTTCTGAAGACTTTTATGTCTAGAGAAGAATGTCAAATTAGCTCTGAGGAAGGGCAGGTCAAATCACAGAAAACAATGTCATTAGTCCAAAATGGTATACCCATTCCTTGTTTCTCCTACCCACCATTACTTATGAGATGGTACATTTTTCAGACTTGCTAAAAATGCAGAGATAATGCAAATTATCCAAACTAGACCCTTCAACAGCCAAGCTGAACTTTTGTACATGCAATGCTGCAGACTTCTGAAAAGTTCAGGGATCTCTCTAATTAACTGTCTAAAGGGAAAAGAGAGGATTTAATACTTTATTTTACCAATCCAAAAGCATCAGTGGTATGGCCATACCTCTTGGCATCGCCAGGAACTACACACCTACCTACTCTATCTTGTTAGAATATTTTTGGTCTTTCGAATGGCGGGGAGTGAGACAGGGAGAAAAGGAAAAAAGTTCAGCAATTACTGTGCAATATTCAAATCTGCCTGCCAACAGAACAGTGATTTGTGAGACACATCAAGAGGTGCTGGCAAGATCAATCTGTGGAGATCCCTCTGATAGAGGAATAATGAGTTGACAAAGACCAATGTTCAGTTGGGTCCAAGCCCAATAAGATTACTGTTCAGCATCATCAATATTGTCTCTGTTTGGAACTGACACAATCAGACTGGAATCAATTGTATTTTCCACAGTACTGTCACACATGATTTTCAACTTTGGCTCACAACTCTGTAGAGAAGCTTGCAGATGTTGGCAGATTTTTCCTAACTTACGGGATGTCATTATTAAGTAGGAGTTGCACCCCACAGTAATTTGTGGTTCTGTAGTGTTTCTCTGAGGTCTGTGTATTGAAGAGAGAAGACGGGAGTAAGAGAAAGAAGAGATGAGAGATTAACGAGAGGGGTTTCCTGTTTTAACATCCTCTAACTCCCACCTTGCTTTTTGTTTTGGTTTTATTTTTTATTGTAATGACCAAATGCCATATGTAAATGTATAGGCTAGTTCTTAGCTTCAGTTTAATTTGAGTTGAGGATCAAATATTTTTTACTGAAACAAAGAATCGTGAAATTTTTTCTTCTATGAAGTAATATAATTTTTCTGCTTTTCACCATCATAAGGCAGAGGGTATATGTAGATGGCTATCTACAAAATATTAAAAGTGTTCAAGGAGTTGAAAAATCTAATAAGCAATTTGAGTTTTAAACAATTCCTGCAGTCTTCTCCAGTGCTTTTTCTAAGTCAAAGCTATCAACTTCATATTTTATGAGATCCATTGTGCCTTTAGCCATGCCCATATGGGCATCCCAGACCTCGAATACTAGCTGACCGATCTAGTCATCCAGAAATACGATTTGATTCATGGCCACAGAGTTAAATACTGAAAAAGGCAGCAAAAGGCAAGGGCTGGATTGCTCTTTTACCACAAGTATATATCACAAAGTTTACTTCCCCAGTGAGATCCATCTAAAGGTAAATTTTGTGAGAAGTGCGTGCTGTGGAAAGACAACCACATTTGCAGTGCTGAACTCCCCAAGTTAATAGGCTTAGATTTTACCTACCAATTCAGGTCTTTAAGCCATATTAAATGTTGTAATCCTGTACCAAGTCTAATCGCAGTTACTATGTGGTTTCCCTCCCAGGATGATACCAATGTTCTGGAATTTTATCCAAAGCAGACATTTATGGTGGCCTCTCTTGTCTCTGATTACCCTTGACACAGTTTTTGTATGAGCACATGTAATTCTGAGAAGCAGGTGTGCGGCTACCTTCTTAGACAGGATATCTTTGTAGAGCCTGAGAACTTTGGCACCTATTGTCAGCCTCCTTCACAGTCATTGCTTCCTGGTGTCCTGCGTATACCCTGAGGCTCTATGAAGAAGTAGGAGCACCAGTTCCAAGGAATCCCAAGCTGCTGCTAAACTTCTGGGAAAATCCTTCTTCTTTTTCAAACTCACTGCAGCAGCCATTCTCCTTCCTGCCAAGGTTCTCACTGCTCTCCATTTCTCTGATACAAACCTCTCAAAGGGCTCTCAGGTTAGAAAACAAACTAGAAAAAAAATATCTGTCCTTGGGTTACTTTGATTTTGACTCCACCACAAAGGCCGGATTAACAACTCAAAATGGGGTTGGAAAAAATGAGAATGTAACACAAATTAAAATCTTAATAAATTATTCTGTCATGCCTGTAGCTAGGTGGCCTTGAAAAAGTCCTGCCATAATTCCAAATATAAAACCTCACCAAAATCTCAGATCTAATAAAAGTAGAGAAATAATATTTGTGAGGATCAAACAATGGCAAACATATGAAAACATTTTGATGACGTTAAAATATTTGCAGTAGCCGTTATTCTTCATTGTTTAATGCCTCCTTGTAAAGCAGATAGCAATTTGAAGCTGGGAGATAGGAGAGAAAGAAGAGAGTCCTCCATATACTTGATTTCTGGAATAATTTGGATCTGTTCTGAATAAATTTCTCTGTTGGGCTCCATGTTATCTGAAACCCTAGAGACTATGCAAAGTAAAATTGTTTGGCACTCCTCTGGCAGACTAGGAAATGCCAGTTGCTCCATTAGGCAAACTCCCAAAGGAGCAGCTCCATTCTTAGGGGGACCTTCAATATTATGAGTATCTAGGGAAGTGGTGGGGGTGGGGGGAGGGAATGTCCTTGGGGACATTTAAATAAATGTAAATGTTGGCGGTGGCCTTATGTACAAGTACGCTAAGCCTCTGCTTATTGGGTTGAAAAACACCAAAACCTCCTTGACTGCAAATGGAACTCCTATCACATACTTCTCCAGCCCTGGAAGTACTTTTTTAAGGAAATGCTTAAACTTGAATCAGATATCACTTGATACTTTATAGATAGATAGCAATAAGAGTTAGTTTATCTGACCATCACACATCCAATTTGTGTCTTGAGGGTCCAGGACAGAGTAGGAGTACATTATCCTGTCAAAGAGGAAGTCAGGGCACAGATGGGGAGGGGGTGTGGTGGATATCGAGTTGAGCAGACAAAATACCAAAGCAGAAGACCTTAAGCATCTAGGAGACAGGTGGTGGTCCCAGGCACTAGGTTGGAGAGCAATAAAGAGAGAAAGCAGTATCAACAAAGGACAGAAAAGGAAAAGCACAAGAGATTTGCCTCTGCCACAAATGCTTGGTAGGGTCTTTACCCTATTCTCATTCAATCCAATAAAAGTTAATTAAGCATGAGTATTACTGACATGCATTTTCTACCCATAAAAAAATGTAACAAACTTGGCCTAAAAAAACTACTCAAACATGAAGAACTGCATGCCTGGTCTGCAGTTCAAATTCACCATTTATTAGCTATTTGTTAAAAATCACTTATATTTTCTGAGTTTCAGTTTCTTCTAGAAACTGATGATAATAGTTATCTGTTGGGCTAGACAGAGCAGACCTAAGTACACGCCTAAGAGGCCTAACTACCTCTCCCAGTGATAATGTACAGGAAAAAACCAACAGACTCCCTTCCATTGTTTTTCTGGCAATAAGATATAAGAAAATAAATTAACAAAGAGAGGCACAAATGATAAACCAGGCCCAGTCTCACTGCTAGGTCAGTCTCCTGCTTAGAATAAAAAGTGGAAATCACATGTTAGGGACTCTAGTTGCCTGTCTAAGGTGTTTCCAAGATCTTCAAATGTTTTTCTCTAATTCCATTAATGAACAGAAGTAATAACAGCCTCAAGGAAGATACAACCCCTACACATTTACAAATGGTCCTTTACCCAGAGAATGAAACTAATGATTGGATTTAGGTTTATTTAGTGAATCACTCAGTTCTTTGCTAGACTGGTAGTCTGACCTACTGTAGAATAGTTCTTAAACTGTAAGATTCATAAGAATCACCTGGGGAAAAATTTTTCAAATGCAGATGATTTCTGAGGACTTTCAATGCGCTAGGTTTTATTCTGACCTGTGAATTTTCCAGAAAATACTCTAGGATTAAGAACTATTGCCGCTTCATCCTTGTCTTGGTGTAATTTAATTTCATCATATCCTATTCGATATGCCAAACGTTCTGACCTGGATAGATATAATTTGGTGTTATCTTTCTGAGGGTAAAGGGCAAAATATCATTACAGAAAATTTTTTTCAGGATTATATTAGGCTTAACGTTACTTCAGAACTTCAGTTTTACCAGACAGTATAAACATTATAATAAAACACATATTTATATATATTTAGTTTATGCTCAAATAAAGTGAAAATAATTATTAATATGTTTATTGATATACTTTTTTTTAATATTTTGCCAAATAACAAAAAGAAGTCAGCATACAACTCCTCCAATTTTCTGCATTTGCGATAGCTGGCTTCACTGAACATTGTTATAACTGGAATAAAACTAAAATACAGAAAGTAAAGGGGTATATTTATTTCTTAGCCTGTGATTCTATGTAGTACAGTGGTCCCTCAGTCAAGTCATTCCCCAACTTGCCTTGTATCTGAGAGGGAACTTTCAGCCGAAAGATTTCTTGTTGGGTTACACCTTCCTCATGTTTCCTCTATATGGTATAAGCTGCCAACATTAACAATAAAAGATTATGGACTTTCTCTTATGCAGTTATCTTTGTGCTTCATTTCAGAAAGAGGCAGGACAGTAAAATGGTAAAGAACATGGCTGGAGACAGGGCTCTTGTTCAAGCCATCACCTTGCCATTTGTTAGCTACAAGACCTCTCTTTATCTCAATTTCCTCATTTGTAAAATGAAAATGATAACAGTACATCTCACAGGAATTCTGTAAAATTAAAGGAATTAATACATGTAAAGTACTCAGAACAGTGTCTGGGACATGGAGAGCAACAATTAATGTTAGTTATTTTATGAGAAAATATAGGTGCTGTGTTAGGAAATTAAATACTTTATATATAGTAAACCTTCATTATGGATATTAAATGTTATTATTTATTAAAATGCTAAATTAGGCTTTAAAATTAAAACCACTAACAAATTATATCTAAATAATTTAGAGCCTAATAATACAGAAAATGATTTCAAGGAGGACTATAATCAAAACTTTTTTTTAATTCTACAGAAAGAATATTGAGTTGTTTCAGTTAATTGAGACAGAATTATAATGGTTGGAAGGAGGAAAAAGTAGACCCAGAACTACAGACTGAAAGGAATTTCAGACTATGAGATACAAAACATTAGTTAAAGGGGAACTCAAAAGTAAGTAGGAAGATAAGCACTATGGAATCTAATATCACATACTAGGAAATGCAGGATGGTATTCAAGACCCATGATTAGTAAAATAAGAAAAGCTAGGTAATGATGATGTAGTCATAATTTTAGCTATACAGACCTTGAGAGAAATCTGAGAGCAGGAAATGGGGAGCAGGGTCTCAGCTTAGAGCTGGGATATAAGATCAAATTCCTGCTGTTGGATAGAAGTCTTACAAGAATGAAGGATCCAAATCTTATGATGTCAAGGCAGAAACTCAGATCTAGGGAAAAATGGAGATCTTGTCATGAGAACTGAAGCATGAGTTGGTGGCTAGTTACTAAACAGGTGATATGCTAATAGATGTTTAACTGGCTTTCCAGAGGAAAGACCTGAGACTTAGAATTTGCCAATTTCCATAGCGTAAATACTCCCAATATGATGATCTCAAGCTACCTACATGACATCTTCTAGCTTGCAAAAATTCCTTAAAAAGTTAACAAGTGGCTCTCACGAGCAAGTACAAGTCAGCCCCAGCATACAACAGGAGCCTGGTTTTCAGATTTGAGGGAGAATGTTAAAGACAGATAAGTGGTCAGAATATTAATGCTGAATTCCCAATTAGTGAGGTAAACCCTCTTCATTCCTTCCCCCAAATGTCAAGTTTGATCCTGAGAGACAGGGCAAGGCTGAGTTTTCAAGTCATGCAATCAGATAGCCCCCGTGAAAAGAATAAAAGTGAGTAAGCTTGACACAAGCAGGGCTGAATATACTATGGCCACCCCATACTGCTTTATCTGCATGTTACGGATCAGAAAAAGTGAAACTATGTAACCCTGTCTCACCAACACTGGTTGACCAGCTAATTAAGGCTCAACACCAAAAGTCTGTGATAGAGACAGTGCGTTGCTTTTCTAGGAAAGGATGGTTAATTCATTTTCCTTCTCATAAATTATTTTACTTTCTTAAAGAGTTAATCAGAACAACAATTGATGACAATAACAACATTAATAGCATTAGCTGAATAAATGCAATAGGCTGGCATTATTCAATTATTTTTGTGATCTCCATTAACCCATGTCATAGTGGGTTTCAAACACTATTCCTGGAGCCCAGGGCTCCATGGAGATGCCTGAGGAGCCAGCTGAAGAGGGAAGACAAGGCCCAGGGCTTGGGGCTTTGCATTTTCATCTCTACTTTAGTAGAGCAGCTATACTTACATACGTTTAAGTACTGAAGTTTCATGCAAGATTCCCTTTCAAAAAGGGACTCTATTGATAAATTTAAAAATTTTTGATAACAACACAGCCTTAAAATAATCTTATAAAATTGTTATATATTTTTCCTGTTGTAAAAATATTAAAACACTATCTAAGATAAAGGACAACTATAATAACCTCCTGAAGATAACTACCATTAACCTTTTGTGGTATAGCCTTCCAGTTTTTTAAATGTACATATATCAGAGTAGGTTTTAGTTTCTACCTTTAACAGTTGAGGAAATTTAAATTTACCCAGAGTGACACAAATGAGCAAGAATCCTAATTCAAGTCTGTCTCCTATGTTCCTACTAGAAAAAATAGGCAGTTACCTCTTATTCCTTCATATAAAGACCATATAAATTGGTTCTTTTGTCTTTTTTACGAAATCCAGTGGTACAGCTAATAATGGTATTCACATCTGTCTAGTCTATCACTTATATCTGAGTCAATTGTTCCCCAGAGGAGGAGGCCCCACATTAAATTCCATAATGTATAATACATACTCTAGGGAAGGGAATAAACCAGATAAGTGGTTTACACTCTGGTTCCATGGGTTCATATAGTTCTTAAATGTTCTCTCTTCCTTAGGCCAGGCTTTTATCATTAAGCATTAATATCATTTAAATGGGATAAAGATTGTTATAAACTTTGAAAGTTTTCAAGAGCAAATAAATGCTAGCTTATCAATTTCAGAGTCAAAGAATATTAAAATTAGATTAAAATATACAATTAGCCTAACACATTTTGAATTTGGACTAATTGTTTGAAATTCAAAAGAACCCCAGGATATTTTTCACTTGAAACACAGAAATAAAAAATTCATACTAAACAGGCAGAGTTTGCCCTCAAGGTTGAAAACATTAATCATCATGCATCTTACTGTTAACTGTAAAAAATCATTCTTCTGATTTAAAGAGAATTATTTAGTGAGTGTTTTTAACTTCTTCACTTTCTCAAGCAGAGGTGGTAACATGGGGTCGGGTTCCGGGCTCCTCTGCCCCTTCACGTCTCCCTTCTCTACAAGGAGTTGCCTTTGATATACGAGGGAGCTCCTGGCCCAGAGAAGAATATACAAAGCCCAGGAAGAAATGAGAGTCCCTAGGAATGTAATTGAGATTTAGTTACTAAATCCCAGAAAGAATTGAAATAGTCTTTCTAAGAAGATACACATTAATCCCAAGTAAACATGAACTTGAGGTGACAGGTGAATCAGTAGGATAAGTCTTCACAGAGCTTTACAAATTGTCTGGGACTCTTTCCACAGTTTTCAAAAGATCATCAAGCTAGAAGTAACCACTTTAAAGAAAAAAAGTTGACTTTCCATAGGATGGGCAAGAATATTTAATATCAGGAAGGAAATAAAATAAATATACATTATAGTCTCTTTGTGTAGCTGTTTTCATGGTGCCAAACCATCACAACTACCTGACTGGCCTATAATTATGCTTGGGCTCTTTAGTGTTGGAATTTCCTTAGGTGGGATCTAAGATAGCTTTCCTGATCCAATACTATTTTCCACAAGCATTGTTGGAATAAGACTCAAAAGGATTCATCATCTGTGATTTTGGGGTTGATATTTGACTCAACAGAGATAAGAAAATTTCAGATTCTTTTTAAAAATCTAGTTCTGGATAACATCTTTGTTCTATAATACCATGCATGACATCCTTTCTCTGATTTTTAGAAAAATGTCCATTATTAATTAGCTGAATTTTGGGTCTTTCAAACTGCATTATAAAAATTTACTAAAATGTTTGGTTGTAAGTCAAAGTGGATGTTTAAATGAGTATACTTTCTCTACTCAAATATTTGGAGCCATGAATTTTTTTATAAAATCCAAGGAATTTTAGACAATAAATATTTAAGATCACTGTCACTCATTTTCTAATCCATTCTTTGCTAGTGATCCCAGAATAGAACAATAGGTGAATAACACAGGAACTTTTTGCATGTAATTTTTACAAGAGATTTACCTTACAATGGTAATGACTTTATATAACTGTAGCCAAGTTTCTGGACAGATGCTATCTTCTGGAATTGAGCCTTATCATATCTTTAACTAGTGAAAAAGGTTGATCACCATTATGCTCTTAATACTGTACTGGACAATTGTAGATTATAGAACATGCTCACTTTTTAGACAAATATTAGAGTGTTCACTTTAGAAATGTGGTTAGTTCAGAGAATAATTTTAACCTAATTTCAATATTCTTTCATATATTTTTCAAAAGTTATTATTTACTATATGCTAGGTCCTATGCTACATATGGACAAACAACTTATAGGTACTGCTAATTCTACTACTCTCATAATTAAATTAAAATATTAAATTTCATTAGTGGCTAGTAAAATTATAAATCTATTTTCTTCCCATTAAAGCTTGTGGACCCTCAAGCTGTATTTCTGGACCTACATTAAGACAGGGCCTAATAGGCTGCAGGATCCACTTTATTGCTCTGCCCATATCTCCTTGTATTCCCTTACCAATTTCATTCATCCTCGCTCTCAGTGTGCTCTCATTGCAGTCACCCTCTGCATCTGCAAATAGAGAACAGGAAGAATGGGGACTTATGTCACCCTGGGGGGTATTCCATAAAGAATAACTAAGAGACACAGGGGTCTCAATATTCTAGCTTCTTTTGCTCCTAATTGGAATTTCTCTAAGGTGTGACAAACATGGACTTCAGAGCACCTTTACATGATTAGCCAAAATTACCATTAATGGATCTTGCATCCTTCACTTCTAAGGAACACTTCCTAATAAATCATGTTCATAAGACTCCTCGTCAAAGCATCTGCTTCTGAGGAACTCAACCTAAGCTATATAACATGATTTACAAGACATAAAATATTGATTTATATGCTTCAGCTTACTTTGTATAAATAATCAATATTTTTCCAAATAAAAGTCAATATAAACTTTAACCAATAAACTGCTCAAACTAATGTTAGACTTAGAAAGACTTAGGACAAACATAATATTTAGAACTAACATTATTTACTTTGGTAATGGCAGACTAGGTAATTTAGACTAAACCTCCACCTAAAGTCCCCAAAACTGAACAAAACACACAGCAAAAAAGTATGTCTTTAAAACCATAGCTGAGCTAATAAACTAACAAAGAATTATTGGACCTGGATCCGGGGAAGAACAGAGACCTGGGGAAATGGGTATATTTTGAGGGCTGCTTTTTCCCTGAAATCACTTGAAAAGATAGTAAATTTAAGCCAAATATATCAATGAACACATTAAATATAAATGGACTAAATGCTTCAATTAAAGACAAAGATTGTCAGAAGATTAAAAACAATGAAACCCAATTAAATACTATTTTCAAGATATAGATCTACAATCTAAGAATATAAAATTGTTAAAAATAAATGAACAATGAAAGCTAGTGTAGGCATATTATTAGTATATCAAGTAGATTTTAAGGTAAAAAGCTGTGCTCAAAGTAAAGTGGTATACTATAATGATAAGAGGTGTAATTTACCAGAAAGATATTCTAAATGTATTTGCAGTTAACATAACCTCAGACATATAAAGTAAAAATTGACAGAGCTAAAGAAATAGACAATCATAATGAAAGACTTTTCACAGTAGTTGATAAAATATAGAATATAGAGGCAAAATTAGAAGTTATATAGAAATATTTAACAATATGATCAAAAGAAACATAATCGAAATACATAAAATGTCATGGCCATCATTTTGGAATACACACTCTTTTCAAGCATGCATGAAAATTTCCCCAAACCAACTATATCTTGGGTCATAAAGCAATTTCAACAAATTCCAAAAGAAAGAAATCATATAGAATATGTGCTCTGATCTCAATGAAAATAAGGTATAAATCAGTAGAAAGAAAGAAAGAAAGAAAGAAAGAAAGAAAGAAAGAAAGAAAGAAAGAAAGACCAACAGAAAATTCCCATATTCTTGAAAAGCAATATACTTCTAAATAATTCATAGATCCAAGTAAAATAAAAATAGAAATTAGAAAATATCTTGAAGCAACTATATAAATATAAAGAAACTGACAATATTTTTAATTTTAATAACTTGTTAATCACAACAGACTAATAAGAGAAAAAAAAGACAAACCAAGCAATGGAATATCTAGAACACATAATTCATAAAGAGTTACTTCATCTAACATTAAAAAATTAAAACTCTGACAAATCAATAAAGGAAAGATGGCCACTCACAAAAGATAGACCATTAAATATATGAAAGAGTGTTCAAACTCACTAGTAATAAGTAAAAAGGAAATAAAAACCATAATGAGACACCACAAGAATGACTATTATTTTAAAAGATTAAAAATAACGAATGATGGTGAGGAAGTAGAGAAATGAGGACTCTACATCTCCTCATAAATTGGTACGTGCACCCTGAAAACCACGGGGACATTATCTTCTGAAGTTGAACATACACAAACCCTCTCAGCAATCCCTCTCATAGGTATCTACCCAACAAAAGTGCATGTTCCTGTGTACCAGGAGACGTGTAAAAGGTTGTGACTGGCAGCATTATTTGAAATAGTTCCAAACTGAAAATACCTAAACATCCATCCATTCAATGAAATATATGTAGTTCCTAAAACAACATGGATGACTCTGTTAAGCAAGCCAGACACACAAAAATATGCATACTGTATGATTTGATCTCTATAAACTTAAAAAGCAGATAAAATTAAACTTCAAGTTTAGGTGGTAAAACTATAAAGAAAGGCAAGAAAAGATGTTTACTGTGAATGAGAGGGAGGGAGAAGCAGTGATTGAAAAAAGTTTCTAAAATGCTGCAATTGATACTTCTTGGCCTAGGTGGTGGCCACCTGGATGTGTCCTTCATGATAAATCTTTGCTTCATGAGTTTTTCATATGTACGTTATATTTTTAATGAAAGGCTTAAAATAATTATTTTAATAAACAAAAGAATAAAATTAAGTTAATTTTTGACAACTTGGTAATGTTAATGTTATGTGTTTTTTTGTGGTTGTTTGCATAACCAGATTCCATTCACAGATGATTTCAGAATATTACAATATTGAGCAGCTCACAAACAACTGGTCATTGGCATTTTGAATACAGGTCTTTAGTAAATTCCAATAAATGCAGCTTCACAAATTTGGCTTCTTTTCTGCTAGTCAAGGAATAGGGCATTTAGGTTAATAAAAAACTCTGAAAAGAAGAGTTGCTATTTATATCATAAATAAATTACATATTTTTAAAGATGTTAGAATTCATTTTTAAAAATCACTTTATACAATTAACCAATGTCACTCCAACAAATTTAATAAAATTTAAAAAATCATTTTATACAAAAAATGCTGAGCATACTTAAACTTTTAATGATTCATATAGCAAAAATTTACTTTGTTTGAGTCCCTTTAGGATCATCATAATAAGTATCAATAATCATTGTACTGTTGATGTACAGAAGGGCCGGGTAAACAGAAGTTTTGGTTGATAGAATTTGAGATAAGATCATTTTAGTTAGTCTCAAAGGGCAGTGCTAGTGTTTCCTTACTTGGAAAACTGATGTTTTATTTAGACAGTATACAAAGCACACTTTGCATTGAGTATCAGTGACGAAAGAACTGTCATTCTTCTTACCTCTCTCTTCTGACATTATAATAGTCAGTTGCAAACGGATCTGTGAAGCCTTATCAGTATATGAACAAATCCGTGCACACATGCATGTGCATACACACACACAGAGAAAATGGTCTTGGGTTTACATTTATACATAGTTTTTGAGTCCACACCTGTTTTCTATTTTTCCCAAAGACTTTTCAAGATGTCTTTTTAGAGGGCATAGGAACCATACACAGAAAATGAATAGTGAAGTATATACAATATATTATGTAATTGGTATCATGGTGCTATGAACTTAAAGATAGTGCTACTATGTCTCCAAGACATTACAGCCCTAATATTAAAGAGATAAAAATAATGTAAACTACGCTAGGGATGGAACTGCCTATTATAAGCTTTGGCTACTAGTTTTATAACAAACTCTGAAATCTGCCTAAGATTCCTAATTTCTGTGTAAAAGTCTTTTTATGCTTTTCCTTCCACTTTGTTTCAAAATCAGGGGCCTTACAAATTAATCCAGTTTAATCGTAATTTAGCCTAAAACTGTGGAACTGTCCTCTCTCCAGCATGGGCAATAACTCCCCCGCCACACACACACACGCACACACACACAATCATAAAGAAAAATATCCCCTCCCAACCTAACTTATCACTTTTTTATTATCATGGCTAGAGTTTACCCAGTACTTTTAGCCATCTTATAAAATTTCAGTGACAGTCAAAACCAAGTAAAATAGTTCAAAGGCAGGGTGAACTGACTCATAAAGAGGCCGGCCTCAGAGAACAATAGCAAGTGGTATCCTTCTAAGTTCAGAGACTAAGAAAAAGTTTGAGCTAAATCCAGATGATTTAAATTTTTCTCATGGAGAGAAAAGTGAATTTCCTCTACCTGTACTGTTCTATTCCTATAACTGAGTTTGACATGGATCTAATTTAAATACAATAGAAACAAAGAGAGGAAGTTATGCTTGGTATCCTTTACATTTATGTCCTCAAGGTTGTTTGGAAATCTTTTAGGCAGTTTTCCTATCTCCAAATGTTCTCTTCCGCTGCTTCTTTAACTGGAAGAATTTGTTTTTTATATATTTTTTTTATTTTATATACTGTACATTTCTAAAGTATGTATGGTTTGGGCATGGTATTTGCTTTTCTTAGAGCTATGAATCGCTTTTGTTCATTTACCTTCTTTGAAATTCATTTCTAGTAGCTGCAGAGCTGCTGCTATGAGTGTTAATAGGCTTCTAACATAGCTGTCATTTCAAGTAATAGGTGCCAAGCTTTCAGCAGCTTATTAACACATTATAACAGCAACCCCTATACTAAACAAACAAATTGCACAGAGGAGGACACAAGCAAAATTAGTGTGTATAAATATATATAGTCATATGTATACATACATATAGTATATACTTAGGACTCATCAACATGTTTGGTTCCATACATGATTAGCCCAGAATTGGCACTTTGTTTTTTATGAATATTCACAGGGAGAAAGAGAGGATCAGATTTGTATTTGGTCCCAAATGTGAGACGAATACAAACTGGTATAATTACTGAAAGACTTCCATCCTCTCAGCCCAGTGACGCTCTCAAGACCGAAAAATTGCAGACTTGTGGTATTTCACATCACGGAACCGTGCTAACGTGATCTTTCAGCGCCACTTCATGGGGGATGCTGCAGAGGAAGGAAAAGTGGAAGTAAGCAAAGAAATACACCAACTGGCAAAACTACTGAGAAAGGAGGAGATGCAAATATGAAAATGTGCTTCAAAGAGTCAAAATTTGCATTTGGATATGAACACTGGACCAACTTTCAACAAACACAAATATATTCTTCCAGATGCAGGGGCAGACATATGTACAGATAAATATGAGAATGTATATTCACGCATGCTTTATATAAATATGTATAAATACACACATACACACATATACATACATATGTATGTATATAGAGATAGATTATCCTTTACAAGTGTTTGTGTATTTAATGGTTGCATAAAATTTCTTAGCAGCTTTGTTGAAGTCATATTTCAATAAAGGCTCTGAATTATACATTGTAGTAAAAGATAACCTTTTTTGGAGTACAAAAAAAAATCCCAAAGCAATTTATAATCACATTGTAAAATATCTGGAGATTGTAAACATGTTAAATTAAACTTTTAAATAGTTGGATAATTTTTTAAAGTTCACTAAAATTTGTAGCATTAAGGAGGGTGACTTGATAGCCCATAGCTGTCTTCCAAGATTTAATATGTACTACTGTCATTGTTACTAATAACGACAGGTGGCATTATTAATTGTTCAATAAGTATCAGTGCTGAGCTAGTAACTTTATGCATTGCACATTTTACCCCTAATGTTTCTACTCTTTCCAGACAACTTCAAAATTTGGGAAGTGAGAGAAACTCAAAACAAAACAAACAAACAAACAAATAAAAAAGCCAAATTTAGTGATAGCATTTAAGTTACTTGATTAATGATTGACTTTTCAAACATAAACAATTCCTTCTCCATACCATTCTTGCTGGAGTAGCTGTAACTTGACATCATATTTGGAAGAAGAATTATTTTGAAACTTGTAATAAAAAACAATTGTTGATTTCAAGAAACTCTATGTCCAGGTCCTATAGGTCAAATTCAGGAATACCATTAAGAACCTTTTTGACACTTACTTTCCAGATAGTGCAAGGTTAATTAATGCCTTTTAGCAAAGCATGTTTTCTTTTTGAAATGGATATAATAATATGCAGGTAACAAAGTCTCAACTTATGAGGTCTATTCTAAGCTACTTTCTTTATGTTATCACATTCTTTACATTAGCTCCTACATTACCCATATCTAGAAAGGAATTTGCAATGTACTCCACTTTTTAGTACTTCAAGTTGTTTTTTAAATGTAAAGAGCCTTTGGAAACTAAAGCATTCCTTTTATTTGCTACCCTGGAAGCCCTTTAGTGAATTATACTCCTCTCTACAGACATGCAATTATATATGCATGCTACTCACAGTATTATGTGATAAGCTTCTATGCCAAGTACAGTACCTTGTGCATAAGAACTGTTCCATAAACGTTGAATTCATGAACAAATTAATGAATAAAGACCAGGCCTACTCTATATTTTCTCATCTGTTTTAGCTCTCACTGCTTAGTCAAATTCTATTTTATTTTCCCATAAATATCTGCTTCTAGTTCAAACTATGGTCTGTACCTATGTTAGAGGCAGAAAAAGGAGTGTCTGAAAGTCAGGACCTCATCCCTCTCAAGAACTTCTCCTGTTTCTTTGCCTGAGTAAACTGATGCCTACGAAAAATAAATATATGCAGCAGGGTCAGGGCCAAGGGTCCTTTTTGTATGATTTTAGTAAAAACATATTTTTTATAGAAAAGTATCTGCAATAGCCTCCCAAGAGTTTGGTCAAATCACCCCAGAATTTGGTTTCCAATGACAGTTATATGATATATGTGTGAAAATAATGGGCAGTGGTTTCAGATGATGAATGTTATTTTGGTTGACATTCCCAGCAGCTTCCATGATTTTAAGATGGGAGAGCAAAAAGCAAAAAAATAAGTAAGAGAAAAGGGAAGAAAACACAAACAAAAATCTAGCTATACTTTTTTTGCAAGAACTATCCAAGACAGTTTGGAAAGGCTGAATGCCACATGACCAATAAAATATGAACTTTTAGTTTCCAATCAAACTATGAGGGGAAGTCACTCTGTGTTTCCAGCGGAGTATTTTTAATAATGTCCCCTATAAATATCCACATGCTTGGACTCTATGATTATAAAACAACAATAAAGGTTTGTAGCAAAACCTGTTTTCCACCTCAACATTGTTTATTTTAATAAGGTGAATAAACTTGGAAGACTAAGAAAATGTCACTTTTCCAACTCTGCTAAGAAGAAATCTGACAACTGTGACATAATCATTGAAATGCTGCAATTTGTTAAAATGCTCCTAATAATTTTTTCCTGACTTTTATTCAAAGGCTAAAGTATGACACTGAGAGAGAGAGAGAATTAGGTTAATATTGATTAACATATTGCAGGAGGGAATGTTACCATGACGTTTAATTTCAAAGTCAAATGCTAGGGAATTGGCACCTTCACGAAATCTCTAATCATGGGAGGGAGCAGGAGTTTGAAAACGGTGAAGAAAAACATAGCCTTTAAAATAATAAACAGCTTTCCCAATTCTTGCAATATCACAAAAACATCCATATACTACACATGCATACAACTCCCAGGTGCTCACAAATTAATTTAGTGACAAAAGATTGTACCCTGAGTGATAAAGGTCCAGTACTACGATTATCTTTATGGATAATTGAGGCCATAAAATATTTCCAAAGCACCTTTTATTTGTCATTTGTTGACAATCCAACCAACTCTCCTGTCTGCCATCCTCCATATTTAATGGGCCCCTATCCAAGTATGCAATACACTCGTTTGTATGGGAAGGATGTCTTCATATTGTTATGCCATTGCATATCCTTTACTTCCTTATGTTGTTCATCAGTCTACCTCCTGCTCTTTTTTTCCTATGACACCTCTGAGATGGTACCCATAGCAACACCCCTGAGAAGAAGGTGAAAGTGAAGATGCTGCAGTCATCCCTAGCACACAGTGCTGACAATGTCAGTCATTAATGCAGCAGCTTCTGCCTACTCAGATCTCCCTCGCTCCTCTCTGGTCTTGTTTCCCTGCAGTAGCAGCCACAGAGTCACTCACGGAGATCCAGAGACTTGCTGTTAATGATTTGTCGCTTGTTTAGAACACCTCAGGATGGCAGCTCTGTATAATCTGCCCTCAATGGCACTGCCAGGTTGCATTAGGAAACAATTACCTAGTTTATGACTAGTAAAGTAGGCACCAGAATTTCCAATTAAACTTGCATGTTTTCAAAGGAGCCTGGGTGCCCCTATATTTAAGGAAAGATGCACCACCATTAGGGATAGTTCTACTCACTCCTGCTTCAAAGTTATGCTATGTGAGGATGACTGTCTTATTGATTAATAAACTGAGAGCAACAGAATATAGAGAATGATTTTATGCGAATTCAGCCATTGCCATTTATTAGGTTCTCACCATTCATTAGGATCTGGGTAAATGAAACTATGAACACACTTGCCTAAATACTTTTACAGTAGAGAAAAATAAACAAAAGGCTAAATGTAGTTTTATTATTTCAGTCGCTGACCCCATTCTGTGTGTGTGTGTGTGTGTGCGCGCGCGCACGCGCATGCATGTATATGCAAGCACACGAACTCGACAAAAAGAAACAAGTATGAAATTGTTTCCTTCACTTACGATCTTAATAAATGCTAGAATTTATAGATTTTTCAAAATTAAAAGTATATTTTACTGTAAAAAGCATCTATTATTAAATGTTGAATATCTAATAGAAATATAAAATTGTATAAATTGACTAATTTAAAATGTTATCATATTGAACAGATCTTGACTTAGATACACCCTATGGATTTAAAATCACTATATTTATTGAGACAAAATAAGATTGTTTGCATAGCTAAGAAAAGTCAAATCTATTGAACTTCAACTCCAAAGAGTTAATCTGGAGTTCCTATGCAATAGCTCTCATAATATCAAATAATAATAGTAATAACAATTTAGAATCTTATTTAAAAATCCAGAAAAAGAGAATACAGATATGTTATCAAAGGTCTACATACACAAATATACACAAATACTCCTAGATCCTTATTCTGCCCCCTTCAAAAAGAGGAAGAAAACTAACCATTTATCAGTAGCAGTGTGAAAGGAGAAGATTTATCATTTTAAATTTTTCATTGCAGATGGTTTTCATTTTAAAAGGCAGGGAAGCAATTTTTTTGAAATCATTTTTTTCCTTAATGCAATTGAGCCAGACGTCTCTCGTAAATCTTGTTGCTTTAGTAGACAATACTCAATTCTCTAAACTTTAGATACAATAGCTAGCTTTTTTTTTTTCTTTTTTAAGATGCCCGTCACCCAGGCATGAAAATGAAAGCCACCTGAAAGGTGGCATCATATCCAAAGTATGCCATCAGGACTACCCCCTTTTTTCTTTCTCACAGTTCATCTAAGATATTCATCTTTGTGCCCCCCAAAAATGATGAGTTTCAATGAGTTTTTAAAAGATTTCTTTCTTCCCTTCTTCTTCTTTTTTAAATAGGAAGAAAATAAATGAGTCTGCCAGTCAGTATATCTTTTGAGTCAAATAGTAAAATACACCCAGTGATTCACTGAGTTCATCGAGTCAGGGATCCAAAACAAAAAGTAAGCCATTAGGGAAAAAGCAGGGAGGCAATGCTGCTTTTGTAATTAAAAAAAAAAGGAAAAGAATCATTTAATACTGGATTTAAATTTCCTGCATGATGTCATTCCCCTTTAAGGAAGAACGATATAACATTTGTGGTACAGCACTGGATATTCCCATTGAGCAAAAGACATGGTAGTACTGGCTGGGCTGACTAAATTCATTGGTATTCATAAAGTACATTTGCTGTCAGTTTTTGAGGCTGCAGCATGCCTAAAATAAAAATTCTTATTAAAATATCATCAATCAAAAAAAATATCATCAATCGTCTTTACATAAAAATTTTAGTCTGAGGTGTGTGTGTGTGTGTGTGTGTGTGTGTGTGTGTGTGTGTGATCTTATAATAAGAGATTCCTTCCCATTTGCTCAGACTAAAAAATGTTGCTTTTTCAGATTCTGAGGTTGGATCTCTTGTGACCATTTATGTTCCCAGTTTTGAAGATATCAGAGATTAAATAAAATAGAATCATCAGTTGGCATACATTTTGTAAGTTCCATGTAGGCAGACCTAAAGATGAAATCTACTTAAGATTTTATTAAATCAGTATTCATATTTGCAAATATTTCAAAGAGATACAACCAAAAATCAATAAAGATTTATGGAAAAAATTTCCTTTTAGAGTCAATAAGGGTGACAAATGGTGACCAAGCTCGCCTGGATTGGGAGTGACTGGAAGGGCAGTGGACCCACAGTTCCTTGATATCCAGTTCAGTGCTCCTCATGGCTTCATACAGAAATGAGTGACTATTGAACATATTAGATGCAGAAAATGATCTTTAATTAACTAGGACTTCTTAAAAGAATTGCCTTTAAGTTCATCCCAAAGAGCATCCATCTTGACACTTGTTTTCTATAGCACAGATTACACTGCTGCTGCCATTTTATTCTCTTTTACACATATATGGCTTTCTATTATTAAAATATGAAAACTACTGGAAAAAATTTCCATTTTTCAAGGCATCTATTTTCCTATAGTTCTATTATAATATTTATTTGAAAGTTTTCCTTAAACATCTGGAAAATACATCAAAAATGATAAGCTGAAATACCAAAATCCTTTGCTCCAAGAATACGTTCTTAAATATAATGCTGAAGAGTGTAAACAGGAAAAGAAAATCGTCCATAATCCTATCACTAAGATATTATACATCCTCTGTGATACATATTTATTTTTCTAAATCTAATCACATTTTACATAGAAACCCAAGCCCTAAGGTTTGACAAAAGGTAGAAATCCAGTCTCTTTATTTCTCCTACTTGAGGACCTTCCACAGAACCTAGGATTTACACAATCCAGAAAATTTTGGAAGAGGGACCTCTGTCCTTCAGTCAATTGTAGTCTCCAATGCAATAATCATAGTCAACTCTAAAATATGTTCCTGGTGCCTTCTCTGTTATGCCACCCTCAGCTATGTGAACTCACTACTATAGCTCAGGATCAGATTAAATATTCTTTAAAAGCGTAATTTTTATATTTGTATAGTATTCCATCCTGTCATTGTGCATGATTTCTTTAACCATCCCTGCATTGTTTGACATTTCGAGTCTTTTAAGAATATTACTGATAACTCTATATAACAATACATTTATATGTAAATCTTTGGCCATATCTCTGACTATTTCATAAGTATGGATTCTTAGCAGTTAAAACTCCTATATTGAGGAGTACAGACAGTTTTAATAAGGATCTTTATTCAAACTTCAAAATCACCTTTCAAAAATGATGTTTATGTATAAATGATTTTATCCTTTCAAAATATTTGTTGCAAATTTCTTTGATTGCCTACCTTTTAAGTTTTTTTTAAATGTATGGAAATTTAAAGTTTTTATGTAATTAAATATACACATATTTTTCTTTGCTTTTTTTTCCTTTGTTTTGTTTTATGCTTAGGAATTCCTTCTGTACCCTGAGAAATAATATTATTTTCTTCTATTTTAATTTTATTTATTTAATGCTTTAATCAAACTAAAATTTATTTGCTACAAAGAATAAACTTAAGATTTTTTCCTTCTAAATAGCTAAATCAATTTTCTCAGCATCATTTCCTGTCCCCAGTAACTCATGATACTATATCTCTTACACATGACCCAAACAGCCCATCAGAATCAGGACTTAGGTGAGATATGTGAGGGACTCACCTCTAGGAAAAAAATTTGGAGGTGTACCGAGAAAAGCTTAGAAATCAAGATAAATAATATTTTGATGAAATATTTCTAAAAATCAAAACTGATGCAAAAATTCATAATGAACAATATATCAAAATTTTGTAAAGACAGAATCAAGTCCTATAGCTTTCTGGGACTATTCTTTAAAATAAAATCTAACTAAAGTAACATGATTTCTAGCAGTCTCCCCAATATTTCCAGGGATTCCTGTGGGGACATACATTCTCTGCATGTTTACCTCTCTCACCACTCGGCACAGCTTCATTCTTAACGCAGACACAATACCTTCATCTTTATTTCCCAAGGCACTGCTCCTACGAGGTTGTTATACATAACAGATTTCTACTGAAAGTTTGGAGATAATTGAGGGAGAGTATAACATGGAAGGGGAAATACCCTAAGATTCATTATAAAACATCATTGTGTCTAAAATTCCACAGCAGCACCCTCCAATCATTGTCGCAATGATTTCTCTTTAGAATGGCCAAATGGCAAGTTGTTTTCTCCCTACTGAGTTCTCTCACCAGTCATATGTCTTTTCTGAGCTCAGCAATTATCAACCTTCCTTCCCCACCTTTTTGCAATTCAAGTTATCACAGGAAAACTAAAAAGCCTTATTTCTTTGCTATGTAAACAGCCAGAATGTGGGCTTTTGTATCAGCTACAGCCAATTCTTCCTTCATCTATCCTCTTGTCTCTAGCACTTCCAAGGTTACTGGGCTGACTTCCAACTATAAACACCTGCATTTATTGCCTGAGGTGTTATCTGGCTACCAAAGTTTGTTTGGTCCATGGGAGCAGCAAGATGCCCATCCATGAATGCCTGTCCCTCTCCCAACCCAGCATCTCTAGACCAATAACTGAAAGAATTCGTTGTGTAAACACCTAGGTTCTCTCACCGTCAGTGGGTTGGAGTGGATGAATCTAGGTGCATATTTTATATTACACTGCTTCCAGATTTCCCCAGCAAGATTTCTCCACTTGCCTACATGGTAAGGCACTTGAGAACAGAAACTTTCTTGGATGTCCTTTCTCCTTATTTCTCTACAACTCTACCAATATTTCCCAGAAGTACCTCCCAAATCAACTACTTGTAATCAAATACCTATCTCAGGGTCCTTATCCTAAGAAAGCATCCATAGACAAGAGGGCAGTCTAACCCGGCCCTTTACAAAGAACAGGCAGAGCATTAGAACAAGAGTTTGTCTTTCAAGTGGCTTCAATGTTTGTGGATTAAATCCCTTGTTTAAATTAATATTCCAGCAACATCTCTATAAGCAGAAGGGAAAAAAAAGATTGTGCAGGGTCTGAAAGATAATATTTATTCTCCTGTTATACAAAGCAAATTCCAGAGGATGCAGCTCTTTTTATCTTTCTATTTCACTTAAATTCTAGTATATATATGCCAGGATCTTCCCCTCCCCACCCCTTTCCATTTTTATTTTCATTGATCCATATGCCAGTACCATATTTTCATTATTATAGTTTTATCATGTGTTTAAAAATTGTATATAATTTTACTTCTGATTTCTGCCACCCCCCTTTTATTTTCTTGTCTAGTCTCACTCTTTTATTTTTCAGGTCAACTTAAAAATACTTGTAAAACTTAAGAAAAAAAAATCCTGCTAGGATCTGCAATAAAATTGAATTAAAACTAGAAATTAGGAAGAAGTTAGTCTTTGAAAAATTCTCTTTCCACGTTGGAACATGGAGTGTTTCTCCATTAATTTCAGTCCTCTTTTATGTCTCTCAGTAAAACGTGGGTTATTGTTTCAAATAATAAAGCACATTTTTCTTATTGCAAATATGAAGTTCATTTGGCTGCAAATATGAAGCACATATTTCTTAAAGTGAAATTAGACCTAGAGCTAAAAATAAATAAAGGTTAAAAAAGGGTTGTTTCTTTTTTATAGTAAATTCAATCACAATATGGTGAAATGAAATGGATACTTGCTCCAAGTGTAGTGACCTATTTTAGTTTACAGATAAAAGTTCAAAAAGATTTAATTCAAAAAAGGCTTTTAGAATACAGGCAGTTTTTATATCTTCAGTGCAGTCTTAATAATATTAAAGATCTAGAACCTTCGAGTTCAGACACAATCAATGAGATAGAGAATGTAACATCAATGCTATGACTGATATTTTTGAGATTTGAAATTTCATATTTGCTTATACCCTTTTGAAAAATGACTTGAAATAGCTTGAAACAAAGAACGTTTGGGGTATTCAGTTTAATGATAAGGTTAATTAAATAATAACCAAGAAAAGAGAAGGAGCATTTGTTTTCTTTCCCATAGAAGTATTTTAGACCCAGCCTTATTCCATTTGGGTACTTTTAGGTTCTGAGGCCAGTACCAAGTGATCTATTTTAAGCATAAGACTACATTACACCCGAGAGATCATTAACTTTAGAAGTACGGACACTGAAAAGCAGAGGGAAATGCAGTGAACTCACGAGAGCATCGAGTGACAAGTTTTGCTCTCATCTGTTTAGGAAAAGGACTTCAAAACCTGCTTTTGCCTTTAACTCACTGTAAGATACTGGCCAAGTTACTCAGCCTCTGTGGGACTCTAGATTTTGCTACTAGAAGAGTTATAAATTTTCTTCCAGTTCTTAAAACTTTGGTCTACACTTAGTCTGAGTAGCTAAATCTGGGTGACTTTCCAAACCATTTAGGCTTACTCACTTAGGTTTACTCACTTGCAACAATCTAGAAACCGTACTTTTTTAGTACCTTTATTGAAATATGACGTATATATCATAAATTCATATCCCCCATTTAAAATGTACAATTCAGTGGTACTTTAAGTCAAAATTCTTAATCACATCCTCAATTTGGGAAAAGTGGGAGGGGTTGCTTAAACCATAAATTACTCTTATTAAATGGATGACAAGTCAATTTCAGTAAACCTGGTACTAGAATGACAAGGTTCAACAAGTCATATCTTCTCAATGTGTTTTCATTGTTTTATTTGAAGCAACTCAAATTCCCATGATAACAAACATAATACTTAAATATGTCTAAAATATTTCAGAAGCAAATTAAATGTCTTTGAGAGATTCAGGGTCCTGCTTAAGACATTACGATAGGTAAACCAGTTTCTGACAACAGTCAGACCACATATGACAGGATAGCTCAACATCCTAATGACAAAAGACAAAGACGTGGATCTGACATTACACTACTCCTGCTTTGCTGTGTGATCCTTGGAAAATTCTCTATGCCTTTGTTTCCTCATGTTTAATAAAATATAGTCAATTATAATATAACCTCTCTTTTATTGTGACATTTTTATTAATTAAAGATCATATGACATTAATATTAACTATTCTCCCAAATTAAATCATGGTACTCAGATAACATAAAATGTGTGTGTTTTGATGGGAACCAGTGGCCATGACTGGAATTTTATGCTACTGTGATTATAGAAAAGGGATAGAAAAAAAGTACTTGGTTAAATTACAATCAAAGTAAAAGATTCATATTCTTAATTTGAGAGTGATTTATAAACAAATGCTTCCAATTATTTTTGTGGTGAATAATTCTTTACAGTATTTATTTGAACTCTCTTTGTACAAGATCCTGATATGGTCTGCCATATTCAGGGGATGTCACATTTCATTTCATGGCTGATCTATATGATCTGCTAAATTCCATGTTTGATAGCTTTCCACTTATGATACAAAATATTGCTTTAACATGATTTTTGACTAGTGTGATTCCTGTTTTCCACACTGAAATCATTAGTCTGAGTTGAGATGAATAGAGATGTCAAAGGAAATGTATGTTGGTGAACATGTGGATCCTGAGCTGGTGGCTACTTCAACATTAGTTACCAAGTTGGTTACTACATTCCATGCTGCTACACCGAAAGAAGAAATTCCAAGATGTTTACTGCACATAAATGCATTTCAAAACTATGTGATCTGAATAATAACTTCTCACCATAATAATCTGTAAAATAAACATGAATTAAGCAACTACTATAGGCAAAACTCTGTGGCATATGCAAAGATAAATGATAGTAAGTCCCTGACTTACAGAAGGGTGGGAAGTACGCACAAGTAACCTTAACACAGGGCAGACTATGAGGGATATTGTAAGCAGAGAAAACAAAATGACTGAGGGTTCAGGGATGCTTCTTGGTAGAGTGGAGATTTGAACTAGACTTTAAAGGTAGACCTTCATTACCTACCTTAACCCAAATTAAGTCACCATGACTAAATACATTTTAATTAAAGGCCTTAACCATCAATTAAAAAATTTGCCAAATCTTTTGTGTATATACAAAGTAAATATTAAGCCACATGTTGTATACATTGTATTTGTAAAAAACCCTGTAATATGGATATTAGAGCAATCAAAACTTAGTAATAATAAGTGTAAAATCAGAAAAACTACCCCCTTGTGTATAAAATGTAATTCCCACCCCTAAATACCCAGGTACAAATATTCAGATACAAACATTATCGTGTGGCTTCCAGCAGATATGATATGGTAAAAAGAGGCTGATTTTTTAAAAAATATATCAAATACAAGCTTCTCAAGTAATGTGGAAATCACAAATGCATAATCAAGAGAAAGTTGTAACCTGGAGCTAAATGTACTGAAAGTAATTGAGTCTCAATTTATAGTGATCTTCTCTTTTGACCATTCGGCTTTCATGGCAAAGTCTCCAATTCTGGGTCAGCAAACATACCACCCTCCAGGCCACAGCTCCACCCTTACTTGCCCAAGATGCTATTGATGTATGATACCAAATCATTAAATAATGAAGAACTAAGTACTCAGGCTTTTCTAATTTTCACAGAAAATGAACTTTAATTCAAAACTATGCCTGGCTAATTAAACTTTCCTGTGATCTAATTTGCCCTAATTATTTCCATAAATTGAGATGTAACATGGGTTATATAAAATTATTGTAACAGAAAATTGAGTTTTAGTCTGAGTTTTAAGCCAAGATGAGATTCTGAGCTGTTGCAACCTGTTGCTAGATATGGATGCCATTATTTGAAATTCAGAACTGTATAAATTAAAATAAAAGTCATTTCACTTTCTCTTTGAAACATTAAGGTAAAGTTTTGCTCTCTGAAAATACTAAAGACTGAGGCTACACTGCACAAGTGAAGCTGAATAAATGATTCTGATGTAAATCCAATGACAAATTGAAACATCTAAATCCAATACATTGACCATCCAATACCAAGCCAAACTACTTTCTACTTCGTGAAGGGTGTACAATTTACCTATATGCTACGTTAGAAAGTATTGACATTATCAAATTATAATTTAGATATCTCTGTGGCACTAGGATAGCAATTTTTGAATAATGCCTCACATATCTTTTTTGTTAAAGGGAAGGAAAGGAGAGGGCAACAGCCTATGGAAAGAATAAAATAGTTATCACAAATGTAAACATATTAAATTGAACCAAATAACTATGCCCAGAGTTAGAGTTAACACTCAAAAGAAGATATGAATAGAGTAAGTTCACACTTCAAACTACTAAAACAAGCAAAAGTTTAGACCTTAGGATATCCTTCATTTTGGCTAACTAGATCACTTTCTTTTTATTCTGGTGTAAACTTCATAACAACACAGAGCCTGAGCTCCACCAATAGAAATAATTGCCGTCTATAGTAGTCTTATAAAACTGCCTTATAATTAAAAAAATCAATTAAATAAATATATCAAATTAAACTCATCTATATTTTTAATGTACCTCATTGTAGTTCATTATGTAAGACCCTCATATGTTCTATATCATTAGTGAAACATTCTCAGTGGTGTAATGATGTAGTACATACACATGGGGTAAAGTTATGCATTTTTCATTTTTTCTGCACATTTCATTACAGAGTGGAGATGCTGCAATTTTTCACTTAAGATTCCATTTTGGTGTGGCAAAGGGAAATAGACTTAGAGTCAGAGTTGCATCCAATTTCTCTCATTTCATAATTCATAGCAACTGATAATTTAATGAGGATACCTTTTCTTAACAGTCCCCTTCTCATCAGTGCTCAGGAGAGAAGGGATAGAGGCTGCAGTTTGTAGCATTTTTTTCCCCTCAAACAAACCAGAGTGTTTTATTTTTGAGGAAAAAATAAAACATTTTTGCTATTGATAATTGTAGTTTATGCCCCAATTCCTTAAAGGGAACTTTCAGCTTATGGAAGATGGAAAAGGTAGGATCCTATACTTTCTAAAGGTAGTGTTCTTGAATATTTGCTTTAGGGAAGATCCATTACAATTTATATTTTCTTCTGCCTCATGGTTGTAACTAGAGCTTTTTGATAACTTCATCAAAAATGACTGCTCCACAGAGTAGTCTATGACTCTATGGAATGATATGTAAAGCTGTTGTATCACAGCTTATTGTAGCTATGCACTGATCCCATAGCGTTTTTTCTTAAAATGAAAAGTTACAGGTCACACAGCCCTGCCTCATCTTGACCCAGGTATGAGATGCAGCTACAATATGAGCCCCCATATCGATCTTCCTTATGTCCCCATCTCTGACCTGCACAAGTCTAGAAGGAAGTCTTTCAAGAAGGAAGGTATGCCACTATGCATTATTTCATTACAAGATTCTTGTTGAGCAGGGATGACCAAATGGGCTCAGTTAAGTTTCTTGGGATGTATGTGGTTGTCTATTGCAAGTTGATACCAGACAACATGTTTCATTTTCCTTGGGGGGAGCGTACCCAGGAGCATGCATTTATCACTCTCACCATCTGCAAATATCTGACCCGTAACATATTTTCCATTTCTTACTTAATGTAAATTTTAATAAATACTATATTCTTTTTCTTAGAAGTGTCTATGTAGGATCAGAGGCCTGAGTCAGGGGTGGAAAAACAAGGAAGGCGCTGATGAGACCCTCATGAGTTGGTGGGAGAGGAAAAAAAGTTAGGTAACAGCCAACAAGCCAGCAAGTCCGAGTTTTCTACCAAGCGCCTCTTTAATAATAAGGCAGGGAGACAATGACATTGAACAGTTGCTGTTTTTTGTTTAGCATCACTTCCTTGTTTGATATTAAATTTGATGTCTACCAAGGACACAACAGTTCCACCTGTACTCCTCAAGCTGGAATACTTGAGGGTAGTAAGGTAGTCGGGCACAGATATACAATGGCTGTAGTATTTCATAGCAACAAGATCTAAAAAAGAACACATACCCTGGCGAGCGAGCGAGTGAGCTGGCTTACCTAACATCCACTACACTGTTCTGTTTTCTAAATTTCAGACTTGGCAGTGAGAAATGGACACTCCAAGAAAAATAATTATAAAGGCCAAGCTGCAACGCAATGCTACCTCTGTTTGCTGCCTCTAACGGTTTCCTTTCAATTCACGTGAAGTGCACAGCAACTACCAAGCGATACTCCATTTGTAGACAAATAATGACCCACATACAGCTGTGCACATTATCTGGCAGACAGATGTTGGATTTGGGTGGGAGTTGCTGCGGTTCATGTGCAGGAAGAAAAAGAATAGTCCATAATGCTAATTCTCTTCTTTCTTAACAGGTTCACTATTTGAACCAGACCCTCCACTTGGTTTATCTGTAAAACATCGTGGATTCAGTCTCTTTTTGATGTTCTCCTGTCTCAGAGAGAAGTAAATCAGGCAAAATGTTTTGGCCTTCAGCTGAAACCCCTGATTCCAAATTTTAAATAGGAATGCTCTCAGTCCTCACAACCACGTCTCCATAACTACATTCTTCGGAGATGGGGGGAGTTTAAGCTGAAATTATATGGCTACAAGCACTAACACCTGCTAAAAGTTCATCAGTTTTGCTGGCTTTACAGCAGTGTTAGGTGTTTCAACAGTTTGTGCAGTAAAAGATGGAGAAGGGAGCAGTCGCCCTATCATAGTGTGCCATTTTTTTCTCACTGGTTTTTCTCATTTTGCTGCCTTCACAGCCATACTGTGACCGTGCACGGCTGTCCTCTGTCTGGCTTCCACTTCATTACTAACACCCGCAGGAGTAAGACAATGGAGGTGGCCACAAATGCCTTCCTCATCTGAGGGAGCCAGAAACACATGGTGACTTTAAATTATTTATAGATCTTTTTTTCATCAGTACATGTAGGCTGGGGTGGTGAGGGAGATGGCCCTAGTCTCATGGCAATAAAACACACACACACACACACACATTTGGGGGAGGTCTCAGACTTATATGAGAAATGGAAAACAGATGAAACTGTCTTGAGGGCCACTCCCAAAACAGAGCACAAACAAGTGGAAATGGATCTCATCTGGAAATCTCTAGTCTTAAGAAGTTAAGAGAGGTCGGAAGAAGAAAGGGAGAATGAAGGAAGGAATAAGAGGTCCTAGAATTACACAAACTAATCCCCACTTTTTCTTCACCACAAAGGACTATCAAGGCAAGGAGGTGCCTAGTCCAAAATCTCCTGCCCCACTCACAGCTGCTCCAACGAAGGAGCGATGAGCCCCAAAGTCAGCACGGCTGGGAGAGAGCACATCAGACGCGTATCTGCTTCCTTTTCTGCTCACATCTAGTTGTGCAACTTGCATCCAGTTACACAACTCTCCTCACAAACATTTCCAACACTGAGCAGCCTCTCCCTTGGGTTCTAAACTGCTTCTGCTTTCACCCACTTTTTCCTTCTCACCCTACCATTTCAACTCCAGTAAGCTCTTACCTATGTCCTTCCATTTTTCTGAAGCACAAGTTATGTCTTCCTCTCCTAAGTACTCAGCTCTAAATTGCTGTTTATAAAGGCATTTCTCCCTCCAGGCCTACTGGACCCTATGGGGCCTCACGCACTGTGTTCTTCTCTCTTTCTCTTCTATTTCACTTCCAGCAAATTGCTTCCTCATCCCAGCTAGATTTGACTCCATCTCTCTGAGTTTTGAAGCACACAAACAACTAAAAAAGGGACCTGTATCAGACCACTTGATGCTGGCTGGGAGGGTCTAATAATGAAGACATTTCTAATCCATGTTTGCATTCAAAGGTAATATCTCTTCCCTTTCTCTAGAAGCTCCATTGTCCCACAATTTTAGGTTAGGTCAACCAGAGATGCTCAAAAGGCAGTCATTTCTTTCAACTGAATTTTGCTAGTATTGAAACGAAGGCCCAGAAAAATGGACTATGTTGCCCAACTTAGTATTTCTCTCTTAAAACATTTCAAAAACTTAAAATTTATTGTATGAATATTAAAACAAATTTCTGGGCCCTTGTTTTAGAGGAGAAGCATATAGCTGGGGTATATGAAATGGATCTCTCTTCCTTTTAATTCCATCCTAAATTGCCTCTAGACTGTCCTCACCTGGAGGGTGAAAAGCAGAAGGGCAAAGCCTTTGAGCCAGAGGTGAGCAGAGAGCACTCTGTACATTTGCACCTGCTCTAATTTCAGGAGTCCTTGTAGAAACAGCACGTAGGGCTTTGTACATAGATAATCCCCTTCAAACTGTGGTTGCAGAAGCACAGCAAGGCCTGTGGGCAGGTAGGGTTTTCTCTTCGCCAGTGTGTGTTTAACATCACAGGGTGGATGATCACTTCCAAACAGATACCTTATTAGGATGACCTAGGAAACACAGTGAGTGATTAGCCTTTCATCTCTGGGTTCTGAGTCTGATTTAGTTCACCACTGGAAAGGCCCTGGGTGGCAGCACATGGCTTGGCCCCTAACTCAAAGTCCTCAAGTACGAGGTTTGAGTGCAGTCTGTGATCAACACCAATCCAGAGCAACAGCAGGAATGTGGCAGTCAGCAAAAGGGAAGGTTCCCTGCCCACTCACATCTCCCTTCTAAACCATTGCCACGAGCTTTTCCACAAAGGTAAAATTCACCCAAATTATTAAAGAGCAAAGAAAAAAATTCCCATCACAATTACATGGATGTTCTGTCAATAGCAGTAACAGTAGCAGTTACAGAATAACTACAGATAATTACAATCATTTAATTCAAAGTACCAAGTCACTTCATGCAGAACATGACTCATTTATCATTATTGACCTTAGAAGAAGCAAATTTACCCAAATCAATAAAGGTTCCAAATATCCATTAGAGCAGACAGAGATTGGTTACAAGTGTTAGGAGCTTCTATATACCTGGATTAATAAGGGGAAGTAGATCTGGATGCTTTTGATTAATGAAGAGATTTTTTTCTTTTGAGACAGTTATTTAAAACAGGATTGACCTTAATTTCTCCTTTAATTCATGTTATGGAAAGTCAGTTGTTTTTATTAAGAAGTTTCATTCCCATTAGTTCCTGAAACAGAGTGTAATTACAAAGAGAAGTAATCTATAAACAGGTAGAGTTCAACTTTGTTTTTAATGGACTCTTTGGAGCTCCCTGAATATTCATGTGGTAGGAGCTGTCTGGTGGGAATGTACCAGAGAGTCCGGTGGGAATGACTAGACATTATTGTGTTTCTCTTTTAAACTACTGCTAGGAGTTTCTTCACACTCTTATAAAATATACCCAAAATATGAAAGAAGAAAAAATTTCACATCACAATTATGGGTATGTTCTAACAACAAGAGCGGTAGCAGCTGCAGGATAACTACAGATAATTACAGCCTCCCTGTTGTAGAAATGAGGAGGTTTCGGCTGCTTATGAGGGTTTAGTACTGAAAAAAAAAAAAAAAAACTGAATGTGGAGGGAAACTGAAATAATAAGTCAGTTCAGTCACTTAAACATCAGATAGTTCAAACTGATTCCCAGGTGTTTTACAAACATTACCTCACTTAATGCTGAAGTCTGGTGGGGAGGAAAGTAGGAACTTGGAGGAAAAATCCTACATCAACTAAACGCACACAGATCTGACCATGCCCTACTCAGCAGCCCAGTCCAAGGTCTCATGATAGAGAATTCAAACTTCTGTCAAAAACAGAGTAGATTGTCAAATACATTCACATAAAATTAGCTACTGTGTGTAAAAAAAAAAAAGTTATGTATATTTGTTCTGAAATTGTTAAAATTGTAAGAATTCCTTCATGACAGAAATTTAAAATGATGAAAAACTATGAATGTCATGTATAGGAAGAACCATGACTACAATGTCAGATTGTTCTCCTACCCCATTCCCAAAACTCGTAGTCACACCTCTAGATCCTCATCCCAGTTGGTTAAGAGAGAAACTCAGGCTGGTTTTTCCAAGGTCACCCAGTCAGTAAAGATAGAGCTGACACATGAGTGGCTGCAAAGACCATCCTCGTCCCACCATACCTTGCTGTCTCCAGCGGTGATCCCTATTAGGGCAAGCATTCTGCAAAGAAGTCATCTGGAAGAACTAAATCAACATTCTGAAATGGATTTTGAATGCTCCATACCCCTGAGAAGAATAAATGATCTCTCCTCCTCCTGTGGGGATCTCTCAGGATCAGGTGCAGCAGAGCCCACACTTTACATTGATTAGTTCTTGTAAAGAAGCCAAATTCCACAGCCCTCTCATTGAATATGGAGTTTAAAATCTTTACTTGAGGAACTGAGAAAATTCTCCCCAGCTAAAAATCTAGCCCAACAGGAAATCCAGGTACTGGCAGGGAGGGAATCAGCTGGAACCACTAAAGAAAGAATTGCTTCCTTAACACCATCTGGGGAAGAGAAGCTAAAGTGGAGGCTGAGAACATGGAAGGAAGCTCTAAGGAAGAAGGAAAAATGCACAAGGAGCATAAGTCACTGGGACTGAAAATTTGTTCCATTTGTGTCTCTCTGCAGGAAGAAATAAAGAAATGCTGACAAGGCATGCCAGTCTGAATCCCCTGAGCAGTTGGCCTGTTTGACTTTGTGTGATGGTGGGCCAACCTGTGTGCCTGCCGGCTCACACCACTGTAGCTCTTCAAACACATTCTATAGATCCCGCTAATAAATTCCGTTTGGCTGCAACCCTTTCCCAGTTCCAGGCAGTCGCCTCTGAAGTGTAAGTGCAGCCTGTCTTTAAGCCAGGCTACTGCCACTTACTGGTGATCTGTACCTCTTTGGAAAACTAATCTACGCTGCATTTAAAGGCAGGAAGCAGAGTTTGAATGAAAATGCAGTACCATGGCTAGAGGACACAGCTCTCACACCTTCTGCAGCTCCAGAATAAGTGCTATGTTTTAAAAATATATATGTATGTGTTGGCAACATTGAAAAGGGGGCTAAAAAAACATCCCCCACAGAAGTGAGAGCAGCAGCAAAAGAAACGTTAGCGCCCTGCTGACGGGAACAATAGAGCATATGGACATCACACTGTGCTTGCCAAGCAGACGAGGGCAGGATGATCAAAATGGAGTCAATCTGCTTCTCTAATAGCAGAAGACTCGCCTGCATGAACACTGTCTCCAAGTGCAACGAGGCTCTTTAATTGCCTGAGAAAGAAGAAAGGGTTTGGTTCACATTTTAGCCAAGTATATTCCTTCCACTGGGGCCTTTAATTTCAGAGCACTTACCGTGGTGAGTCTGAGGTGGCTACCATCTGTGGATCTACATACCTGAGACCTTGCAGTAAAGCAGAACATCACCCTACAAGGGCTCTCATGCCAGAAACCATTCTTGACTGTCACTGGGGTGGAGCTGATTCAACCAAGGCACAGAACAAGGCCTGCAAAGTTCAGCTCAGGTTGAGGGATAAGTCACTGCCCACCAAGCAACTTCCCGGTTCCTATCTATTTCCTTCTGAATCCAATCCTTTTCTCCTTCAGGAAATTAGGAAAGGTTACAAACCTCAAAACAAACCTCAAGGTCAGTGTTTTGGTTTTTTTTTTTTTTTTTGATAAATTTTGCATTTGTAGTCATAATGGTGATTGAAAGGGGAATGTCGATAGCTTGATGTAGCCCATCACCTTTTTTGAGAACCACCTTGAAATATATTTCCTACTGCTGTGAGTGGATTAGTAAATTGCTCTCCTTACAGTCATGTTTAATTGGCACTCTAATATCTTGTTTCTCTCCATGAGGGCTTTTTGATCCAAAAAGCACGCCGTGAGTGTAAGTAGAGGCCTCGGGTCTTTTACTTTTCTCTGTGGCTAAAATACTGCATGCTAACACAATTTCCAAATTTGTTTAAAGCACAGACCCCCTCTGATCTCCAGACGCATATATCTAACTGCATGTTTAGCATCTCAACTTGAATGTCACACAGACATTTAAAATTGTGCCACAAATACATTCACATCTTTTAATCCTGTTACATCCTCTCCAGTTAAAATGACATCATGTTTTACCTGGACAACTGTGAGACTCTCCTTCCTGGATTATCTATTCTTCCAACCCTGGGCTCCCTACCATCTATTTTACAAACAAAAGTTGAAGTATTTTCAAAACATTAATTATATGACTTTACTTTCCTACTTAAAATGTTTCAACAACTTCTCACTGCACTTCCATTAAAAGCCATACTCCTTCCCACAACATCGAAACCCAGGACTTCACATACTCTCTCATTTCATCTTTTCTGTACAGTTAGCTCCATCACCCACACAGCTGCAGTCCTAATAGCCTCCTTCCTATTCTTTAAACCTACAAAATAATTTCCTGCCTCAGTGCCATTATATGAGTTGAAATGCCCCTTCCCTACCCCTTCCACAGTTCGTTTTTTCTGTTTCCTTGGCTCATAGCTGAAATGTCACCACCTCAGAACCTTCTATGATAATCCTCTCTAAGCAGAGTTCTCCGTACTCCATTATTATTGTCCATCCCTGGACCATATTCATTTCTTTCATAGTACTCATTATAATTTATTACTATACATGTATCTGTTCCTTTTATTGTTTATTATCAATCTCCCACATCCTACCAAAAACTTCGTGAGAGGAGAGCAGAGCCAAGTCTGTTTCACTTACCACTATCCATATAGTACCCAGCAAATATCTGACACATCATAGGTACACAGTAAACACTAGCTGAATGAATAGATATGCCAAATGAGAAAAAGGAGCAAAAAGTGTGGAAAAAGGAAAAGAAGAAACAAAGGAGGAAAGAATAAAATGAGAAGGGAAATGGGCATCAATACAAACTTAAATAAAATTAGGCAGAATCAGAAAATGTTGAGATACTATGTGTGGAAGAAGGTGTAGAAGAAGGAAAAACCTCAAAGTTAAAGGGTGTAATTTCCTATTAGAGATAATTTTGGTGTACCAGAAAAAAACAAAAAACAAAAACAAACAAAAAAAAAAACCATCATCCCTACTTAAAAAAAAATCTATATAAACAGTGACTTTCAGGAAAATTAATATAATTATAATTGTACTGGTCAAGGCAGTGCTAACCACTGTAACAGATAAACCTCTGAATATAATTGCTTACCACATTAGAAGCTTATTTCTCACTCATAATAGGTCCACGTAGGAGTTCCTATTTGGGGAGAGCTCCTTGAAGAGATAAATCAGACTCAGGATCTACCATCTTCAACGTGTGGCTCCCACTGTCACTCTGAGGGCTGACTCCATTCCAGCTAACTGGAAAGGAAAAGAAGATGAAGGGTCATAAGTGGGGAAGCTTTAATGGGCCAGGCCCAGAAGTGGGGTATGTCATTTCTGATTATATTCCATAGGCTGAAACTCAGTTCCATAGCCTCACCTACTTGCAAAGGAAGGCTAAGAAATGAAGTTTAGCTTTGTGTTCAGGAAGTAGAGGAAATGGGTTGGTGATCTGTGTCACAATATCCTTCAATTTTGAGAAATGCCTTTTAAATATTTGATTTAAGTTGTCAGTTATATGAAAAGAAATGATGTTTACGGCATATAACTGGCAACTCTAAAAATAGAATTGAGCCCAGTTAGCACATACTTTATAATAAAAATTTCCTCAGGTGCCATAGGGCACCTTTCTTGAGGTCCTAGTCAGTCTCTTTCATTCACAAGTGAGCTGCAGGAAACAGTGAAACGTGCTCTCTGCTCAAGTCCTCAAAGTGTTAATGTGCAAGGTCTGTGTGCAGAAGGCAAGCTGCCATAGATCTCACTGACTTTGGCAGCAACTCAGGGGTTATATTTTTCTCAGGGATGAAATATTCTTGGATAATTGTTCCAACATGTGAGACCCAAAAATGTTTTAGTTTTTTTTTTTTTTTTTTTTTTGGTAGAAAAAGATCTCAGGAAATAGAAACAGACAAAAAAAACCTACTAAGTTATCTAGTCCATCTCTTGAGAATCCAAGCAGATTTATATACTCCAAGATATTTCACAGGATAATCCACTTGATGTGGAACAACTAGCCATAGACCTCCCAGTCAGCCTGCCTTTATGGTGCAGGACACACAACCCCACGCACGTGCATGATCATCACTGCTCTCAAACCAGGCCGAATCGGCTTTATGGGTGTGCATGGACTGAACAGATGCCAATGTAATATGGTAGGAGAGACTCCATGTCCAAAAATATCTCCTCACCTAGCATGTAACACTTTCCTAAAATTCTGCTATGAACGAATATACAATATGAACCTCTCACCTTTGTATGAATTAGGTTACCAGATCCTTCTCCTCCAGGATACGTTGCCAAGATCAGAACATTAATGTTTTAAAGATAAAATAAAATGGAAAAAGATAACTAGGGAGTATAGAACCCTGTCCAGGAAGAAGAAGTCAGGGAGGAAGCTCTGGGCGCCTACAAATGAAAACTAACTGTACCAAAAAGACACTTACATCATTAATATAAGCTCTTTTACTTATATTAAATTCAATTATGGGAATTCAGTACTGTAAGATCAGTGAAGAACTATATTTTATTTCACTTTGACATCTCAACAGTTTCCTGTAACCAATTTTTTATATCTATTTCAATCACATTCATGGGTCTTAGGCTTATGACACCCTCCTGGATCATTCTTTCTTCTAATCCTCCATTCACAGATGAGAAACTGAGGCCTGGAGGCATTAAGATCTCACAGTGGCAGAGCTAGGACTATAACTAGTTTCCAGACTACTCATTTATTGATTTTTTTTGTATAATGATATTTAGTATTTATAATGTTTTTACTTAGTTCTGGGCACTTTGAATTAAACAAAGGAAGAATATGGTAAATGCCTGCTCCTAAACATCTTATGTTTGGGGTAGATTAGACCTACACATGTAAAATAATTAGAAAAAAAAACGCTGATGTTACTGGCAAATACTTTTTTCCCATTCTGGATGTTTCCTTCCTATAAAGGGAATTCAAAAAGTGTAATTCTGGTTTTCACCCTGCCTGTAAGGGACTAGTGTGTTTGGAAAGGAGCACTGAGCATGCATAGCTCTGCTCTGTCCTTCCTCCTGTAAGCAATGCTCACTGAAGAGATCTCAAGTTCACATAGGTACCTACATGCCCTAAGTCCTACTGTCTCAGACAAAATAAGAATGAATTCTTAGAGAATGCTGCTCTCATGATATCACTTTAAAAGCATAAATGGAGGGGAGAAGAAGTCATCACAGGAAAGAAAAACTACAAAAGACCAATGAAGGCACTGGACTGTGAAGACAGAGAATTTATGTTAAGGAAGAAAAGTCTAAAATCTCATAATTGGAAGAAATTTTCCAAGTCAGAGGTTGAAAATTCAAAAGTCTTCAAGAACCAGGCAGGTAAAAACAAATGTGTGCAGCAAATAATGATGAAAATAAAATATGGTGGGCTCTATGGCAACCAAAGAACTAATGAGTTCATGCTCAATCTAAATATATATAAATTCTTTAAATTTTAATGGTAATGGGCCAATCAAACAAAAAGACATCTATGAGGATATCTAATTGATCTCTTCTATATTGTTTCTGAAAAGTAGATGATCAACCTATGCCAAGTGACCTCCAGAGGTGAGCCATGCTACCTAGGTACTGTTCTGATGATTAGAAACTACTCTCACACAGAAGTGAAATCTGCCTCTTGGAAGTTCATACTCCCTCCTTGCAAATCTCATGATACTAGCCATACAAAACTAGTCTAATTCCACTCAAACCTTAGACAGTCACTGGACCATTACAAATCAGTGTTCTCATCTCCTAAGTGTCCTCTTAGGACATATATTTTATTCCCTTTGCTATCTTTGCTATTCATCTTTGAAAACAATGTTTCACTAACTCTGGGTTCCTTCTAAAATGTGGTCCCCAACAATTTATAGGATACAATATTATAGGTATTTTAGGTTATTATAGGTATTTTCACACAAGTACACAAGGATATGGAATTATAACTTCCAGTGTTCTATATACCTTATTTATTCTTAATGATGCCACCTAAAATCATACTGCTTCAAAATAAGGTTACTGTTGGCTAAACTTTCAGATTACCTTTATTCATGCTGTTGGTAAGACACGTAGCCCATTCCATACTTGAATAGTATGACAATAATTTTCATGTTCCATTTCAGCCAAGTATGGCTGGCCCCTTACTTTAATGAACAAAATGCAACAAACATTTGAGTACCCATTGTACTCTGCTTTTCATTTCTTTGGGTGTTAAGAATTTAGAGATAAATAAAATAAAATTCCTTGCCACCAAATAGATCACAGACTGCCAGGACACTGAGAAGTAAATAAAAAGAACCAGAAATGATAAACACTATGATAGAATGCATATGAAAAATGCTATGAGAACAAAAATGAGGAAGGATGCTTGGGTGAATGGGAAAGTGTAGTTCTAGAAACAGTGAGATTTTTAAGACAGAAAGAGGCTATGGAAAATGGACCGATTCTATTTGGGAAGCTATTTGAATATCAGGAGTCAGAAGGACCATTGATATAAAGGTCTCTCTCAAAGGCTGCTATAAATTCAAGACTAAAGTTTGGTTGAGAGATCAGTGTTGAAAATGGAGATTTGAAAGTTATCCACTTGAATGAATATCTGAAACCCTGAGGATGGGCAACATTTTGGAGGGCAGCAAAGTTAGAAAGTTAAAAATAATTAACTCAACATGATTTATTTTTCTCACATCTATTATATTAATGAATAAGTAGATGATACAAACAGGTTTGTGAATTTCTTTTATCCATCTTTAATGATCCAGGGACATGTGAAGAATATTAGATGAGTTGAAGTAAATTTCAAACACTCGAAAATTATTATCAATAGGCCGATTTTTCTCAACATACTGGGGAGTCAAAGAAACATTTCTGAATCCAGGCTATCCTCTATGCTCTGTGCTTAAAATGGTGTCCATCTGAAAGATAAATCTCCTTCTTTGAAATGTTTTGCCATTGCAGATGATAGGGAAAAAATGATGCTGATAAACACAACCTAAAAACAAAGTGATATCATTTGTATTTCATTTGTATTTAATAAAGTATGCTTTTATTATTTACCTCTCAGCCATAGAAACACTAAGATTGTTTATTATATTGCCACTGAACTTTTTGTTAATCTTCCTTCAATCTAGCTTTAACCCGTGCTTCTGATGAAGTGGGAGGAGGGTATGTGTGTACATGGACACACAAGGTACTTTATTCAGTTTTGCAAGCAGTTTCTCTCCATTGATAATAGTATGTTTTTTAAGGGTTTTTTCATAGTAAAAAATAACTGTCTGAAACTCAATTTCTTCCTTTCTTATATATCTATATTAAAAATAAAAATCATCTCTCAAATCACTATAAAGTAATATGAAAGGAGGATTTGGGTGTTGGTTTTTGTAAAATTCTTTTACAGTTAAAATTAAAATTCTGGTATAAAATCATTTTTCAATTCAACATTTTTTTATTCTCAGCACCCCTCAAAAGGCACACACATGTACGTGGACATACAGTCCCGATGCATACTCTTATTTGTGACTATTAATTTGGTGGTGAAGGACTCCCTTTAATATTGTTCTCATTTAGTAGAGGTCAGCTCTCCTCAGAGTCACCTTCAAAAGAGCTTGACCAGTGACTAAATTTATGAATTTTAAAAATATTGTCAGTCAGCATTGAATGCATTTACCCATTTAAAATGAGTTTTGTTTCAACGTACTTTGCTGCCACCCATGGTAATTGGAAAGTCAGTTTGAGATATCTTCTAATGTGCTTTTTAAAATTGACCAAAGCTGCAGAAACAGCTTCTTAAACCAAATATAATTAATTTCTATCTGTCCAATCTGATCACTGTAGGCTGACAATCTCTTATATTCTTTATCTTTAATGTATGTGTTTTTTTTTAATGGAGTACATTGTCCTTTTATCTCTCTCTCTTTTCCTTCTGCAAATTGGCACTTTCTGTCTTCTAGGAGTCTCATTACCATCCAATGATTTTTCTCCACTTCACAATAAAGGCACTAAACTGGGGCACCCACGAGAAAACACACACACCTACCTATATAGCACATTTTTTTTTTTTTTTTTTGCTTTCTTTGGATCTTCCTCCATTTGGTCTTTATGGTTTCAATAGCTCTCAAGTGTCAACAGAGACCTGAAACTTTTCAACCGTTGGCTGCCTACCTCATTCGCCCTCCATTCCTCCCAGGCAGCATCCTAAGTAGAATGGAATGTCGAAGCACCTGATTGGCTCATGAAAAGAACATTCATTCTCCAGGAATGCCCTGTAGATACCAATTGAAACTGCATCATCCATAAAAGTAATCCATAGACCCATTTGCTTTTCATTTTTGGCTTATGATAGCAATAATGACTGTAACACAGGGCCTAGGAATTGATGACCAGCTGGGGTTAATGGCCCTTGGCTGCACTGTGGGCTATCAACTCCCCCAGCTGGTCATTAATCCCCAGGAAATGCCCCATACCTTGATCGTTATTACTTAATTAATGCTTCTTTCACTTTCAGCCTAAGTGGTCAGAGCACTGTAACCCTAACAGCCGCTTGCAGTTGGAACAGTGTATTTCAACTCAAATACTGGAATTCCCTATGGCTGCATACATATTTTAAATTTTTCCTAGAATAGTTGATTATGTTTGCCTCGGGCTCTTTATTCCCCCCTTACAAAAGGGAGGGGGTGGTAGCTGTGAGGGTTTATTTTTCAAGTGAAAATTTGCTAGTTGCATATCAGAGCCACAAGGTCAAAAGGAAACTTGAATGCACTCATCTTGCTTTTTGTTTTCAGGTCATCTGGATTGTTTTTTCTTCCAGAGATCTAAATGCAGAAATAAACGGGAAGGAAGAAGGGAAGCGTCCCTTCTGCAGTTGCTTAGAACAGACTTCACTGTCCTTGAAATGGCATAACAGAATTTATTCTGCTGTTATAAAACTCCAAGTGCTATCATAACTAGTTGGATAACACCTGAAATAAACATTCTCACAGTATTAACATTATTATATAGCATATTTTCAGATATAGCTATAAGGTATCATCAAAGAACAAGTTATCAGGCTGACAAAGAAGGTAGATTTTGATTGGTTTAGAGTGACTGGCAAATGTGACTAAAGGAAAAACACAAGGAGGGTTTTTGTCTGGGTGCATAGTTACTACAAGGGACAAGACAGATGCCGCTTTGGGTCACCTGGGTTTATATACAAGAAACCACATGTTTATGAACCAGATACAAACCCCAAATGATCTTAACTTCTTCTGTCTCAAGGAAAAGTCTACATTTATTCTCAGCAGAAGCATAAAAGAAATGTAGTCTTTTCCTCTCCAGATTCTGAGAGAAACTGATGTTATCTGAAGAAATATGTTTCTAAGAGATTAGCAGTGATTCATGACCATCAGAGACTCAAGTGTGTGGAACAACTTAGAGGAGATCATTTGGAAAGATCCAAACTGTAATGCTTTATCTTAAAGTTTGCTTTGAGAATCTCACATCTCCAAGATGAATGTTATAAGTAGAAATGTACTCTCATCGATGGAATCATTGCATCTTAGGACTGGACAAAGGATTTTGCAATTATTTAGCTACTTGACTCAACCTGATATAAGATTAAGCATAAACTAACTCCAATCGATAAAAATCTAACCAGAATATAGTTGTATAACCACTTTCCTGAATGTACCTTAATGATAAAGTTGTAACTGATGGGTAATTTTTCTTTGTACTCAAGTTTGAGTTCATTTTCTCTTCTATCTTCAGTTCAGATGGAAAGTCCTTGCCTAGCCTTAAAGATTTTTTATCAAATTGCCTTCTCTTCTAGGCCTCTAAAGCAACAAAGTACCAAGTCCTTTATCATTTCTTCTGAAGTCTTATTTTCCTAAACTTTGTCATCTTTTTGTCATTAGTTCCTTTCAATTCCCTTAGATCTACTTTGGGTTGTGTGTTTGCAGACTGTGTGTAGGTCAAGTGTTAAGATCTGAATAATGCAAAGTATTAATTGAAGATTGCTTCATGGCTTAGGATGTCTGCACTGAATCAAAATATATTAGAGGCTAGGTCCTTCCCTGTTGATAACCTGTCAAACACTTGAGTGGCCTCATTATGGATGCCTGACTCATCTTTGCCAGTAGATTCTATTCTGCAAGGAGAAAGAATATTTACTGTGATTGCACATTGCACTAGGTGTGGAATACACAGAGATTCAAACAGCAAAAAAAAAAGGCAGAGTTCATGCCAGGAAGGAATTCACAAACAATTGCAGGAGATACATAGATAAACAGACATAGTTCAGGTCAACAGATCTGTTTCTAATAGATAGAATGTTTAGGGGACAATGAAAGCACAAAAGAGGGGCACAAGGAGGTTTGGGACCTTCCCCCAACACACACCCAAAAGGTAATACCAGAACTGAATTGTAAACAAGGAAAGAGAGTTAATGAATAGGGGGGAAAAGGATGTTCCAGGTAGAGAGAACAATATTTATAAAGTCACAAAGATATGAAAATAAGTGCTTTTGGCAAATGGTCCAGATGTTGACATTCTATTGGTCCTATGGTCTTTTCAAATCATTTAATGAAATTTCCAAGTTATTTCTTGCTAAACCTTCTCAACTCTGTTCCTTTTCTTATCTCTGAATACCATTTTTTGCCTGCCTCACTATACATCCTCCTACTTCTGCAGCTGGTTTTCTGGTAAGGTCTGGTTTTCAGGGCCATCTCCTTTTCTGACCAGCCTGATAAACTCTTTGTTCTTGTTCAGAACCCCCCTTATCCTTACCTTAGACATATGTTAGGTGGTATTAGTCCAAAAGTTACTCATCCCACACTTACAGCTTAATTTTATTATATATTATTGATTTGAGGTCAAATTATTACACCAAGTAATAGGGAGTTAGTTCTATAGCTACACTTAAATCCAGCTAACCTTTTCCAAATGTGTACATTATTGTGTGTGTGTGTGTGTGTGTGTGTGTGTGTGTGCGCGTGTGTGTAACTTTAACCTATTATCCAGACTTGGAATCCAAAGTGAGTTATGTTTACCATTGGAGTACTAAACAAAATCAACTTCACCATTGATGAAAATGCTAAACACTAAATAGTCTAAGAGTAATATACATGTAGAATACTCTATGGAAAATATTCACATTTCATTTTCTAACACTTTTGTTATAAATGAAGTAGTCTTGCTCACATTTCTTTAGTCATGTATTATATAATATTGAAGATGATTATAGAAAAACTAAATCTATAGCTTAATCCTGAATACTCATATATTCTATTTAAAATTATATTTCACTTTCAAAAGTTAAATCAATATCTGAAAGATGTAAATGCTTATAGTTGGTAGGTTGTGACAGTAAGCAACAATATAAATACATATATATGCAGAGGATTTTTTTAAACATTTAAAAAATTTCGTACTTTAGAATAATTAAAAACTATAGAAAAATTGCAAGAATATTATGGAGAGTTCCCATATACCCCACACCCAATTAACACAATACATTTGTCACAGCTAATACTAAGGTCAATACTTTCAGGTCTCCTTAGTTCCTTCCTGATGTCCTTTTTCAGTTCTAGCATCACATCCAGAATACCACTTTATATTGTTATAAAGTCTCTTTAGGCTTCTCTAGGAAGTTTCTCAAACTTCTCATTTTTTATGACCTTCAGAGTTGTAATGCATACTGGTCGAGTATTTTACACAAGGTCCTTTAATTTGGGTTTGTCTGATGTGTTTCTCATGGCTAGATGGGGGTTTAAAATTTGGGAAGGCAGACCATAGAGGTAAATTGCCATTCTCATCACATGCTATCAAGAGTATATACTATCAACCTGATCATTGATTGTTGATAACTTATCAACATGACTTATCACTTAACCTTGATCACCTGACTAAAATAATGTTTGTCAGACTTCTACACTGTAAGTTACTCTTTTCCTTCCTTTCCTTTAATGCTGTTCTTTAAAAAAAAAAAAATCCTTTAGAGTATCTCACACTTTAAGATTAGAGAATTATGTTTCACCTCCTGAAAGGAGGTGCCTACATAAATTAGTTGGAATTGTTCGACAGACACTTTTCAGTGTACAAAATTCACTTATTAATAATGAATACAATCCATCACTATTTTTAGTTTTAAAAGGACTAATGATTGATAAATAGAGAGAGATATGAAAAGACTATGTAATGAATATGAAAGAACACATAGGAAATCAAGAACAGTTTGCCTTTCGGAGGAAGAACTGAAACAGGGTGAGAAGACAACTCATTTACAACTAAATATAACATTCAATTTCTATTTCCGAAATTATTTACTCTGTCCTATTTTTTTTCTGTCCTATTTTTTAAGCCTTTAAAATACAACCAGTATGGGACTAGATAAAAACAATAAAGAGAGAGAAATAGTCATATTGTTTTATGGATATTGTTTTCATAATCAAGAGTAGGACCAGATCATTGATCTCACTAATCATGCTTAGCACCTCCGGATAGTTCTTAGAGTGTTCCAATGTATACAAGTGAAAAGTCAATGTCAGTAGCTGGTTTTGATAATGAATAGTGTATGCCAGAGTTGTGTACCTGTATTTGGTGGCAGTAGCAATTAGGCAAGAGAATCAGTAGCTTGATTAAATACAGAAAGCCCAAGAGCCTTCTAAACCTAAAAAGATGATTTTCTTTCTTAGTATGTGTCATTGAATGAAGAAACTACCCTGGTCACCAGATTTACTAAGATTATCCCTTATATAAGTTTCAAAGATTAATATTGTCATTGATAAGAAGAAATGCCCATGTTAATTTATTCACTTGAAAGGTGCTTTTTTCTATATTGAATAACCAGTGATTCTCAAGGGATAAATAATTTGAATTGTGTCTCATAGATGCATTACAGAACTAGTGTCTGTTTTTTGTGTTTATACTAGAGCAAGATTTCACTGTTCTACAAAATATGTGATTTAACTGCTCTATTTATGAAACAAGGGTTATGGTGCTAGTGGTTCATTAAAGAGAATAAACTAATGGATTAAAATAAAAAGAAATTCATCTAAATTGGGGAGCAAATTATTGTGGCATGAGTTAATACAGACAAAATAAGGATCACCAAAAAGAAGCTTAAATAAAGGGTCTGAATGATAAAAATGAAAAAAAAAATGGGATAGTTTTAAAAAAAGATCAAATGGATTATTTCTGACTGGTGAGAAGCGAGAAATAGACATTAAGGAGAATATGGACACATTAGCTCCCTGAGAGCAGGAAATTCTGGGATTTTTACATAGCTTTCTCCATAGAGCTTTGCATAGATTAAGCACTGTTTTAATATTGATTGCTTGGCTTTATATAGACTGTGATGGTGTCTGAAGATGCTGATTTTTTACATGACACATAAATAGTAAAAGAGGAAAAGGAGAAATCATAAGGCCAAGGAAAGTAGGTCAGAGAAACAAGCATAGAGCAACATGTTTGTAGAAAATTGGGTTATTGAGAGCACAGTTGAAACCTTTTGGTGTTCGCAGGAAGGCAGAGCTTCTCTTGAGCTTGAGGCATATGATCCAAAACATCTTTATGACATCATCCTCATGATCATTAGCTAGACAAAGCCCACACTACATAAAATTCAATGCCAAATTTCAACTAATATCAAACGAGCTCTCTCTGCTTTCTCTGTCATACATAGTATAATAAACTGGTAGTTCTTGGGAGGAGATTGTAACTTAATCCTTATCCCAGCCCGATATAAAATTTTATCAGTGCCACTCTGGTAGAGATGGATACAGAAAAAATATCATCTCATAGTATGCTACTTTAGGTCAGTGTCAGATTCACAAATGAGACTAAAAAGTCTTTTAAAATGAAGCTCTTGCTCTACGAACTTAGCAATATTTGCAACAAATTTAAAACTTGCATAATGGTAAAGTCTAGCAAATTAGATGGCATTTGAATGAATGCTTTACAAATCCTTAAATCTAAAGTGAATAACATGTATGGAGGGGAAGGATTTATCTGGTTGGAAAGGGCAATGTCATTTTAATTTCTAGACAACGTGCTGATTACTAGGGTATACAGTGACTGGCATATAAATGATTTTAGTCATATTATATTTTAAGATACAAAATAAGTATTTTTATTGCAATTATACTATCAAATGGAATTAGGTCATATGGATACTGGTCTAAAAACAGAATGTATTCTATCTATGTTTCATTATTTCTAGTAGATAAGACTGTGCCATTAGGAACTACATATTGATTTTAATTAGAACAGGCATGCCACCATTAATATGAGTTGTGATGCCACTAAGGCAGTTGTCAAGGGGGAATTAATTAATTAATTGTAAATTAATTAATTGAGAGTGAATCAAATCAACCTAGCGCAATGAATACAGAACTTGGGGAGGAGGGTTAAACTCACAAAACAGATTGAAAACACAAGACAATCTAAATTGTTAATCAAGACTGGAGAAAATTAAGCAACTCATTAAAAGAGAGTGCCTGTTGTTTTTGAGAGAGAAAAGGAATAACAAAAAAAGCAATAAATTAAATTCAAACATTTCCCTTCAACTAATAGATAAAATTCTGGAAAACACTAAGATTTTGTCACTCTATGTTTTGGATGTAGAAAATGATTTATAGTATGGAGTACTTAATAACTCATCACAAATTTAATCACTTCGTTTTCTGCTCATGGTTAAAGAGGAAATTTACTCAGATGCTTAAAAGGAAATGAACACACTAAATCGAAAGAAAAGTCTATTCTAAAGAGTTGTGCCCTTTTGTTTATGGGATTCTCTCTAGTTATGTATTCCAGTGTTTATGAAACTCAGTGCTTCAGCACTGAGCAATGTAGATCGTTGGCTAGGAAGTGAAGGTTATGTTTGGAGAAAAAACATTAAACTTAAACTTTTCAAAATACACATATAAGTATGAAAAATATACATATAGGTAGACTATGAAAATATACATATAGGTAGACAAAGCTGATAATAACATATTTAAATGAAAATGTTTATATTATGGGGTGATGTTTTATTCAAAATGTGTTTATTTCTGTGCCTGTCCAACAAACAGGAAAATAATCAGGAGGTTTTCTAATGACCAATAAAGGATCAAATGTCAATTACAATCTAGTTAGAAATGAGATAAAACATCCCAGAGTGAATATTAAAGTCAGATGTGTACGAGACTCTGATTTCCAAAAAAAAAAAAAATTACATTTTCTACATAGTTTTCACTTTTAGACAATACCTTCCCAGAGGCAAGGCATTGAAAATGAATGCTAGGAAGAGAAATCCTGTTTGCCCTTGCTACATCTGCCTGCAAACAGGATGTTACCTTTGCTAAAACATAAGCAGAAATTACCTGTAATAAGCAGCACTACACTTTATTAGACAACCAATGAGCAGAGTGGTAAAATGCCAAGTGGAAAGAAAAAGGCATACTTTTATATGCCCCTAACAAATTTAGGGATGTTTTGGTCAAACGAACACACTGCATTATAGCACAGACATCTCTGACTTAACCCGAAAGGCAGGGTATGATATGGACCTGCCTATGGTAACTGCCTATAATCACAAAAAATCATTTGCAATTTGTCCTAGAATAGTTGTCAATGAATCGACAGTAAATGCAAAAAAACACCGAAATTTTTGCCATGTGAATTAACTTGTTAATTTAACAACTATTTATTATACATATACTATGACTCATGCACTGCTCTAAAAGAGTATGATGTATTGATATATATAACGAATACCTCTTCCCTTGAGGAATTTATATTCTAGCACAGGGGTCCCCAACCCCCAGGCCATGGACCATTACTGTCAATGGCCTGTTAGGAACTGGGCCACACAGCAGGTGAGTGGCAGGTGAGCAAGCAAAGCTTCATTTGTATTTGCAGTTGCTCCCCAGTGCTAGCATCACAACCTCAGCTCTGTCTCAGATCATCAGGCATTAGATTCTCATAGGAGCACCAGTCCCTGGTGCCAAAAAGGTTGGGGAACGCTGTTCTAGCAGATTGATACAGAAAACAACAACAGCAAAATAAGCATAATAAGTAAGTAATGTATTACATTAGAAATAAGTTGGTGAAAAAGTGGATCAGTATATGGGGAATTAGAAGAAATGGTTCAGTTTTAAGTAGAATGATCAGCATAGGCCTTATTGAGAAAGTCCCATTTGGAATGTTCTTAATCCAGATAGAAAAGACAGTTTTAAAGTGAATACCTATCTGTCACATTCAAGACACAGGAGGTTCATAAGAGTAGTAAAAGACGATGTAAAGAAGAAATGGAAGGCCAGGACATGTAGAGCCTGTAGATCATTATCAACACTTTGACTTTTTCCTTGAATGAAACAGAGAAGCATAATGTGTTTTTTTAGGCAGAGAATTGATGTGATGTTACTTATGTCTCAAAAGGATAACTATGGCTGCTCTACTGATGGTGGAGAAAAGGGGTCAAAGCAGAGAAACCAGTTAGGAGGAGACTGGGATAATTCAAAAGAGAAATGATAAAGGTACAAATCAGGGTAGTAGTAGTTATAGAGACAATAAAAATTGATTCAATAATCCACTTCCAAATATATCTCAAGATTTGGCAATGTAGTGAATATGGGATATGGAAAAGAGAGAGAAAGAGTTCATGGATGACACCAAGTTATTTGGCCTGAACACTGAAGGATGATGTTGCCTTTAACTGAGATGGGAAAAACTGAGACAGAGCAAGTTTAGGAGGAAAGATACGATATTCAGATTTGGGCAGGTTGAGTTTGAGATGCCTAGTAGATATCCAAAAAGAAACGTAAAGTAAGAAATTGGATTTATGAATATGGAGGAAAGGGGTCTGGGCTAGATATATAAATTTGGGAGTCTAGACATAAAAAATAGTATTTAATGTCATTATGCTGAATATCACTAAAGGAATGAGTGTTGACAGAGAATTGAGGGTGACTACAGACAAAGCAGGATCACACCAGCATTTGCCTTGAAGAAAAGAGCTGGAATCTACAACAACAACAGAGAGACAGATGGGTTGACCAGTGAGGTAGGGAGAAACTTGAGAGAGTGTGGGGTCCTGGAAGTCAAATAAAGAAAGTATCTCCAGGAGGTGTGATCGACTAAGTTAAGATCTAGTTGTGAGTGAATGGAATAAATTTATAAAATGTAGAGCCCGCTCATTAGAATTAAAGATCAATTAAATAAAAATCATTTCTTAGTAAAGTTTCAGATGATCATGAGATCTAGATTTAGACAGGGATTCAAATCCTATCTCCATCACTCACCCCCTTCAACTAGTTACTTCATGATTTCTGATGCTGGTTTCCTAGATGTCTACCTCAGAGACCTTCTGTGAAATTCAGTGAAATCATTTGTGAAAAATCACCTATGAAATCCTTGGGAAGTAATAGATACTAATCATTTTAAATATAACATGTAATACAAATAATACAAATACTAACATGAACCCAAATATTTCATTAAGTAATTGTTATGTTATATTCATTATATAATTATATTACTCACCATATTTTATATCATATGACTTCTATTTGTCATATTACTCATAGTTCATTCACTCATTTGTTCTTTCAATTATGTATCAAATATTCTTTATTATTTCTCTTTGCTAGGCACTAGCACCCAAGAAAAAAGACAAGACACGGAACTTATTTCTACATTTTAAAGTACACCAGACTCTGCAACCAATACTCTGCAGAATTTATTTCCAAATTTCATGTGAGAAATTTGAGACATGGCTCTATCACCTAACAGGTAGGTGACCTTAAAAAAGTCACTCAAACTCCCTTACTTTCAGAAAAATGGAAACATGTTGTTTCTATTTGCAAGGTACTTGGAACAATTAATAAAGATACAGTAAATATTCTAACATCTATTACTAAGTAGGCATTCGCAGTGTATGTCTTAGTACAATAAATTCTGTACATTCTGTCAAAGAGAATATAGACTTTGTTGAAGTGAATAATTCACGGTTTTTATTTTTACTGGAAGTTGATGAGTTTTTAAGGCAACACAAAATGATACCCTAATAAATAATATTATATTTGTTTATAATTACTTATACCCTGATTCTTTTAACAAAAAATTTGACATAGTTTAAAAGGAGATTATGTAAAGTGGCAATAATAGTAAAGATACAAAACTTAAGACTGCATATATGCAGAATATATATATATATGCTATCATAATTATTTAATTTTCCATTTTGCACTTCATATTTAATTCTGAGTTTTCTGGCAAGCAAAACTAAAGGGAAATATCAGTTAAACAATTTATATTATCAACAAAAAAAGATCTAGATTCAAATAAAAAAAACAAAGTTTGCTTAGCATTAAACTCTAAAAGCTATTCCTTAGCAGAGACTTCATATAGACTATATGGAGTAATACAGATTGTAATCTTAATTATTTTTGTAACAAATTTAATTATGAATTTTATATAAATGTTTCTTATAATGCAATTTAATTAAAAAATTGAGTCTTAATGTAAAAAAAAAATTGACTACTGATAATTCTGTGAAAACCGAATACACAGTATCAGACTGATAATCCAAAAATGCTCTCCAATTTTTATGTGCATCTTATCAACCAATATTTTTTACGATTGTTTTTTATATATAAGTCACATATACACATATATTATATAAATTTAGAATTTATACATACAAATTTAGAATTTTTAGAGGAATAAATGAGTTTTAAATCAGCTACAATGAATATTGCTTATCTTCTCATACTTTCAATGGAATCTGGATGGCAGACAAAGACCTATGGACCTATGCTATGTATTGCTAGATGAGGACAGAGGAATATTCTTTAGAAACCAAATTAATGTGGTAAATTTGAAATTCTACTAGAAAAATTGTGACCTTTCCAGAATTTCACCCTAGTGGACATCTAAGTAACTACCCTCAGCACCATGTGACACTAATTCGCAAGATAGTTTACAGATAATACCAGAATTCTTCTCAGGGAAAATTTTTGGTCAACTGTCACATCAACAAATACACCTTTGAAGTCCAACAGTAAACTCTGTTGAAAAAGTATCTCTCTAAGGAAAAAGAAAAACACTATAATTTTCTTTACATAAACTCAGACACTCATAAAGGCCTCCTGGGCCTGGTTCATATATGAAAGAACATCCAAGTCTTGCAACTTCGGCTTTTCATAGAAATTTCTGACATCCTAACTTGCAAAGATGGTTTTAGTTGTCTTTTCTGTTTTTTTGTTGTTGTTATCGCTTTTGTTGCTTCACCCTCCTTTTTAAAAGTCACTGGCCAATCCTGATTTTCCATTAAAGATGCATTTGATGCTATTGGGGAAATGTCAGAAATAATGAAGAAAAATCCTAATGTGCTGTCCAACTGAAGTCCATCTTTTGAAATGAAAAACACTCATAATGAAAACGAGTTGACAGCTTACTTGATGATATTTACAGCTGGATATGACGTCAATCGGAAGGATAGTACAGATCAATTTTAATGGCAAGCAGCTAAGCACGCTTATTGATCTGGTAGCTTGCTACTCTACAAATGGCAAAAACCATTAATATGCTAGCACCAGGGACATGGGAGAAGCATAAAACAACAAGTGACTTTGAGCCTTTAAAGAAGATAATTTAAGAGTGCTGATTTGATGATCACAAGGGAAAGTGTGAATTCATGATTTAACTTCCATTCACTACCTCTCAACCAAAAATTGATCGCCATCCTGAGAGTCATATTTCATTTGAGAGAAATTTAATATATTTTATAATTTCCTCTTTAAGCCCTTTGCTTTCAGGGATGCCATTTACTGCTCAGCTAATACTAAAGTAGACTTTTTTTTTTCCTGGAAGAACAGAATCATTTTTGCTATAGCAGAGTGACCATGTTGGTGAAATATGAATCAAAAGCATATAAGAATAGCATGTATCTCCCTTGTCTGCTTCCATATTTCCTTTCTATGCTATAAGGACAATAACATTAGTCCCTCCCTGGAATATAAACATTGGCTAAGATCATGTCTATCAAGTACTTCTAGAGGACATTTATTTTAAGGATCAGTAAAAACCATCAGTAGTACCTACACAGTAGTCAATACTACAAATATATATTACTTGAATGTGTCCATGCTATTGAGAGTAAACTTTCCTTCATCTGGAGGAGAGGTGAATTTTCCAATGGTCACCAAATAAACTTTTAATTCAGACATCTTGCATTGTATTTTAATACACCTAATGGAGTCTAAGCGAATAGATGTTAGGTGGGCTGTCTGTAATAATGAACTTCCTAACCTCTAGAGATGCAGTACATCTGCTCAGATCAAAATGTGTTGTTTATGAAGCTCCCACACTCCGGAGACATATGTACAGTACCAATGTGAAAATAACAAGTTTCGAACTCTTCAAATGGTTCCTAGTCAACCAATAAGGAAGCATTAACCCTCACAGTGTGGAATCATACTTCTGAGGCCCTTCCTTAATAAAGAAAATCTTAGCAATAGTTTTATTTTGTTTTGTTTTTAATAGGCAATTTTGGGAAAATGCTGGTGTAATAAAATGAAACCATAGCAAGTTATTAAATAATTTCATACACCAGAATTCAAATTTCTGGATTTAGAAATTTCACATGCTGAGGTTTCTAACCTTAATACCTAGCCTCTTGCCATTTCCTAACACCAGTGTTCCAGTGGTTGCTTTGCTGAGGGTTATTTCTGAACTCAGCACATACAGATTATTCATCTTCCCTCTTTATTTGGCCTCTCTTCCACTTGATTTAATATTTTCTATTATTATATCTATCACTTCTAGGGAAAGGCTGTGAAAAGTACCTTATATGGTCATTAGTATTTATTAAATTTATTCATTTGGCTATGCAAATTAATAATTGAGATCTAAGAGAGAAAGCAGGAAAACAGATGGCCATGCAATAACTGTACAGCTAGAGAGAAAAGAATGAGAAATCACATATTCCCATACATGTTCTAAGGCAGGAGACAAAGACTCATCCCTAATCATTGTCATTGACTCCAGAGAGGGCCAAGGACAAGGAGAATGCCAACATTAAATTACTCATGACTCCTCCTGACCCCCAAAAAGGAATATTTATTTCCCTTCAACTCACATATGCTGCCCAGACTGAGCTTCCTGGAATTTCTATTAAGAATCCAGATTACATAGCAATAATTTTCAGGTGCTACAAGCCTCTGCTAATATAGTGAGCTTTAAAAGAAGGACAGCAGAAAGGAGACAAACCATAGGCCAGTCCAGAGCTGCAGAAATCGGAGGACAGTTTGAATGGATATGAAGGAATGATGGAATTTGCAGCAAGTAGAAATCATAATCTGTAAATTTGGGGTGCAAGAAATACACATGATCTCATTTTTCTCTAAGCCAAATTCCTTTCTCTTTCAAGCTCTATCCCTTTATTCTGCTCAGATAGCAGAAAATTTAATCACAATGTTTTGGGAGACCCCCACTTCTCTTCCTCAAGGTTGGTTATGTCCCAGGAGATTTACATAGAGTGAGGGTATTTTAAAAAGACATTATAATTAGGAACAGAGGGAAAGAGTAATGACTGGCTGTCTCGCTGTCTCGTGATTTGTGGTTGACTTGTCCCTCATTCCTGTCCACAAGGCTCCCTGGACCAGTGCATCTTCCTGTGAGGACTTGCCTGGGAATCTGTACAAGGTTGCCTAGATGCATACTGTAGCCATTCTCTCTTTGGGGTCATACCAACTGTCTAGACTGCTGGACCCCATTTCCCAAGAGCTTGTTGACCTCTCTACTCAAATTACTATTCTGAGATGCTTCTCCTCCTCCTCCTGGTCCAGAGGAGTCCTATCTATTTTCAGAGAAAAAGTCCTTTCTTTCTTTCAATGTTCACCTAAAAGCATACCCTTTATCTTGCAGTTTCAGATGTTAGTAAGGCCTCAAGCTCGTTGGGGTGCCTCAAATTTTGTCTATCATTGAGTGGTAGATTTGCTAGAGGAATGAGTGTATATCTCAGTCTTGAGCTCTATCTTTATTTCTTTTCTAAGAGTCATAATATCTCTAATTAGAAAAGCTACTGCAAATCAATCTATTTATTATAGATGGTGATTAAAAAGAGTTGATGTCTTAACTTGAAATTCTTAGAAATGTGTTCACATTTAAGTTCTCTTTCTTATGAGGAAAACCTCTGTTCCCAGAGAGCTTTCTAAAATACTACTTTTGAATGTTTATACATTTTATTCTTATGTATTAAAAAGTCTACTAATGGTAAATTATCTTACATATTAGAGAATGCCTGCTGAGTAAATTCTCAATGTTTCCAAAATAAACAAATTAAAATAGAAGAGGACATACCTGACAAAGATTAGGAGGCAAGGAATATAGGTAGCAAATTCAAGAGATACTGGTTTAGCCTTCAGACAACACCAACACTGGCAAGGTTAGAGTCCATTTCAAATTAGTTTTAACAGGTATCCATGTTAGAAATCCAAAATAATGCTCTATATTATGAGAAAAAAAATCCTTTTACTCTGTAGAAAAAATAACTCTTCATCCATGGAAGAAAAGAGTTAAATTTTTTTCCTTTTTTTTTTTTAACTCCAAACTAGTAAAGTTTTTGAAAAATGGAACCATGTTGAAAGTCGGTCCCTTTGCTTTTTGATTTATTTCAATCTCTTTTCACAGAGACAGCCATTGAGACAAGTATTTTTTATGTCAACTCGCTGAGGACTGACTGCAGTCATCGGAAAGAAGAAATAATTGATTTCAATAATTAATTCCTGCTTGCTGAAGTAATGTTGCTTATGCACTCCTCCTCGGGCCCCAGTTAAAAGGAACTCAGAGGCAGGAGTGCATAAACAGCTACATTACTTTGGGGAGTGAAAGTCCCCTAACATACTGTAGATTTGGGAAGAGCTTTTAGGCCTCGGGCTATCTGAAGTTAATTCCTATAGAATCCCCTGTTACCTCACGTTGTCCGTGATTTTCTAACCAATTCAGAGGAGTAGAAAGCCAAGTGGAGAGCTAGGTGTCTTTGCAACCATTGATCTCAGCTCAATCAGAAAATCTGTCTTCACATTATATCAAAAGTTTTCTCAAAAACAAAAGAGAAAAAAAAAGAGCTTTGGAAGGTAGGGTGTCAGAAAGGAGGAGAGCTAAAGTAGAAAAATAATCAGAGATGACTGTCAAGAGTAAACAAAGTAAGTAGTAAATGCTACTTGGAAAACCAAATGACCCCTGGTCTCTTTTCATTTAAATGATTTCTCAAACCCAAACAGCTTCTAACCGTAGTCAAAAATGTTAACATGGAATCATTTCATAGTCCTTTCAAAAGGGTTAAATAGGCTTTGCTATCTTGTATGCCAAACAGAAACTAAACTGACTCCATATGACAGTATTTTATTGCTTCCTCTAAGATATTTTCATGTTTAAAAAAATATTTTGTATACCTTAATACAACTGCATGAAAGTAAAATTCAACTTAGACACAGTGTTTTAGAATATTTACCCTTAAAAGAAAGGCGGTTAAATACTCAGATCCTTGCAAATATATTACTGAAAAATAACTTGAACCACTTTCCCCCACCCCCAGATTATATACCCAGCCCCCCTTGACCCAAAATGTGTCACAGCACAGGCTTTACACTAATCAGGGAATTTACAACCCCAGACTGATTGTGATGTCAATGCTTTATTGTTAATGAAGGCCTATAAAGAACTAGAAAGCATAAATGGAAAGCAGGCCCTTATTAGACATGGACCATGCATAGCCATCCCCAGGTATAAGAACCGACCTCTTGTTACTACCTGGTCCCAGGGCGATAAGGTTCCTGATGTAAAGAACAGATTAAAAGTAAAACTAGACCAGATGTTTTTCCTATTAGATGGATTAAGTCAGACCAAACCAAAATTAGGAAAACACGCGGGGCTGATTTACTACCACTCAGTGATGGGCTGGCTGCACTGGGAGCCATGGCCAGTGGCGGCAGAGCCTACTCTTCGTTTATTAATGGGGCTGTGGGAGTGGGAAGGCCTCACCCCTGACTGCTCTAAAAATGCTGAACGAGGACTCCAGCCTGGTGATGAAAGATGCTGTCCGAAGGTCAACCCTTGGTAAAAACAACATTAAAATCTACTTCAGACACTGTTGATGGTACAATGGGGAGAAGAAAAATCTAAGCTTTACAATCTTCTTTAATAAAAATATTTTAGGAATAAATATGCTAAATCAGCCCAGCTCAAAGCATTTTTTTTTTCTTAAAAAACAATCTTGTTTTGACGGGGAAAATCAAGTTCACTGAGTCTCATGTAGACCCAAATCAGACAATTCAACCCCAAAGTGTTTCCTTGCATGCTGAGCTCTGAGCGTGCAAAAAATAAGGGTTTGCCAGACTAACTTTACCAGATAGAAGGAGGGAGACCAGGTTTAACAAAATTCAGTGTTCAGAAACTCTGCCACAACTGCTAGTCCTTTGACTATAGTGTGGCAGCTGAATGTAGCTCCTTGCCAAGAACATGACTTGAGAAACAATTATTTGAAGAATAGTGTGCTATCTTGAAATCTTATTTAAAACTTGTTAAGTTTTAAGGAAAACTTAAACTATGCTTTCTCAGACAACGGATTAATTATAACATCAAATAATCCTTTGGACAGGTGCACCCTTAATATAGCCTTTCTCAAAAAGCAAATTTATTTCTAATTTTGCTGTTTTTCATATCCTAGGATCTTTTCAGTATCTTTAAATAAATTGTTTGTTATTATTAATTTTTTTGTTTATGCTTTTATTTTGTATATTCAGAGCCAGATTCAATGTAAGAGAAAGGCTATGTGAATACAAATCCAGACCTGGCTTGAATTCCTGAGCTGTCATTTAATAACTGTGACTTTAGATATGCCACATAAACTTCAATGAGTCTCAGTTACCTTATTAGCAAAAAATGAGGTCAAATATGCATCATTATAAGAGTGAAATAAGATAATGCCCATAAAAATAGAAACTCAGTCAACTGTACCAATTATATGCCTGCCCACCTCTCTGATGGTTGCATTAGTGCAGTTGTCATAAGAAAGATTTTACCAAAGACCACAAACCAAGCAAGAATGTAAGACTTAAGTCTCCTCTCCAGACCATACCCTTAGTTATGGAGACTCCTGGAAAGACAAATTATTTCTTGCTTTTGCAGAGAGTATGCTGATGACCTTTCCAAATTTAAATTGTTTTCAGCACCCAAAAATCTATATAGGGTTATATAAGTGTCATCTTTTGCGGGACTGAGTTATGGTTGTCTCTATGGCCATATGCCTTAGCCTAGAGCCATACTGGGTATTTTTGTGCAATCGAGGAGGTTCACACTGCATGTTGGTAGGAGAGAATGGAAAATACACAAACCCCAATATAAGACCAATAGCCAGCAGAGCATGTGTGCATGTCTAGAAGACAGATGTCTAAGCTGACCCAAAAGCAGGAAGGCAAGAGAGGGGCACAGTCATGGCTTCCATGGAGTCAAGAACCAAGCCAGAAGAAAAATAGGAAAAAAAAATAGAAAAAAGAGAAAACCACACACACACACTTACACACAAGCTGATAGGGTAGATAGTTCCAAGTTTGCCTTTTTTGCTACAACAGGCAGCTTCAGACAGCAGTCTCTACAGATGAAGTAAAATGACAGAACAAACATTGCAATGACACTTTCAAACAGGCATTTGGGGAATCTGCTGTTTGTATTCATAAGCTGTTAGCCATCAGATGAAAAAATATTACTTTTGTAGGAACAAATGGTCAACACCTAATTTATGGCACATATTGTCTCAAAAATATCACTCCTCTATTTCTTGTGGCAGAGGGGACGATACATCACAAATTATAGTTTAGTAACAAGAGTATTTGTTGTACCTGAACATGTTAGTTTGGGCTTCATCTATGCTGTACCAATGGTCAGCCACACCATTTTAAAGTATTTAACCTTATAAATTGTTTTCATTTGTAGAATGTCAGAAATGTGATCTATTCTAACATGACAGACTATGCTCCAAAACAAACATAGTTAATGCATGGTTCAAGTGTGGCAGTAATGTAGTAAAATGGCTATAATAAAACAATGTTCTGATGGTGACGTCAGTTAATGGAACTTAAATTTGTCTTTCTAGCTGTGTTCTTGACATTTAGTATGATTCCAATTCTTTGGAGAAGAATGGTTAATTCTCCCAAAAGCAAGACATCTCTCACTTGTTAGTTCAAGTTAGAGTAAACATATACTAAAAGCATCAGTAATTTGTGAACTTATTTGTACTTAATATTTTCTTCTTAAATCTAGCATTCATGTTGTCTTTTCTAATTTATAGAGTTAAGGGCAAAGTTATGTCTAACGTCAAAACACTTAATCTAGCTTTCTACTATGAAATAAAAAACTGTTCTTGTCAAGTGCGAGATGGGGGCCATGGAGGTAGAGGAGAAATGAGCCATGTATTTATGTTTTTGTAAAGGATCTCTATAAAATTGTCATCACTCAGAAACTATAGTCTTTTTGAGGATAAGAGCTACCTCATCCTTAATAAAAATGCTCTTTGATTTAGTTACAACTGAATGTTTCTACAGGTAGCTACCTGAAATATTACATAATTAAGAAAAACATTTGTAGACCAAATTTTTCATAAACTGCATTCTTAGTGTATGGATTCTCAGTGAAAAATGCTAGTTAGTTCATGGCTTGATATAATGCCAGCTCGAAAGAGCATAATATCTCTCTAATTTTTGAGACAGTAGAGTTATAAACTAAATTTTAAAAAACTATCATGAAAATCAGCAATGAATGGGTCATGTTCTGATCATACATTTTCATTAACATTTAGTGTAGTACTATATTTACCTTAAAAACAAATCATTTTAACAGATAAAACATGTTTAGTTTCCATCTTTCTAAAAATTCTAAATTGTTTATTAAGTTTTACAGAAGGTATAGCTTTTGTGTTCTTTTTTCAACTGTTGCTACAGTAATCACAAGGCAGAATGGAATGTTAAGAACTACCCATATATCCCTATGCCTCTAGACATGACTATTGTTAAACCAGAAAGATGGCTGTTCACGCTGTTCTTTAAAATCTCAGAGGAAACATACAGTCGTTAGATTATCATGGTAACTATGCAATATCTGTGAGTAATATATACAACTGCCTTTTTATGGCTACTGCATTAAGAGTATTTCTGTTCATTCTATTTTAAATTCTATTCAAATGTAAGTGTGAATTCACTGTTAAAGAGATACATAACCTATGTAACTTAAAGGAGAATAGAACGTCAAAGAATGAAAATTGTTCTACATGAAAATCTTGTTAAAATACTTTGGCAGTATTAAGTGATTAAATTAATAAAAATGTTCAGGTGTAATTCTCTTTATGCAATAAAATACTTCTGAAAATGTGTGCAAAGTAAACCATATTGAAAGCTTTCTATTTAAAGGAATCGTACGGTAAATATAAAGTAAATCTTTCTCAAGAGTTCAAGCATCTATTTGCCTAAGCTGAAATTCACTTGTATTCAAGTTAATTTTAATATTCAAGTTAACTGTCACCCAAATTGTATGGAGCCCTTTTCTATTGTACTAACAGGAAGTCAGATTTGCAGCTTGACATCTTTATTACAGGGTTGTTATCTCCGTCAGTTCACCAGTTAGGGGTACTGTAACAGAAATACCATAGATTGGGTGGCTAAACAACAAATATTTATTTCTCATGGTTTTAGAGGCTGGAAAGTTCAAGATCAAGGCACCCAGATAAGGTGTCTGGTGAGAGCCTGCTTCCTGATTTATAGACAGCTGCCTTCTCCTCATATCCTCACTTGGTAGAAAGAATGGAATCAAGCTCTCTCATATCTCTTCATATAAGAGCATTCTTCCCAACATCAGGGTGCCACATTCATGACCTCATTACCTCCCAAAAGCTTCATCTCCAAACATCATCACATTGGATATTAGTGTTTCCACATATGGAGTTTAGGGGGCATAACTTTTAGATCTATAGCAGCTGTTTTGAAGTTATTTTTCACAAGGTATAACATACAATACAAAATTCAAAAAGAATAAATGGGACTGGAGTGAAAAGAAGTTGCCCTTTGTTATGGGCTAAATTGTGGTCCCCCACAAAATTCATATCTTGAAGCTTTAACTCCTAGTATCTCAGAATGTGATTATATTTGGAGATGGGGGCCTTTAAAGGGGTGATTAAGTTAAAATGAGGCCATACAGGTAGACTTTAATTGGGATGTGTGTTCACAAAGGAAATACTATGTGAGGACACAATGAGAAAGTGGCCATCTATATACCAAGGAGTGAGGCCTCAGAAAATATCAAACCCACTGACACCTTGATCTTAGATTTTTAAGCCTCCAGAACTGTGAGAAAATAGACTTCTGTTGTTTAAGTCACTCAGTCTGCAGTACTTTGTCATGGCAGCCTTAGCAAACTAATATACCCTTTCATCTCTCTTCCTCAGCCACCTATTCCCCTCCCTGGAGGCAACAACTTTAACGGTTTCTTACATATAGTGCCAAGGAGATTTTATGTACTATACAAGCAAATACATGATATATGCATGCACATATATTACTATACACTCTATTCTGTATATTCTTTTTTCACCTATTACTATATCATGTAGATCACTTCGTATCAAAATATATTATTTTATGGCTGCATAATACTTTGTTTTATAAATATACAATAATTAACTGCTTCTCCATTAGTGGGTATTTCAGTTAATTCCAATATTTTCTTATTGTAATAAAAACTACAGTGAATATTCTTTTACATGTAGTCATATTGGTGTGAATATATTTGTAAACTACATTTCTAGAAGTGGGATTGCAGAGTCAAAAGATGTTTGTATTTTAAATTTATAACAAATTTGTCAAAAGCTCACCACAGAAATTATACCAATTTAGACTCATACAAAATGATGTATAAAAGTGTTTATTCTCTCACACTCTCACCAGTATTGCATGTATAAAATTTTATATGTGATTTCCCATTATAGGTTTAATAGTAGTTTTAAAATTATAAATAGATTAAGCTTTTAGCAAAACTTTTAAGAGCTATTTGGATTATCTTTTTAATAAACTGCTCATGTTCTTTTCCCATTGTTCTATTGGATTGTTGGTGATTTTATCATTAATTTGATGAATTCCTTACACATTAGGAAAATTATCTTTGCTCTATAATGTGTTTACAAATTTTTTATAATCTATCATTGTCTTTTTAATGTGTTTATGATGCTTTTCCCATGAACATTATAATGCAAATTTATTAATTTATTTAGGTTAAATTATGTGTCACATTTAAAAAGGCCTTCCTTCCTTTGAGACTTTTTTAATCTCCATTTTCTTCTAACAACTTAATGTTTTCAACTTTTAATTTAAATCTTTGATTTATCTTAAATGTATTTTGTTGAAAGAGGGTAGTGAGTAAACAATTTTTAAAGATGTTTATCTCATTCCAACCCCTCTCATTAAATAAACAACCTTCTCCCTATTGATATGCAATGTCACATTTATTATGTATCTGTTATATTTTGATACATTCCTAAATATTTGCTCTGTTCCACTGATCTATGTGTATATTCATTTTGATGCCTAATAGTATTAATTATTGCAGTATTATATGCTCTGACATAGAATAGTTTACAAATCTCCTTATGAGTTTTCTACTTATGAATTTCCCTATTAATGCATATTTATTCTTCTAAAATATCTTTTAAATCAGTTTATCTCATTCCCAAAAAATGATTTAGCTATCATTAAGTGTGTAGATTATTTTATAAATGATTGATACCTATAACATATTAAGTCTTCTTATGTAATACTGAAAAGTTCCTTTCCAGTTATAGCAGTTTAGTATTTCTGTTAGCAGCATGGTCTTTCTTTTATATAGATATTATGATTTACTATTTTGTTTATTGGTAAATATGTTAGCATTTTTTGCCTTTTTAAATAAAATACCACACATTCAGAAAAAAATTACTGAAATTTAAGTATAAATACAGAAATCACATATTGTGACAGAAAAGAGATTACTGATAAACAAAATTAATCAGAAAATCATCAGACTTCTCATTTGCAACATGGTGGAATGTCGACTAGAGATTACTGATGGAGAGAAATTAGTCACATGTCAAGATGGAAGATAATTTTAGACATACAATAAATCAGCAAGTAATCGTTCAATCCATATCAATAATAAATAAGGACTCTAACCAAATAACAAATGAGCCAAAAATTAGACTTCATATGAGTAAAGATAAAGAGAAGAAGAAACGAAGGTGAACTGTAACTTCAAACTTCAAAAGACAGGGATAGATAGATAGATAGATAGATAGATACTGTAGGATAACGAGAATATGTTATATGAGGGTTTTTTATGTCTTTTGAATCTGAAGAAACAGATAGCAAAGAAAGTTCTAATTATAGTCCAGAACAAAAAAACACTAAACTATCTACTTGAAACTTAGAAATCTGGGTAGAGAAAAGGAGAGGAGAAAATAATGTTGTAAAACTTGGGTGGGGTAGGGCAAGGAAAGATGGGACAAGTAAAATTATCTAAACAGTTTCATTTTTATAAGAACTAAGAAAATAGAGCTTTTTGCTGAATAACATCGTATTTCTTTTCAAAGTATCAGTAGAAAAATATGTGTCAATAGGAAATCTGGGATGGGGATTTAACTATAAATTAAATGGAAAATCACAGTAGAATTTCCAAATTAACCATGGGGAAAAACAGAAAGAAATAGCAGCTTAAACTAATAAAAATAAGAAAAAGAAAAAAAAGAAGGAAACATTATATAAATGAACACATAAAGTAATTTGAGAGGTATAAAATCAACAAACTGGTCATTACACTAGATAGACTGAATCTCTCATTAAGATTAAAAATTGTCAAATTGATTCTATAAAAGAAAATCTAGTTCTATTTATGAGAAATAAATTGAAAAAGAAAAATTGAAAAGAGATGAAGGCAAATGCAAACCAAAAAAGTAAAAATGGTAACAGTGATATTATTAAGAGAGATGCTGGAATTTAATAACTTCAGTAGTAGTAACATGCTTAAGTTTTATTCATATTAATATGAGAATGGGCTAAATAAAGTTTAGTAGTTTTTAGCTGTAGACTGTCTCAGAAACTAGAATATACTAAAGTACCTGTTGACATTCCAAGAGGAGGTATAATATTCAGCATTTCTCAAACTTATTTGATTACTTTTATGGAGAACAACAGTGTTCTATGCAATTCTCTGGGGGGGCAGGGCATGGAACAGACTGCCCATGCAAACTCCTAGGTGTAAAACTACAATGTCAGTGTGTGGTCAGGTTATTTTTTTTCATCAATCTCTTGGATCTTGGTAAGGAATTTACCATGAGACTACTGTTGACCTTTAAATTTTGTTTCCCTCTTTCAATCTTGGTGAAAATAACTAGAAAATGTATGGACAGTGTTTAAGTACACTACATTTAATTTTTTGCCATAAAAAAACTTAACTAGAATGATGTTAAAGGAAAATATAGGATTGGGTGATAGCAAAAGCACAATTTAAAAATTGATATGTACATATCCATTAATAAAATCAAGAGCAGTTAGTTAACATACTAAAGATGAAGAAAGCAAAATCCCATGATACATGCCACCAACTAAATATTGAGCTATTTTAGTCTTTTTTTTTTTTTTTTCAGTGCTTTGAATAGTGAAGAGTTATCTTCTCTGAGCAGCGTTTTTAAGAACTCTGGCTTGCAGGAGCAGAAGAGCATGAGCAACCAAATAGCAAGGACTGTAAGAATATATCTTAGGGTAGGATAAAATAGAGGGCAAAAAACAAATAAGTAAAGGAAATGTCCAATATAAAATAATAATGTATATTTCTTAATCGCAGAACAGTTTAAAGTGAGTGACTGACTCTCTGCCATGTGATGATTCAGAGTCTAAGTCTTCTTCTGCTTTGTTACTCCACAGTCCTCTAAGTCCTCTTGGTTGATTTGCATCCAGACAACAGAAAAGGGCAGGAGAGCATGGGGGATGTACACTTGCTTCTTAAAAGCCTTGGCTCAGAAATGACATAGATTACTTCTCACTGCACTCACTAGAACTCAATTAAATGGCTTCACCTAACTGCAAAGGAGAATAGAAAATGTACTCTAGTTGGGTAATTGGAAATAAGAAAAAAAGATAGATTTTGGCAAGCAGTTAGCAGTCTCTGCTGCAGAAGACATGAATCTCCTATCAAGGAAGGCATTAAGGTTTAACATGGTAATCTGCAAACTCAGAATAGCACAATATAGTGCCATGATCAACTGGGGAATAAAAAGAGAATTGATAAGTATACTTTCCATGACCAAATAAGCCAATAAGAGTAATTCTACCACAAAGAATAAGTAGACCATTCAGATTCAGCAGCACAGGTTAGGATAGTTACCACCAACACATCCAAAGGAGGTGCCAGTCAGACCCAGAAGTACAACTTAAGTAAAAAAAGAACGGCCTCTCTAGTGCATTGAGGTCCAAGTACTAAATCTAGCACAAGATCCTGCCTACCATCTACACAACAGTAAAGACAAGAACCAAAAAAAAAAAAAAAGGAAAGCTATTTAATGCTTTTAGCTTTGTGTCCACATTCGAATAAATACAACAATGTTAGATATATTTCCATAGCACAAGCTGATGTAAAAGAGATAAAGGATCATTAAAACAGACACCATTTGTTGTTCAATCTTCCTAAAGATCTGAGGAATTTCCACCTTCCAAAAAGTTTCTGATGAGACATCTAAAATTTGGAGAGAGTTTAGATCTAAGTACCTGGTCCAGGACCTAAGAATAAAAGAACTTGGAATTATGCTAACTGGGTATCAGCGTGGCTATCAGATATCAAGTATAAATAAGTTATCTTCCTGACAGAAAAGAAGCAACCCAAGGAGCTGCAGAACTGAATCAGCATGACCATCTACCCCACAACAGTTTATTTTAGCCAACATATACTGGAGGCCTCTCAAGTCCAGAACTTGATTAGAAACATGGGATTTTGCTCACATTTCTAGGTAAAAAGGAGATCAAAAATCTTTAGAAGATATCAAAAAAGGATAGACAAAATACCTAGGTTTGTACTCATGTTCTAGATAGGATGTTGTCTGCTCCTTTCACTGGTTCTACTCTTTCCAACCCCTTCCTAAAAGCCTGAACAGTTCTCTGTAATGCTGATGGACCTCTATTTTCACTTGATAAGCCAGGCCAGGAGACCACATGGTCTTTGTCCTCTTCGCCAGCCTGTGTCAGGCCACTTTCTCTTGGAATCTATGGTAGGCCAGCCTAATTCTGCTGAAACCCTCATGACATTCTTTTTTATATTTTCTATTCTCAATATTATGTATATAAAATGGAAAGAGAGAAAGAGAGAGAGAGAGAGAGAGAGAGAGAGAGAGAGAGAGAGAACAAGAGAAAGAGATTTTTCTCTCTTTAAAATGTGAGTGTAAAGTTAAAAGATACAGGTAATTAAAAAGAACTCACACAGCACTGAACTCATTGACTCTAGGGACAAAAAAGGCTATATCCATATATTATATCTTGGTCCTACACTCCAATTCTGACTATATGCACTATAGTGCTTGACTAATTGGACATGAACTATCAAATCAGTCAAAGAAACAACCCAATTCATCAAAAAAACAGGTTGACTTGGATTGTTTTGCTCATTCAAAATCACATGTGAATAGAGCCTTAAAAACATATAAGGCTCTCAGTTTTGAATCAGGAATGTGGAAAACTGGAAAGAGAGTTGATTTCACCTTTACAACAAAAAAACTGGCAAACTTCATTTATGACTTTTCTTGAACCCATAAGAGCACTAAGGTAGACAAACAACTAACATCAAACCTAGAGAAAGACAGGTGCTTGCAGGAAGAAATGGGAATAGCACTTTTGATTCCTGAGAAACACACCCCCAAACATCCTATAAGCTGGTAAGAAGATTTTTTTTTCTGATAAGCTAGAAAATTTCTAACAAATGCTAAAAGTATAGTGTGGACTAGTGTGAAAGTAAAAAATTCCAGGAGGCTACAGACCTAGGAGGGTTTGTAGCTTTTTGCAGGTTTTCACTCTAAGAAGCTCAAAAGGAAAGCCAAAAAGAATCCTAAATAATTTTGTGTCACAGAAACCACCATGAAACTCTTCCCAAAACCATCTCCTCTAAGGAATAAAAGCCTCAATATGTAATGGGAAGAGCATCAAAACTATGATCTGAAGACACTGTTAGAAAACCCACTGCAAATGAGGTAGAAGAAGCTCTCTTCTTGGGGAATGTGTAAGAATATTTGCTAGGCCTACCTAACATTACATCTGGGCCTCCCTAATATTGAGGTTAAATCAAAACATCTGAGAACATCTCCTTTCTGCACCAACCATCACCATGCTAAGCACGGAGGAAAAATAGCAGTGGATTATAGCTGAAGAAGCAGCAGGAGACAGACCATCCCTGGGAAGTAGCCTAAAGGGAATACCCAAAGCCAAGGGCAGAAACAAGCACAAGGGCTCACATAGAGAAATTAGTGCACTAAGGGTAACCATAGCAATAACGAACATACCTAGTTCAAACCCTAATTAGATTAACATAAATGCCCAAAAAAGGCCTAACAAAAGGAAAAGCATGCTCATCCCTAAGTATATATAAAAAAATAAACCTCAGTATTGATTATTCTATTCAACATGTTCAGCTTCCAATGGGAAATTATAAAACAGTAGAAAAGGCAAGAAAAAACAAAAGAGAAAATACAATCATCAGAACCAGACTCAAATATGAACAGATGTTGAAGAGGAAATGTAAAATCTCTATGGTCAATATATTTAGTTTTAATGAAAAAGTTAGACAACATGAAGGATTAGATAGATAATCTCAGCAGAGAGGTGGAAACTATAATAAATCAAGTAAAAATGCTAGAAATCAAATTCACAATAATAGAAATAAAATCATTTCTTTGTTGATTTCAAAAGTAAACTTAATACAGCCAAGGAAAGAATCAGTGAGCTTAGAGATATGTCACTAGAAATTACATCAACAGAAACTCGAAGAAAAAAAAAGAGTATGTGAGAGGGTGGGGGAGAAGAGAGCTGAAAATCCAAGGTCTATGGGATATTTTAAATGGTCTAACATATACATAATTGGAATCTCAGAAGGAAGAAGAAGCAAGACAGTAAATGAGACAAAAGAAAAATTTAAAAATATAATTGCTAAGAATTTTTCAAAATTAGTAAGTAATATCAAACCACAGATCTAAGAAGTTCAAAGAATGCCAAACAAGTTAAAATATTTAAAATTATAATACACCTAGGTATATCATATTCAAATTGCTGGAAACCAAAGATAACGAGAAAATCTCAAAGGTGATGAGTGAGAGAAACATTATTTATAAATTAACTAGGATAGGATTTATAGCAAACTTCTCATTTGGAAAAAAAATACAAAAAAGGAGTCAATATAGTTTTACATTTAAAGTACTTAAAGACAAAGGAAGTATCAACCCAGGTTTCTATACTCAGTACAATGTCCTTTAAAAATTAAGACTAAAGAATTTCTCAGAAAACAAAACAATTAAAAAAATCATTTTCATCAGAACTTCTCCAGAGGAAATGTTAAAATAAGTTGTTCAGGAAGAAGAAATATGATATAGGACAGAAATTTAGATCTAAACAGAGAAATAAAGAATGTAGAAATGAAATAAATGATGATAAAATAAAATATTTTTCTTATTTCTTATTTTTAACTGCTATTTTGACTGTTTAAATCAATGATAGTGACAACATTTTCATGTGTTTATATCATATATAAAAGTATAATGTATAACAACAATGGTACAAAGAATAAGAAGGAGAAATTGGGAAAATACTGTTATAAGGCTCTAGAAATAAACATGAGGCAGTATAATAGTATTTGAAAATGTACTTATATAATTTAAAATTTGTATTACAAATCCTATGGAAACTACTAAAATGTTTTTTGAAAGAGGTATAAATAGTAATAGACAAGATAAAATGAAATTACAAAAATGTTAAATTAAATCCTACAATACTGAAAAAGAGAAGAAATAAAGGACTAATAAAACAAAGTAGTAAAAGACTAGCAAGATAGTAGATTTTAGTCCAACCATATCAATAATCATTTTACATAGGAATTATGTAAACCTATCCATTAAATAACAGAGATTGTCAGACTGTATAAAAAGGCAAGTCCCAATTATATGCTGTTTCAAAGCAACCCACTTCAAATATAAAGACACATATCAATTAATGTAAAAAAATGGAGAAAGTTATAGTACGTAAGCACTAACCAAAAGATAGCTGGAATAATTATATTAATTACAGATAAAAGAGACTTCAGAACAGAGATATTATTATAAAGAGAAACATAACATAATGATAATGAGGTCAATTCTCTAAGAAGATATAAATAACCTAAATGTATATTAATGTAACAATAGAACTTCAAAATACATAAAGCAAGTATTGATAAATTTAAACAAGAAAGAAAAAGAAATAAACAAGGTCATGATTAGAGTTAAGGGCTTTTCTCTCAGAAACTGATAGAATAAGTAGGCAGAAAACAGTATTGATGACTTGACCAATATGATCAGCCAACTTAATCTAATAGATATTTATAGAATAGTCTACCCAACAAGAACATAATGCACATTCTCCTCAACTACATGTAGAACAGTCATCAAGACAGACGTTTTTGGAGCCATAAAACAAAGCTTAATAGATTTAAAAAAATAAAATAAAATTGTACAAGATACAGTCTCAGACCATAAAAAATTAAACTAGAAATCAATAATTGAGATATTTGGAAATGCCCAAATATTTGAAAATTAAACAGCACATGTCTAAATAATTTATGAGACACAAAGGAACACTCAAAGAAAATTAAAAAAATAATGAACTAAAGGAAAATGAAACTACAACATATTGAAGTTAGTAGGATGTGGCTAACATGGTGTAGCATTAAAACCCATATTAGAAAAGAATAAAGATGAAAATAATTAATCAATCTTCTGATGTTCATAGCAGCATTATTCATGGTGGCCAGGACATGGAAACAACTGAAGCGTCTTACAATAGGTGACTGGATAAAGAAGCCGTGGTACATATATACAGTGAAATATTATTCAGCCATAAGAAGAGATGAAATACTGCCATTTGGGACAACATGGATGGATAATCATGCTAAGCGAAATAAGCCAGACAGAAAAAGTTGAAAACTACAGGATATCACTTATATGCGAGATATAAACCTAAAAGTGACAAACAAACAGGACAAACAGAGACTCATAGACATGGACAGTAGACTAGTGGTTACCAGAAGGTGGGAGGAGAGGGGATTAAAGGTGTCAAATATGTGGTGATAGAAAGAAATCTAACACTGAGAGGTGAACACACAATGCAATATATATATGCTTTATTGTTAAATTGTATACATGAAACTCACTGGATTTCATTAACCAATGTCACTATAAAAAATAATTTTAAAAAATCATCTAGGATGTTGAAAGATTCAGATGGAATGCAGACTATAACAAATGTATCTAACTGTAATACTAATATCTATGGCGCAAACGCACTGAAAGGAGTAATGGAATGACCTAAGTAACTTTGAAAAATGATCATTTTACTTGACACTGTTAAGATAAAAAAAAACCCACATAGTTACTGTATTTTAATTGGTACTTTGTTTTCCCATGGGGCAATGGGTTAGTAATTTTTTAAACTACTTGTACATACGCCAGATTTGAACAAATAAGTAAATAAATTGTAGATAATGGGACACGTTTCTCATTGTAAGAGAAAGAGATTATAAATAAATAAGTGGAGGGGGGCAAATCTGAACAAACCTCATTGTGCTGGATTAGAGGCATAGATATTAGTACAAATTCGTGTTTATTTTAACATATCAATAAACAGATTAATGAATAGAGAAAGTTAGATGTGTGAATATATGTTAACATACATGAAACATATTCTAATACTGTCTACAAAGAGGGTTTTGATGCAATGATACCCCAATAGCAATAAGCACAAGCAGCACTGCAATCTTGTTTTCTAAATTTCACTCTCCAATAAGAGGATCCATTTCTGATTCTAGAACGGGGGCAAAGAAAATAAAAGATGAACCTGTAGCATTTTACAGTGATAAATAAGAACATGCTTAAAAATTTAGAAATAAGAAAAAATAAAAAAGCGTGTCAAAAGAAGAGCTCCCAGTGGTCAAAGGTGTTATTTGAGCAACAAAATTAACAACCATAGTATTAAGTTATAATACTACAATAAAAAAATAAAATAAAATACATAACCTTGAGTCAATATTGATAAAATACATGATTAATTGAATAAATAATTAGACATATATAAATAAAAAGTGATATCTTTTCAGAAGAAATCTGAATAATACATGTAGACAGTCCTTCCTCCAGGAGGTGGAGCTTAATTTCCCTTCTCATAAGAGTAGGTTGGACTTAGTGACTTATTGCCAACAGTTTGAGTATAGAAACAGAAAAATAGTAGTTTTACAGTAGTGAAACCTAGGAGACCCCACTTTAACCAAGTGATCAAGGTTAATATCACCACTGGTAAGTCATAACGATATCATGTACTCCTTGATGTGATGAAAAGGGCACTTTGCCTCCAAACCGTCAATGTCATGAAAAATAAGAAAAGACTTGAGCAACTGTCATGAGGATTAAATAAAGAGACATAAGGATAAAATATACCATCATATCCTGGTTTTGATGCTAGACTAGAAAAAGGACATGGGGAATTCTGAATAAAGTCTATTAATTATATCAAACCTTTATAATTTTTTAATTTTGACAAATGCACCATTATTATGTAAAAGGTTAGCATTAGGGGAACCTGGAAGGAGTATAAACAGCAAGTCTCTGTATATCTTTATAACTTTTCTGTAAATCTAAAATCATTCCAAAATAAAAAGGTTTAAAACAATCTTCCAAGCCTGATCCTATAATTTCTGAGTAAAGTCATGTGTAATAAAAATGCTAATATAATATTAAAACACATACACACACAGAGTAACACACAAAAAAATAATTTTTGGAGCAAGATGCCCATATTTTAAAATTATTTTCACACCTATAGAAGTGTCCCTGATAGTGTGTACTTTAAAGCTGATTTTTTTTTTTTAACACTTAGTTTAGGTATAGTGATATGCTCCTTAAAGTCTACATAATGAGGGAAATTCTTGTGCTTTTTAAAAAAAAAAAAAAACCTTGCTGTGGTTGCATGTAGTGATAGAGATGCCTTTAAGAATGTTTCACAGATGCTTCAAATCATTCATTTCTCATAAACATATGGGGTCTACTCTTCCGTCACTGTGCGTAATTCCTATTGACACTAATGGGAACTATGCATGCATATCGCTATAATTTGGCCTCAAACAAACTGAAAATCATCACTGTTGAGATGAGATGCAAAGCAAGCAAACAAAGAGAAGAACTGATGCCCTAAAACTTGGATTTGAATTTCTTGTCACAAGAAATTCCAGTCAAGGAGAATTCATCTGTAGTGATTTCAACACAATGAACTATAAGTCAAAATATGATACTTATAGATATTATGTTTTTAGGGCATGGTATCTTCTGGAAGATAATAAATTACCTCTTTTCAACTGTAATACAAAAATAACTAAACATTTTGTAATACAACAGAACAAAAATCTCAATGCTACAAGAATAGCTATAAGCTACTAAGTAACAGTACATATAAAACATATTTAAGGATTTTTATTTAGATTTCTATAAACTGCTCATTTGTTCAATTCTCCTTTTACAAGATCATATCCCCATTTTAAACCTCAAATTAAATGTAGAATTTTTTTTTCTATTTAAAATTGAAGATTATAACACGTATCCACCAAGAAGGACAAACTCAAATTAGGGAGATTCGTTCACAGTTCTGTTGTCCTATTTCCACATCGGAAAACATAACCAAGTTCCTAGTTGCGTATCTCAGCAGTGTCATTTTGGCCACATTCCAAGATGTAGGAGGTTGGTTCAGATCTCGGTGGGAGGCGGCCATTATGTGTTTGGGGGAAGCCATTTGAAGCTGGCAGGTGAGCCAATTCTATCACTGAGGAGAAAGTACTGCTAGTAAAGTCACCTTGTGACAAGTGTCTCCCCGCTGTGGGTTAACTTCCAGAAAGAAGGTTTGGAGAACACATAACAGTTCACAACAAGGAAATCAAACAAAATAAATTGGGCATAATTTGACACTGTTAAAATAAGAAGTGTCACTGGCACTGCTATGTAGTAGGAGTTATGAAGAGCTTCTGCTGAGATTAAACATTTAGTTAGACAATAAAATAGCTTGCTGGTCAAGCCAAAGACATTATTCTTAATGCTTAAACTGATGGAGGCTAGTGAATAAGTCTTTTTGACAAGCAGGGATGTCAAAGAGTAGCAGCTAGGTATTAAGAGGAATGCATGTGTTCATGTAGTTGATAAGCCCCAAGCAAAGAAAAACAGCAACATCATAAAATTTTTTTTAAAAAAAAGAATATGATTGGTTTTTAAAGAAATTTTCAACACTTGTAGAGAACTGACCAGAAAAAATATTATTCAGAAACAGCTTTCTTTTTCAAATCCACTTGGCCCTTGGTAGACTAAGCAGAAATATTTCTACACTATAGTTTTCAGACAACAAAATGCTGTCATCCGATTTTCAAACATTTCTTCAGCACATTCTCAAATGGTTTAAAAAACAACAGGTAAGAAATTCTCAGTGGAAATAAAGATGGAAGTCAAATGAAATAGTTTGAACAGCAATGTTAGCAAAATAAAGCAAAAAACAGAGCCATGAAGTAACCAGAGCATCTTTAGTGCTTTCTTTCACCTTGTGCATCCTTCTTTCACCTTGTGCATCCTTCTTTCACTTACTAACAAAAATAGTCCACACATACTCTTGTTTGCAGTTGCCCAGTACTCTCACTTAGACTTTCACCTCACCAAGGCACACCTATTATTCCTCACTCCTTATCCTTATCTATTAAATGCTAGTTGATTTTAAACTGCTATTAGAGAGAAAATGATTTAATTAAATGAATTCATACTAAAGTATAAATCGCTAGTCTCATAAATTGTTTGCTCTCCTAGGCAGCATTTCTCAAAGATGATTCCTGGATCCCTGCATCATATTAAAATGTACATTTCTGGATTTGTTATGGAATCAGAAGTGCTACATATTAAACGATTTCATTAGGTGACTGTTAATGGCAACAATGTAGGGAATCACTGTTAAAGAGCACATTGATAACTCAAAAGACTTGCCACCAGAATGGCAAAAAAACAAACAAACAACAGCAACAAAAACACAATAGGGATAGATATTTCCCGAAAGCAAGATCTTTTCAGAAAAGAGACTTTTCAAATCATATCAGAAGTCACTCTCTTGGGTGTGGCCTTGGGTCTGGGTAAGAGTGGCACTGCTATTAATAAACTATTGCTGATTTAATTCGAACACTGGATGTGAATGACCTTTGAAGTCAAGGAAGAACAGACAATGAAGATTTACACTTGTCTTAGCCACACAGCTTATTGGTTTGCAATGTTAATTTGCAAACACATATTTGCCACGTAACGATACCATAAGATACAATGAAAATCTCATATTTGATTTTCTTTGACATGCAAGAAAAGAGCAAATAAGAGCAAAGAATGCTATATAACTTCAATTAAAAAAAAATCTTAGGTTATAATTGGGCCAGCTGAGAATATGTTTTCCCGAATTTTCCCTGTGCACTCCTTCCTCCATGCATCTGTACATGCAGTCCCCTTCTCTACTTCAATGAATCCTGCTTATCAACTTAGGACCCAATTTGAAAGCCTTCTCCCTTCCTTGCACCTCCAACTTAGAGTCATCGTTCAAATTGTCATAGTACTTGATCATTACTGTGAAAACATGTAGTATTTTTTAACTTATATTAATGCCATATACATACATGTATATGTATATATATAATCTTTCATCTTTGAAGATAAGCTGCTGAAATGGAGTATCCTTGCTAGGCTAGATGAATGAGACACATTGAAATGAAGCAGATTCCAAACTACGCCTAAGGAAGGAATAGCTAGAGGAAGCAGGGAAGGAGGGAAGGTGCAGCCTCACCAGTCATAGAGGTGGGAAGGAATTTTACAACTTTATTAGTGCAACATTTCCTTTTAGGCAGACCACCCATTAAATGAGGAAGCTGGGCTTCTATGGACTTCTTCCCTTCTCATCTTTCAGGAATTTACCTACACAGCCAGTATCTGGTACCTACCCTTTCACTAAATTCATTAAATTAGTCCAAACAAGGTCTTTCTAATTTCATACTCATGTATACAACTGACCATTTCAACCAAGAGAGGAAGACTCAAAACTTTTTCAATAAATATTTACTGAGCACTTACTATGTGCTAGACCCTGATACAGCAGCAAATAAAACAAATCAAGCTACTGCTGTTATGGAACTTAGGTAGAAATATGAGAAAATTCACATAGTGATAAATGTGATAAAGAAAAATGGATTTGGCAAGAGAATAGAAACTGGTAGGGGAAGAGGAGTTTGCTAATTTTGCTAATTAGCGAAGACCTCTCTAAAGAGATGACTTTTAAGCTGAGATTTGAGTAGGGAAAACGAGCCATGGGGGCTCCTTGGGGAAGGACATTTCAGGCAGGAAACAGCAAGTGCAAAGATCTTGATGTATGGTGTCCATGCTCAACAAACGGCAGGAAGACCACTGTAGCTGACACAGATAAGCGAGAAGAAATAGTAAGATGTCTGGCAAGATCATGGGATTGTTTAGAAGCCACACTCAGAACTTCAAATTTTATTCTATAATAGGAATTCAATGGAGGGTTTTCACCAGGGATTGGCATGATCTCATGATTCAAAAGAAGCCTTCTGCCTTTTGAAGAAGAGGGGTAAGAAGAGAAGTAGGAAGACTATTTTGTAGTCTATTACAGTAATCTAAAGGAGAAATGACTTAAGCAGAGCAGTAGCAGCAAATGATCAGATTCAGGATATAATTTGAAGGTAGTGCCAGTGGAATTTGCTGAGAGATTTGATGTAAGGTGCAAGAAAGATATCTAGGAACAAAGTGAAGAGTGGTGCCATTTCATGAGACAAGGAACACTAGAAGAAGAATGAATTGGTGGGCAGGTATTTAAAAATAGTCTATCTTAAATATGCAAAATGTGATATTGAATATCTAGGTACAATATTAGCTAAGCCGTTAGATATAAATCTGGAATGTAGGGAAAAGGTCAGAGCTAAGGAAATAAAAGTAGCAGTCACAATAATATAAATGAGATTGACAGTCATGTAACTAGAGGAGGAAACTTAAGAAGAGAGAAAAGAGGCAAGGGCCAAGGAAGGAACTCAAACCACTCCTATTGTATTTCTACTTTATCCTTGAAGATTCAGTGTAAACAGTATCTTTTCTATCAAATCTTCTCTACTTTTCCTGTTCCCATACCATCCTGCACATAACTTTGCAATAGCACAAAATGGCACAATATTGGGTTTGCTTAACATGCCAGTAGACTGGAAGCTTCTTGAAGTTGGAACAGTCTTATTCTTATATCCTCAATACCTTCTGTGGCCACTAAAATATAAAACACGATTATTAGTTTTGTTGATCGAAATGAACAAATGAACATTTATCACCCCATTAGTTAAAAAATATATGCTATTTAAAGATTCATTAGCATAAGGTAGAATCTGCTATCAGTTTTCTTTTAGCTTTGTACAAGACGAGCAAAGAGTTTTTACATTATGAACCTAGAGATGACTAACATTTCAGGAAGAAATATATATATAATTTTATATAAATATATGTATATATAATTTTTAATAGAGTACAAATACTCTAGAGGAAGAATTAAAAATAAATCTGCCAAAAGGATGTCCTATCAGAAATCTAAAACAAATTTGGCTAAATTTCTTGGCAAGAATCCTAAGTACATTGAGTGGCTGAAATTTTAAGCAATGAAAGCAAAAAAAAAATCTTTAAGACCACTTCTTGAAACACTTTTAAAAAGTGAACATAATCTGATCTATATTTTGTCTTCTTTTGTGTCTAACTCTTGTTTCTCTGATGACAAAATAGTCTGTTCTATGTTGAATTATTGTGGAAACAAAATAAATTTACAGAATTATCTATTATTATTTAGAAGAAAGTATAAATGTTATAATTCATCCAAAGCGATCACTAAAATAAATATATTTGATCTTAGGACTATTTTAAGTCTAAAACAGATATTATTAAGTACTGGTTTATATGATAGTTGAAAGCTGCTATTAACAAACACTTTAGGATGTCTGTAGAAAACTTACTTACAAAAAAGGGACAAAAATCCCTGAATTTATATTTGATATGCTAAAAATGATTTACACTTATACAATATTCTTACAAGGACATTCTCTTTTACACATTAGCACATTCATTCCAATTTGTTCCTAGATTCTATCATCCTCTTAGAAAGTTTTGGAACAAATTATATTAGATTGTTTTTATTTTAATTTGGTTTGGGATCAGAGAAAATGAAAGACCATGATTGCATGAAGTGTGGTAAATCTCACTTCTCATTGTGCCTTTATCCCAATCAACTTACCCTGTTCACATTCTTCATCCTTCTACATTTTCACACTTTGGACAAAACAGAGGATAGAAATAAACAAGAAAACAGAAAAATAAGAGTAGAAATGGAGGTTCCTGAAGTACAAGAGCAGATTGAAGGAAAATGGAATAGTCTGTTGCTTAAGGAATGGGTTTGAAAGTTTTATTTGAAGTCTTTGGAAAATTATTAAGGATATAAAGATAAGAAATGGAGTATCTTTAGACAATGTAGTGATTAAGTTTTGAGAGACAGACATAGACAGATACTGGAAACTTTACAAATAAAAATTTAATTTATTAGGATAATTGTTTAATTTTTTCAAACAATTACAAAAAAAAATTGATTAAAAGCTCTACTGACTACTTATTAAACCCCTTCCTTTACTTGTCTTCTTTTAGTCATCCTTCTGACATCCCAAAGCTACTGCACTTCCCAACTTGTAAACAAAGTTAAACAAGTTGGCTTATTTATTATGTAATATAATATCAATTCTAATAATAACTAATATGTTTCAATCACTTCTTATGTACCAGAAATTGTGCTAAATATTTTATACGGAATGTGTTATTTAATCTTCACAACAACCCAGATGTAGATATTAAAATCCTCCCTATTTTGTACTTGAGGAAACCTAGGGCTGAGCTGTCTTAATTATTATTTTGATATGTTAAGTAACTTGCTAGTTTTTGGCAGGGCTGAGGTTCAAACTAAGACCATTTAAGCTCCAAAGCCATGCTGTACATTCAACCAGTTTGATATATAGTCTCCCTGCAGGATTTTATCAAAGCATTTAATAGGCTAATGTGATTGTGAATCTCCAAGAGGGCGGTGCAATAAACAGCATTTCCCACTTATTTAATTATAAGCCCCCTTTTTCTTACAGAATCCTGAGCACCTGCACAACATTCTTTCTTGTTCTCCCCCTTGGGTGAGGATAGAATTTCACTTTTTCTTTCTCCCCCATTCCTCTTTGTTCTATTTCTTTCAGGCTAGGCCCTACAGTTGTACATTTTATACTCCTTTAGGAACTAATTCCCAATTAAAGGAAGCCCTGTGCCCCACAAAGCCAAAATATCTACATTTCTTAATATCACAGTCCTGGGATAGTATGTCTTGTGCCTCTGAATCTCGCTTGGAATAACAGAAGTTTCTCATGAAGTTTTTATTACTTTTCCACAAACTCAGGACCCAAAAGAAGCCAAAAACTTCCACTTTTATCATTTCTTAACTTTTCCTATGTCTATGTCAAGTCTTTTAAGAAGGCAGATACTATCTTTTAGAAACTTTTGGTTTACCAATGCACTGCACACAGTAGGTACTTAAGGGTGATAAGAGCCATTAACTCTCAGGTCCTTTCCAGTGCTAAGAATCCAGTTCATATTTGCAATGCAATTTATTTTTCATGCATTTCATACCAAATATATCAGTAGTTAGTTATGTTTTAATTGGCCAAATCTCCAAATACCAAAAGAAAGTAGAAGAAAGCTTTCCAGTAGCTAATTGTGATCATGTTAAAAACTAAAAGTGAAAGTTCTGCTAAAAATTGCTATTGCCTTTCCTCTTATTTCCTACAATTTATTAAAACATGACACATATGAGTATTCATATACTTCTCACATTAAGTTTACTGCAAGGATGTAGAGTGTGTGTTCTACAGTTGTCAGCCCTTTAAACCCAATCTTTCAAATATCCATGAATGAAAAACTGGCTAGATAGGAACTTAAAAGGATTCCTTTTCTTCTCATCACACTACTCATGTGCCTCTTAAAATAGATCTATACATAGGCCTAATTGGCAATGCACAACCAGATGCGTAGTTAGTTGCCCAATCACCCAAGCAACTGGGTCGCAATGGGCATAGATGTATTTTTCTTAGGAGCTCTACTGGCAAATAGCTTCAGTGATTTAGCCCATGGAAAACGAGCCCTGTTTTGCTTAGTGTTTTAGGTTAGGGAGTGGCTGGCAGCATTCTGTGAAAAAGTGACACTTTCAACACTGTAAATGATTTGCTGACTTTATTTAACAATATCTAAACCATTTTAACCAACAGTATCATATAGCTTGGCACATTATACCACTACAGATCTTCCGGAAAGGATGAAATGGCCAAATATTTACATGTATTCCGTTTTCTTTACATATTTGTATTTCTACCATTTTGAAAATTAGAATATAAACATTCTGTTTAAAAATCTGTTCTCCCCCACATACTACATATTCAAAGAGCAAACACACTTTTTTCTCTTTGGTATATATACATATATATATGTAGGTGTATATGAGTTTCCATACTTTAAATATCTATGACCACCTAATAGCCCCAATCCTTTGTTTTATGATGTGGAGCAAAATTATAAAATCTGCTATCCTTGTAATTACATTGCCCTTTGCCGTGTCTTAAAAAAAAGAGAGAGAGAGAGAAAAAAAGGTTGTGTTCAAATTTTCCCCCTGTTTTATTTGCACCCTATTAACAACTGTTACTGGAGCTTTAATTATGCCCTGGTGATTGCGGAGTTGTGGCTGACTTGTGTCATTTTCCTCCCAGGGGATGCTTTATAATTACCAGCATCCATCGTGGCTGCCTGTAAGCTGATGCTTTTTTATTACCAGTTCAATAATCACTGCATCCTTGTGAACATCTGCTCTGCAAGCCATGCATCGGAGGTCCCAGCGCCTGTCACTTGATGTTCCCTCACCACAGTGACCTTGGTGCCCTCGCCTTCGGTTTATATCTAATTTGTTTACCAGAGGCTCTGTCCAGAAAGTCTCCCAGGAATGCAATTAATACACTAGATTTGCAAACAAAAGAAAATTTTGCCCTTTCTCTCCTTTCTCTTTTTCCATATTATTGTTTTACTCTTAGATTCTATAATTTCTATTCCTAGGAGAATGAATCTGTTTAAGACTTGAGGAGGACAGGGAGAATGAGAGATGAGTTTATTTGGGAACTATCCTCCTACTTGTATTGAAAAGTAGGTGCATCCTTTTGTGGTATATTTTCTCCTGAATATACATGATGGTGACTAGTGAGTTAAGGGAGGCTATTATATATAAAATACCCCATTAATGTAAAAGGAAGGACAATTCATTTGTTCCTATTCTGATTTTCTTCCTGACCTCCTGTCTCATGTCCTTTCTTATCCTATGTAAACCTCTCTGCTAGTTATTTTGTGGAATAATTCCTCCCTCCCTCTTTATCTATTCTCATTCTTCAAGTCTTTTGCTTTAATTTATCTGTCTTGCTTGCCTCTTTACTTTACAAAAACAATATAAGTAACAGATAAAAATGATTAAGAAACAGCACATGTTGGACACAGCTGCTGGTCCTCCTGATGGTGTTTCTCCTTTCTGAGTCACTATTTATTACTAATAAAGCTAATCTGGGCACTGCTTACTAATCCTAGTTAGGTCTGATTTCTTGAAATAAAAACTGTTTTCAAAGTTTCAGTTATTTTCATAAGTATATAAAAAGCAGTGCTAATTTTTTTTTTTTTTTTTTGGACCAGATAAGAAAAAGCTGTATTCGTTCAGTTGTACTGACCAAATCCACGCAATCCTTAGATGTGCATATGTGGCTTTAACCTTTCATATTCTTAAGTAACTGACATCACAGACCTGGTAAGAATATTTATGAATGTCTAATGCAATGCATGTATTTGTTAAACCACCTGAACCATAGTAATTCCTAAAAATCTCAAAATTATCTAGAAGTAGCATAGGCCAAACTTGTGGCAAACTTGGGGACAAAAGAGATTTTCTATTCTTCCTTTCCCACTGGCCTGAAAGCAGTCAAGAGGGGCCTCTACCTTATTTCTCTCTGCCCGCAGGAACTAGTGTTCTACTTAGTTCATAATATGTGTTGACTAAATGTTCTTTAGGTGATTATACTATTGTGAATAAAATTCTATTTTGGAGCCATTAACATAATATGCCATATAGCCCCAATCTGGATAAAAAATACACATATTTTCACACACATACATATGCATAGATGCTGGAAAAATATTACACAAGACCTTGAGACTTCTGGTCAAGACCATCATTTCAAATTTATGCTTTAAAGTATCCTCCAAACACAGAGTTTAGTTGAACTTTTACAGAGAAACAGGAATTAAAATTGCATCCCAAGCAAGCAGGAGACCAAAACAAGATTCACTGCTTAAGAACAAGTATCTAGTATCCTTCCACACATTACCAAACCTCCATTCAAAAAAAAACCAGTCTGAATCATACTACTATTGACTGCAGCCAAGGGTTATATTTTATAGGGAATAAGAGAAAACTGACAGTCTTGTAGCCTAGATGTGGTCCAACTTATAAATTGGCTTGGTGACCAAATCTAGGAAATATCAAATGGCCCTGTGGGGTATCAGCCATGAGTTGCTGGTTTAAGACTTAGATTTGAACTAGAGAGTTTAGGAAATAAAGTAGAGACAATGATTAAGACAAGTAAATCAGAGAAGAGCATAGGGGAAGAAGGAGGAATAAAAGGAGGGATAAAAAGAGGAACAGAATGAAGGAGGGTGGGAAGGAAGGAAGGAAGGAAGGAAGGAAGGAAGGAAGGAAGGAAGGAAGGAAGGAAAGAAGAAATGTAGGGAAGAAGGCCATAGAGAACTCAAATTCAGAAATCTGACTTCATTATCAATTATTTCTCTATTTACTTTTTGATGAAAAAAAATATTTGAAAATGTTACTTGATCATTCTGATTTCTATCCAGGTATAGTCAGCATACTTCTTAAAGTCTAACACACAATTTTCTTGGCCAGAACAAACACAGTCTTAGGCCCAATTGTCTAATCCTTCGATTAGACTAATAAATATACCTGGACTACGAAGGTCTGTCAATCTAATACCCTACCATTTATTCTATCAGAGTGTATTTCTATCTCTAACAGTCTCCGTTTTCTTTTCTTTCTTTTTTTTTTCTCAAAAGAAAAAAAAGTTAAGTCATTCATCCTGTGGTTGTTAGTTGACTCAAAACATTTCACTAAAACAGAAGATTAAGATACATTTGACAGACAAATGCATTAGGTCTTTTACTGCCCTGGGCAGATTCTTGGCTTTTGGCTCTGTTACCTGATTGGCAAGTGACTGAAAATGATCGACAGATGTGGCAGTGAACACCCCAGTGCATTAAACCCAGAATGTGTGGTTTTACAAATGCAATGCTTAGACTGAGAGAGGAGATTCACAACAGGCTGACTGTGGCACAGTGGCTTCCTCCATCACGGCACTTGGAATGTAGAGCCTGCAGAGTAGAGGCTGGCAGTAAATGCTAAGGGGTCCTGCTCAGACCTCAGCCTGGCATATGTTACCAAGGCACAGAGAAGGTGCCATAATGACAGCAGTTTCTACCCAATGAATCTTCCTTCTGCTGTGTTATTTACAATGGCAATAAGGGCATAGGAAAGGCATGGAAATGAAACAACTTCTAGAATCTTCTTCCTCCTCACTTTCATCCCGGAGAGCTGTACATAGCAGGAGTGCCCTGGATCTGTCCCATCTCCTTTTATGCTTCACAGCGAACTCTAAGCTCATCAAGGCATTATTATAAAGTCATCGAGGCAGAGAGGCTTTGTCTGTTTTGCTTCTTTGGTATGTTCCCAGGTGCTAGAACAGTGCTGAGCACTATTTAGTGGTGCCACAAATAGCACTCTTTAAATACTAGATCTAGACTTGAACCTCCATGAAGACAGGAATTTTCATCTGTCTTGTTTGCTGCTGCATTTCCAGCATCTAGAAGAGTCGATACTCCAGTACACTTTGGTACTTACCTTTTCCTCTCTCCCTTTTAAAGGTCTTTTTTTTTTTTTTTTTTTTTTTTTTTTTTTTGGTAATGACTGTATGGAATTTCCTGCCGAGTCCCCTCCCTTCTTCTTCCTCTTGGATCTGCCAAGGGTGGTGTCCCACCTCTTCTGTCGCTTACTATCTATATGGTGAAAATCATGAGCCTGTTCCCTGACTATAGTTTAGCTCAGAAGTTGCCAATTAGAGTCCTTCCCTAAGTTGTTTCAATCTGTTCCTAGGAGGTAGATTTAATTTATTCTGGTGATGGAAGTGATAAAAACATAAAACTTAGAGGAGTTGTTTGGAGCCATGTTGCCTCACAAGAAAGATATAGTTCCATCTGGATTAAGAGAAGATAAGGTTTATACAAGAGATGTAGGATAAAAAGGTAGAGAGAGAGTCCTGATAGCATCTAAAACTCTGGTTTTCAGTTGTGCCTGCCTGGACTCAGCTGCATCTCTGGCCTTCCATAGGCTGGTTCTTAAACCCTTCCTACGTTTCTCTTAAGATGCTCTTTTGCCCAAGAGAGTTTAAGATTTAACCAAAAGGGTCTGACAATCTTGACTTCCAAGATCTGTTTTTTTCACACAGCAGCCAAGGTGACATTTCCTTTCCTGAAAATGTCCCTTCCCTCCATCTTCACCTGCCTGGGCCTTTCCTGTCATTCAAAACTCAGCTCAAGTGTCACTTCCTCAGAAAGGCTGTCCCTGACCACCTGATATAAATGGCCACTCAATCACCTCGTATCTTAGTACATTCTTTCATTCTCAGTAGAAGAGGACTATCACTAAATGACATTTTCATATTTATTTATTTTTAGATGTATTGTCTTCCCCTTCCCACCTCTAGTCCCCACAAAAAAAAAAAAAAAAACAGAGGCACCATGTGTCTTGTTCACCTGCATATCTCCAATGGCCTAGAACTATGCCTAGCACATAGTCAGTGCTCAAGAAATATGTCCTGACTGAATGTTTGTAACTCACCTTGCCACCACAAATATCAGCCAACCAAAAAGCCTCAAATGAGAAGCAGAATAGCTCCTCATAACTAAGAAAAGTTTGAGGACTTTTCATGTTATTAAAATACATTTAATAAAAACAATTCACATTAAAGACATAGTATACAGGACTCTCTATGAGGAATTTCAGCAAATAGATGACCCAGAATGATTTTATATAAATAGATGAATAGATAGATATAGATATAGATATAGATATAGATATAGATATAGATATAGATATAGATATAGATATAGATAGATAGAGATAGAGATAGAGATAGAGATAGAGATAGAGATAGAGATAGAGATAGAGATAGAGATAGAGATAGAGATAGAGATAGATGATATAGATATAGACCTTAACTGATTAGACATTAAGTATTAGGGATGCAAACATGAACAAGACATCATCTTACTCACTCCAAAGAATTTCTCAGTGAAGAATAATTGACATTATGAAAGATGTATGTAAAATAAAACAGGTCATCTTTACTAATGCTTTACAACATGACAGGCACAGGTGTTAATATATGTTAATTTGTTTGAATGGCAAAGTAGCTACTATTATTTGAAGAGGAGGAATCTTGCCCAGGGTCTCAGGCCCAGTAACTGGTAGTTCCAGGACACAAATACAGGCTGTCTACTTCATGCTTTTAATGTCACCCTGCACCATATATTTATTCTATGAGAATACACTGAAGCCATCAACTATATTTGGGAGAGACTAAAAAAGCCATATCTAATTATTTCATCTGGTCATTCTATATAACCAATAACCACTTATATAAGAAGTTGTGAATATATCTTTTATCTCCAATAAGTAGTAAAAGTCACCAGAATGAGGATGATTTTCTTTTTAAAAAAGTATAAATATAATGATAGATACCACAGAACCAAGCATGGGGCATTAAAGGGCAGAAAAACTTCTTCATTCCCATTCACATTATTCTGCTTCAGCTCATGAATAACTAGATGGAGTATGTAGTCTTCTTTCCAAATCAATGAAATGGTTTTCGAGTTAGAAGGGTAATTTAAATTTACTATCCATATATCCATGTCATTTCTACCCCTCATCTAAAGCTGATATATATTATTATTTAGGAATGTTTCAAGTTTAAAGCTAGTGTCTACATGATGAATATTCAGGTCCTCATATCAGACACCCCAGTTAATAATAATGTGATCATTTGTCAGTGTTAAGTTATCAACATTCACAGAAGGCCAAGCATGATTCTCCCCACCTATCACTCCAATCAAAGCTGGCTAGGTCTCCACCCACCAAAAAAAAAAAAAAAAAAAAAAAAATCAGCCCTTTTATACAGCATGTCACATCACCTGTTGACAAAGTCAAAAAAATAAGACAAATAGTACGTGTGTTTGTGCCTTGGTGCTGCCTTATTAAAAGAGGTTTCCTTTGTTTCTAGGTATTAAGAGAACACTCACTTTTGGACAGCAGCTTTTATTAATAAAAGACAACTAATTTCTTTCAAAAATCCTATCATTGCTCATTTCTTCTTTGAGGGACTAATATTTTTGTCCATAAATTTAATTTTTGAGCTGAAGTTGCTAAAACAGTAGATGGAGTGCCTTCTTTTCCATTTATAGATAGAATCTAGAGAAAAAAGAAAGAACATAATGTGTATGCACCAGTCAGTCATTGGACCATTATGAGGGTAAAGTTGGTCTCATATAGCTCTTTGGTGGAGAATGTAATTTTAGCAGATCATCACTGGTTATCCTAAGTCATTCTTGAATAACAACTATAATTCATTTTACTTTATCTCAGTAAATCCTGCTTTGAAATTTAAAAACTATCTATCACTATAATAACTTCTTTATAGGCTTTTAAAATATCTGAGGGCAATCAATTCAATGGTGTTGCCCAAGTAGAATAGACAGAAAGTAAATGACACAGGTTTGATGCAAACAGCTATTATGCAAGTTAGTTTCTCTCACTGAGCCTCAGTTTCCCTATCTGTAGAATGATTTGAAGATACCTAATACATGGAGTCATTGTAAGCTGTACATGAACATTTATGTAAATCATCTAGTATAGTGCTTAGGACTGGCAAACACTCCATAAATTGTAGATATTATCATTATAATTAACAATAATTTATGTAATTATTATATTTATTTATTGACCTTGTGAGAAATTAAAGGATTGCATCACTGGCAATAAAGATTATTTGAAGTTGAACTTCAGAGTTGTCTTTGATAATAAAGCATTTTTTCAGTAGCAATTTTGTCTACTCTTATTCATAAACATTAAATATTCAAACTGTTCTGTCCAGTTATAAATATATTCTTACTATTCAAATATGTACATTGATGTATGTCGGATTAACCCTTAGTTTATTATGGAAGAGAAGAGGGCTATTAAGTAAACATCACTTTAGCAATTTATATAACTCATTCTCCCATTGTCTTACGTGAATTTTCTACAAGGAAAAAAAAAACTCACATAATTAAATCAAAAAATTGAGTTGAAGAGCAGCGTTTTCATATTTAGCAGTATTTTTTAACTACAGTATTCATCCTTTACCATTTACTTACCTTTCCTTTTTTTTCTCCTTCATCTTTATCTTTTCCAGGCCATTAAATTAGAATGTCTATTACTATTAATGATATCCTAACACACATTTAAATGTCCAGAATTTAGCTCTCCTGATCCTCTTTTAGTCTGAGTTTCTACAAATAAGCAGAATTGAAATGTGTTAGGCCTTTTTTTTTTTTCATCTGTGTCTTTTAATACTCATAGCATAATGTCTAAGGTCGAAGAAAGTGGGCTTCGAGGCTATATTGCCCGAGTTCTAATCTGCGCTCTGTCACTAACTAGCTGTTTATCTCCTTGAACAAGAGACTTCACACATTATTTTGAGAATTTTTATTCTGCAAATGAGAATTATAATAACCCCTATCCCAAAAGGTTTTTATGAAGATTAAAGGAATTAATCTATCTGCTTAGTGCCTGCCACATAAGAATTAGTGAATGAATGTTTGTAATTATAGCATGTTCTACTTTTTTAGTTTAAGATATACTTCAGGCATAGTAAAATGGTTTTATGACCTTAATTAGTGACCCCTCTCTTTTTTCCCAACTTAATGGCTCTAAGTTCTATAAAACATGTCTATTTAAAATATAATCTTAAATGTGTATGACATTTACTATGACTAGTATTTTTCAACTAGTGAATATCCAACAACATCAACATATCAGTGGACTAATTCCATGTTGATACTTTTTCCCACCATGTTTAATTTAACTAATTGAAACTGTTTCTTAGGGTTTATTTAGTGTGTCAAATGCATGATCCCTAAATTTGGTAAGAAGGAAAATTATATGCTTGTAACTTACCCTTTGTTCTACATAATTAACTATTAGCAGCAGAAATACCTTTAGCTATCCTAATTGAGGAAAAGTAAGCCACAAATGAAAGAGAAATATTTACAATCTAGAATGTTACCCTAGTCATTTCTTCAATTGCTTCCACCTTTAGAAATGCATCATGGAAATAGAAATTTTAAATTACCTATGGGGGCTCTCAAAGCAAGTTTTGTTAGTTTATCTAGTTTTAAAAAGTCTTTGTAACCATAAAAAAAGATTTGAAGTATCTTTATGAGGTCTGAGATGCAACGTTGGGAGCTAACAAACTAGACACTTGGGTAAAGTCTAACTTCTGTGAGACTTATGAAATCTGCATAACATAGGAATACCATCTGCATTCTTGTTGAGAAAGCTCCCACTGAGTGTCATTCAAACACCAGTAAGAATTTCATATGATCCTCAAATGGTTTGTAAAGTATCATCAAAGGCAGTTTCTTTAGTAACGAGAGATGAAATTTTATGTGTCTTATCTTTCAGCCTGGCACAGAATAGGTCTCTCACAAATCTTTGCATGAGAGAGTCATTTATGGGCCTCAAAGTCTTTCTCACAGCTTGGGTGGCCACTCTAGTTAGGGTCTGTGCCTTTCATTGGTATGACACTTTACTGACTGCTTTCATATGCAGGAAGCCATCTAGATCATATTAATTTTCATAGTCTACTAATTAACTTCTCTTCATTCCTCCTACATTCACTTTTTGAGGTTGTGCAATTAATTTCCATTATTTGTATTCATCACTACAAAATGACATGCCCTGTTTCTCCCTAGAGGTCTGTTGTGTTGCCTGAAATAGAAGAGGAGTCTACAGAGGAGATATACCTCTCCCCATTAATGCCAACTTTTTACTTAAAATTCTCAGAGAACGCACAACATGTGGTTTCCAAAACATAAGAAAAAAATTTTATTAATAAAGAATTTTTTTACCTCAGTGGGAAAAAAGGGCAGGAATTTTAAAGGATCAGTAACAATGTTGAAAACAACAATATTACAAATACAAAAACAATGACATTGTTTTCACTTCAGCATGTCTTTCTTCTCTAAGGTAAAAAAAAAAAAGTGATTAAAAATGCAACTTCCATTTATTTATAACGTACTAAGGAATAAAAGTATTTGCCAAATATTGGTCATTTTATTAATTTTCATGGGCCAAAGAGAGGTAGATTCTTCACCAACAAACATTTTTCATTATCAGGTTAAAAGCATGATTTCTATAAAATTGTAGTATCATTAACCCTTAACAATAATCTGTCAATTTTTTAAGTCTATAAATAATTATGCTTGGTTGCAAGAATATATTTTTTAAGTTTTCACTAATGAAGATGAAGTCGAAGGTGGTATTTCTACTGTTCTCATGTGCTTTTCACTTGTTCTTTCCTCAAAGAAACTCTAACCTCACTTGTAATGGACTTTTATTTGAACCTCATGTAAATAATGTCATGTTCCCATTGTTTGTCAAAGATGAATAAGCAAACTGCTCCTGAGTTACAAGACTAGTTTTTGCCAAATCTATTAAAGGATTTTATGTTCTAATTTATGAGATTGTCAATGCTTCTTACTTTTAAGAATTCCCTCTCCCAGAGATTAGGCTTGAAAACATTTCTAAGCCAAGTCTCTACCAAACATCCTGGGTGACTGATTGATCTAAAGCAGACCCGAAATCTGTCACAAGCTTGACAATCAACTGGAAGGACAACTCAGACTAAGATTAACTTTACTTTTACTCTGGTTTACAACCAAACCAGCAAGTAAGTACTATGAAAGATATATAAATAAAAGAGACAAGTGAATGCACGCAGCCCACTGACATCCCTCTGGCTCCTCACAGAGATACCCCTGAGGTTCGGTGATCAAGTGTGAACCATACACAGCAAAAAACCTGTCAGAAAAGAGGAACCCATGACCAGGGACTCTCACTGCCCTTTCTACAAGTGGCCATTTCCATGCACAAAAAGTGGCCACAGTCCCCTTTATTACCATGTGAGGACATCCTGTCATAATTACATTCTTCTGATTCTATTATACACTGTGTTGGCAGGCCCTTGACAAGCTGGCCATGGTTTGTGGCTCTGTTTCTTGCCAGTTAAGACATGTACAACCTTCTGTTATTCAAATCACCTAATAATTTGGGCCTGCCTTAATATGCAAACATGTCTCCTCTCCCCATCTCTCACAACCCTCGGCATAGTCAGCTCTATGTCTATTATTCACATGATTCCCACCTCATAGAAGAGCTACCACCTGGAAAGATCTCTCTCTTCTCCGTGGGTTCCAATCTTATCCATGTCTATACCTACCATGGCATCTTTCCTAACAATACAAACTCACCCCAATTTTTCATCTCTTCTCACTCCTAACTGCCTTCCCAGCATTAATGGCTCTTAGCAAATTTAAACTCATTAGAAACTAATACAATTTATCTTTAAACTCATCAAATTATTTGCATTATCTACAGCTTTTTGTATGCCAAAAATTTGTAGAGTAAAGACTACAGTTATAGTGGGAGAACAATGTATAAAATAAAAATATGAAGAGTCTACATAATTACCCACTTTGCATATTCATTCATGTAGTTCAGTCTCACTGTATTCAATGTTATTTTGTTATATCCTCTCATCTCCCATTCATTCATGCATTCAAAAACTCATTGAAAGTAATAACTGAACATTAATGGAAAAATTAGTGAAATGTGAATAAAAGGTAGAGTTTAGTTTTAAAAAATTAATACAAGCAAAATATGAATGTGTGTAAGCATTTTGAGGACAAACAATGTGTTTTATGTGTCATAATGCCATAACAGATTCTCAATATTTCTTGCTGTCATTTCTGCTAAATGATTATTTTGGATATTCTTTATCTTCCTCCAGGTCCACCTTCAATCCTTTCTACCTTCTCTATGTCTTGAACTCTATGGACTGTACTAGTTTGACTCCCTGGTGTGCTCAGACTGTGGGAGGCACCAGTAGTTGATCAGAAGTGGAAAGAGAGGGATCCAGCTATTTATTGTCCAGGCTATCTCTTTCTGGATTGTAGACTGGTGCAGACTTCATTTCTCCACCAAAGTTCACCCCCAATCTTATGAGAAATTGTGTAAGTATTGGAAAACTATTAAGCTCATTGTAGAGAGTACAAGTTTCCCAAAACCACATAATTACACAAATGCTTTTTCTCAGATAACCACTGTACTTTGGCATTCAGCAGAAGCACTTTATGCATATTTCCCATAGATCACTAAAGAAAATGTACTCAAGGAATGAGATTTAATAAAATTAATAATTGTTATTGCTTCACAAAGGACACTCTTAAACAAAACTTGCATTTATTTTACTGTGAGTGAATGCTGGTAGTGCTATACAATAACTGTTTATATTCCTACTAAGGCACAAGCAGTTTTACCTAGTAATATTTTTGCATCATCAATGCAAATGACAAAAAAAGTTGGCTCAGAACAAACCATGAGATTCAAAATGGTTATTCAACACTTTAAAGTTCTTTGAATATTTCAGTAGCACGTGTTTGATTGCCAAATAAACACACACACACACACACACATACACACACACACACACACACACACACACACACACACTTCTTTGCTGATTAGCTGGTGATGAGACCAGGAAAAACATAAGCAAAATAACAAGTCCAGCCATGACTATAGATTGACCCTTTTGTACATTCTGACCACAAGATGTTAACTCAGCCTTCAGTTTTATAGCTAAGTTTTTCATTCAATGAGTCGATTGGCACTGCCATGATTTTATTTTTTTTACTGATATTTATTCCAGCAGGAATTCAGCTATGTACAAGCTATTGTGTGCATTTCTCCAGTCAAGACAGTGTAATAACTTACCCTGTAAGATAATCCACTTTTTATTTCTAGTTTGAAAAATTTGTAATAAATATTTTTTGCCTTTTAAAGACCTCATCATGTCTGTGTTTAATAATAATACTCTCAGTAATACTACAACATAACTGGTAGCTTAATACTATTCAAAAATATTTGAATGCATAAGATGCCATAAGGTAAATTTCTAACATCTATAAAACCAAAGATAAGTTTCATTATATTCTCATTATTTGTGTTTTTTCAAATTTAAATCTTCCTTCCATTAGGTTTCATATTTTTTGGCAATTTTAGACAAACCATCCAACCACACTGAGAAAGTGAGTCTCCTAATCTCCTTTTTTTGAGTCAATAATTCAACTTCAAATATGAAAATATATTAATTTTTAAATTTTAGAATAAATATTACTAAATATTAAATATAGTTTAAATTAAAATTTAAACATTTATACAATATTCAAAAATCTTTTCTTAGTATTATTGGAAAACAAGATACAAGCTGTGCTTCTTGTGTTTCTGTGTAGGTGCAAAGAAAATTTCAGCATTAAAAAATAATAATTCATTGAATAATAATAAGTTACAGAGATTATGGAAAGCATAACCAAAAATAAATGGCAAAAACAAGATAGAAGTAATTGAAAACAAACTGAGTTAATTCCTAAAACCTTATATATATATATACATATATATTTATATCCCCAAACTACTACCTTAGAAAATTCTATTAAACATAAAAATTCACAAAAACAAACAAACAAACAAAAAAAAACAAACAAAAAACTACTAGTTGTCAGATCAATAACAGCAGCACAATATCAACAGTCATGTGGTATCTGGAAAGCTTTACTGTACACTCATGAGAGAATGAGAGTGAAAAGGCAAATAACATCTTAGCATTATTATGAAAACAGATTCGTATTTGAAGACAACTGAAAGGCTCTCAAGGAGCCTTAGGGGTCTCTGAGACACACTTTGAGAAACACTGCATAAATATTCTTGTAGGTAGAATTATTTTATCATTTGCTTATGAGTTATAAATTTTGAACAGTGAAGTAGCTTGAATTCTTGGGTTCAGCAAACTAAATCCTGGCACTATTCAAAATAAGGTTAGAGGTTAAAAACATAATTTCTCCTAGGGGGCAGGACTCTTACAAACACTACCAGTTGGCTAACAATTTTGTAAGTTCATATGATAAATGAGCATGAGTAAGATTATAATTCCTCAAGTTTTTAAGTTCAAAAACATATATTTTAAGATAAAAAATATTTGCAAATATTTCACATGCTAGCAAATGTATGTTTAGTTTCCATTCATTAAAAAAGGAAAACACTATTATGACTACATGGAATAATACATGTAAACAGTCTAGCACAGTGACAGGCACACAGTAGGTGCTAATTTCTCCCACTCCTAGAATGTCTTTCTTCTACCTAATAAGTAACACATAATTTACTAAAATTTCCAGGTAAGAATTTGAACACTGACTTAATGCCATAAAAGTTCTTGAGTGCAAATTTTCAAGAAATATATATTTATTACAGCAATGATTTGCAAATTGTGCAGAAAGATTCACGATGATTCTAGATAAGGCAGAAGTAACCCTAGGTTGGCATCAAACTTTAGGATTATAAATATGTAACTGAGCAATGAATCTTAAAAGCTATTTGCAAAGTCCTTTGAGGTCTTAGTGCTTCAGTATTTTCAGTATTGTAGAAATTTTGTGTCTATGGGTAGTTCTCTCTCTCATGAATTAAAACTCCAAGATATGGAGTATTTGTTTCTAAAGACTGATGCCATTTCTAGTGTGTAAATGACTAGAAAAGTAAAATATTCTTTCAGCTATTTTCCAAAGGGCACTAACAAACCAGATATGCTCTGAATTTATTATTTTTCAGTTTGTATCTCTCAATGTACCCATCCCTATTGCCCTTAGGCAGACTTAAAAAAAAAAAAAGAAAGAAAGAAACTCTAACACAATTAAATCAAAACATGCCATGCAAGTTATCAGCAAGACAAACAAACAATAAAACAAATAACAACCCATTCTCAAAACTAACATCACCTTTTAAAACAAACTTCCCTGTCTCAGCAACGAGTTCCCTGGAGCATATGCTCCAACAAATTGATGGATCTTGGCTATGAAATTAAAATGCCCAGAATCTGTTAAAACAATATGGTAAACTGGTTCCATAAAATAGTATCTTCTATTTGAAGTGTGTATCTTTTACTCTAGAGTGTAGATCTACAGTAAGCAAGACTTGTGGTTTAGTGTATGGCTTCAGGGTCAGAAACCTGAGTTTATGGTTTGATTTGATCACTAGTAGTTGGTTTTTAATAAACATTTATTAAATTTATTTTAAATTATTGTGATACACTTAGGAGTTCATAAAAGTGCCAAGGAATTTTAAACAAAACAATGACACAGGGAAGAAAGAAGAAAGCATATTTTGTGGTAAATATGATGTAAAGAGCTTCTAAGTAGGGAGTCCCTTCAAGAGAGTTTCTGCTTTGTGCAGGAGGCAACACAGAGAGAGGGTAAAACATCAGGGGCAAAGGTGGTAGATATATTTGCAGAAATTAGAAGATTTAAACACTTCTGAAAGCTCAATTCTATGCAAGAATTTGTGTAATAGCAAATTAGAAATTAAAGAACTAATCTATGGAAATAAATGCAAATATAGAAGTTATCATGTTATAATTATGAATTTTGAACAACTACAAAAATGGGGAACTCTATGTAAATGATACATCATTGCAAATATAAAAAATAAAAATCATGGGCATAACATGGAACAACATAAGCAATGATAGAGAGTGGCTTAACAAGTGAGAATCAATAAGTGATCCAGAGGTAGGAGACCATGGAGAAGCAGAACTCAGATCAGAAGCAAGTCATAGTCACCCCTTGTTATAGCTTCTTATTAGAATTTTCACATATATCTTCTTAGGGAATCAGTCTGCTGTATATAATATTATGCAATTAAGACTGAATGAACTTTAACAAATATAACTGTGATCCAACTATTCTGAGATTCAAAGTATATCACTAATTCTTTGTATTACACATCTGGTTATTTCAGTCAAATCTATCTCTTTAAGATGCACTAATTTATGTGGCATTTCTCTCTTTTGCAAACTTCATCCTCTCTAACTAATGAGGTAATTCACAGAGATAACTCATATTATAGCAAAGTTTTTATGCAGTTGGGCAGGGGTGGTTTTTTGTTTTGTTTTGTTTTGTTTTATTTTCGGTTTGGTTTCATTTTATTTTTGCCAAGTATTGCTCTCAAGCTTTCTTTGATAGAATAAACTCATGGATTCTGCAGATCACTTAGTGTTTCCTATTTGTTTAGTTCCTGGCAATTTTGCACTTCTTTAACACTCCATGAAGAATCAAGGTAGGCAAAAAAAAAAAAAAGGGATAAATGACAGAGTGCTGTATTTGGCTTGCTTATTGGCAATTTGGTAATCATACTGAAAAATTAAGATTTTTAATTAACCTAGGTTTTTAGGATTTTGTGTATTTTCATTGTTAACATTGTATTTATTGTCTTTCTTTCCTATAAGTAAAAGTTGGCTCAGTAAATAATTGCCTTAGTTCCTGTCTGTATACTCTTAATTAGCTGTGGATGTTTCTCTTCTTTGCTGATGTCTTCTGCAAATGTTTCAGTTTGGAAGCCAAATGGAAGCCAAAATTCAAGCAGTCTACATGGTCTTCACCCCTCTAGTTAATTTTTATCATCTCTTTTGACTCACTTGAGAACCAAATTACAGTCAGCAGTGGACTGCAACAGAAGGGTTCACCACAGCCTAGGAAACAAAGCTTCAGACTGTTCTTTCAGGCTTCTTTCTGTTGAGGAATCTGTCCTGCCTCCACATCACCATTTTTGCTCAATCAAACTTCATTTTTCAAAAGTCTGTGCTTCTGAATTTGAACTTAAGAAATATATTATGCAGATTTTTTAAAACTGGAGCTCAGTCTACCAGACATTAGTCTGCCCCTGCAGGAAGTGGCAAGGGACTTCCTAGTGGAGAACTGAGGTAAGAGGTAGGCAAGTTGAGTAGGTGGTAAACTTTCCAGGCCCTGGTGAGTACAGACAGGATGAAAGCACCTTTACCTCTCTCAATAGTGCAATGCACACGAATTCAAAGGTAAATGTAAAAATATCCCTCTAGAGACAAATACAAGTATTTCTCTTAGTGTAGATACCCAGGAGTTAACAGTACCTCTCCAGCTAGTGCTATATATTCTACAGTCCTTATGCTTTCAGAAAATTGCTAGTCGAGAAATGCCAGGCTCTGCACTATAAAACACCAAGGACGTCACTTGGCAAATAAAATCATTTCCTAAAAATACTGTCATAGCTAGATTTCTAAATCTAAACAAAACAATATACATTTAAATATGACAAGAGTTTCTAATATGGTTTGCAATCTTTGCAGATCAAACCACTAAACCACTATATATATATATATATATATATATATATATATATATATATATATATATTTTTTTTTTTTTTTTTTCTATCGTACATCTTACTTTTTTCTATCACACATCTTACATTGTACTTTTAGGGAAAATGCCCCAATCTTCAGCTTCCTTCACTCTTTTCAATATATCTTCATGGAAGCAATAACTACACATTTAATCTAGCTCGGAAACTTTCCCAATTAACTGGAAAAGGAAAGCATTACAGCTGGGCCAGATTACATGGTACTCACTGGAGGCACTGTGAATTTTTGTGCGTTTGTGTGTATATGCATTTGTTCATTTATACTTAGTGAACACCTGTAAAGAAACATCATCAGTCAGTTGATATTTATTCTCCAATGCACTTTTAAGAAAATTTGGCTGGTTATTTGATAATGGGTTAAGGGCAAAGGAGAGGGAAGAGCATGCCCAAAACTTTTTAGCATGGTCTGCCATTTCTGTGGATAAAGCATTGAACAGATGGCTTGTGGCTTCACAAAGTTCCAGTTTCAAAGTCGATCACTCTTAAAGGAGCTTGCATTACCCTTACAGACACTGGTTACTTTAAACCAAACTTTTATTCTCCATCTACAGAGTAAATCCAGCTCCCAGTATGCTTTTGTCATTAACAAAAACTCTGAGGGTGGTTTCACGGGGATTTTTATGCATTGTTCTATGTTCTTTGTTTGATTTATAAACTGCTGAGGGGAAATGGGGTTGTAAACCTAATCCAGGTTTATGATATAAAAGGGCAGCACATTTTAGAAACACCTTGTGGTCTTACAAATAGAGTTAACTTTAAGCAATTTATTTAGTTAAATAACTGACTCAACTATGTATTAAATTGCTGCCAGTTGGAAATAATGGAGCTTGGCAGTTTTACTGTCAAATATAGTGGGTATAGGAAAATATGTGGAGACTGGAGACTTGCAAAAAGCCGAGCTGCTGTAGCATTTAGTGATGGAAAAATCAAGTAATTCACCTTGACTACACTCAAAGAGAAAAATTTGAAAAGCAAGCTTCCTCTATTAAACAGTTAATTATAGTGTGTTTATATGTATAGAGCTTGATTGTTAATTGCTTAAAGTAAGTTGTTCTATGAAGACAAGTACTTGCCTAGATTCCTATGTGCTTAGAAACTGATCTGAGAGGTAAGCTGGTCTGTTTTGCAGGGTGTAAATTGATTGACATAAATTTGTGTCTGGATTTTAGAAGAGATTTTATTGAATGTCTTGAGCAAAAGATAAACTATGAGGAAAATCCACAACTTTAACAGTAAAACTAAAAATACTACGCACTCTGTCTCACACAACTTTTGAAGAAGCATTTCTTAGTCTCTTTATTCTTATCAGCAAGAAAAGGAAAGTAAAAAAGAAAAGAAAAGAAATAAAACAGATTCTGGATTATAAAATTTTATGGGTTCGGAGGCTTTGTGACTACTTATGGAAAATAAGATCTCTGGGAAAAGATCAAGGAATACGGAATTATTTAGGATGGAGCAAAGAAGTTTAAGGACTAATAATATAAATAGTCTTCAAGCCTATGAAGATCATGTAGGAAACAGACAACCAGCTATTCTATTTGTTCTGCTTGAACATGAACACAGAGCTTAACTGGCTAAAGTTGCAATAGAAATAATTTAGGATGGAAATAATAAAAATCAGTAAGTGTCTGCTCTTAGTTTTTTTTCTAATTAGACACTGAGGTTCTATAAATGACATAGTAGCATTTCATATAGCAAATAGACCCATATTTCAAATTTCGTATTAAAAATTCCTATAAACTTTGGTTATCAAAGTTTGAATTTAATCAGAATTGTAGGCTTGAGAAAAATATCACTGTAATTTGTAATTGTTTAAATCATGTTAATTAACTATAGTATATATAGTTAAGTTGTAGGCATATATATACCTACAGAAGAGAAGAAATAATGGCAGAGAAGAAACAATGGGAAAAAAGTGAATCCAGTGTCAGGTGAAGTCATTTAGAATTAGCTAAAATTGGTTCAAGGTTCCTCCCCCATGTCCTTTGGAAGCTCCGTGCCCTCCAAGATTTCTGAGAATTTCCCAAGACTAAGGGCCGCATGGCTTCAAGTTCCTTCGAACTTGGAACTCTAAGTCTCACTTGGGTCTCAAATACCAATTTTAAAAAATTACAATAAAAAAAAGCCCAACGTTATAAGGCATTATGTGCATAATGGACTTACACATCAAACCAAATTTCCTTTCTTATAGAATAATGTTGTAGGTACCCTAGTGTTATCAGTCATCAAGTTCTGTTAAGGCAATAAGCCTCAACTAAATTTAGTAGGAATGGTCTACAGAAAAGTACAACCAGTTTCTGTAATAACCCCTGGAAAAATATACCAAGTCAATTCAAAAAGTAAGTTAGCAAGAATAAGTTTCATCATGCCTTCCTACTATTTCAGACTGCAGCTTGCAGAGAAAGGGACATCTGATAGAATTCAGGAGGATAATTAACTGAAGGACAGCATGCAGTTTTGAAGTAAGTTGTGTCTGGTTCAAATCAGGAGTAGAGAACAGAGCTTTTTGTTCTTCTGTGAATGTCAAGCTCAATGGTGTAAAAACTATTTAAAAAGGGGAGGCAGTTCAGTGAGATGGGTTAAGCTAAGAGATAAGTATGATCTTTAAATAATATACTACCTCAAGAAAGTCATTTTTCCCCATTAATAATGAAAGTAAACAAAGGGCTTTCCAACATTTCTTGTTGGTAATAGTCCCTGTTAATTTTTTTTTTTTTAATCAAACTTGAGGCTTTTCTCCATTACTCTTACCAGCTTTCTTTGAGTTAAAGTATGCCTCTATAAAAAGAAATGAAATCTTCTGTTCATTAACTTTTTACTCAGTAAACTTTTTTATTTTCTTCAACTACAACCCTCATAATTTTTCTAGTCACCATTCTTCTCATCTATTTTCACATTCCTTAGTTTTCATGTCAGTCCCAAATGCCTCAACGCATCAGTTAAATTAGTTCTGTTTTTATAACAGCTCACAAAAGGGTTTACAGCTGAAACTCTTCCTCTAATCTAGCTCTTCTTGCTACATGTACTATTTCTTTATTGACCTTAGCTTTGGAGAGCTTTAAAAATAATACATATCAGCAAGGGTTGCATGCTTTCTAATCATATGTTTTCTCTTGCTAATCATTCAGTTACCTGATTAGAAACAGATGCAACCTATTTGAAATGTGAACTTAAGAGTGAACTGTTCATAATAGTTGCATACTTTTTAGATATTTTATGTCTGTGTTGTGAAATGCCCTAGAAGTTTTTCAATAGTAAGCATTTAGATTATGTTTTATAGCTACGAGCTTTCTCCTAACAAATGACCCATTCCAAACAATACAGACTGACAGACAAAACAAGCAACAACAAAGATTCAACCAACATTGAAAGCCACAACATTTATAAATAATCTGCAAACAAAAATACTAGAACTGTGATAACACAAATTTTAAAACAGACAAATCCCCTGCTCTCAAAGAGCTTATGATATATTGGAAAAAGTAAACACATAAGCAACTATAACCCGAAGCATAATATGGTAATTATTTCAATTAAAGTATATAAAGCATTATGTTAAAAGAGAGAAAAGAAAAAAAATACTGCGTGAGGAGAATAAGGGCGGGCTTAATGGAAGATGTAGCATTTGTGTTGAATCCTAAAAAGGAGTAGGATTTCCGTGGACAGAGGTGAAACGAAAGCCTAGGCTTGAGCCACAGTATCAGCAGCAACCTCCAAAAAAATCTTTAAAGGTCAATAGGATCACCCCCCAATTTTACTGATAAGAGGTTAAATTACTGATTTGAAATAGGTTGATATTATGTTGAAGTGATCCATATCAATAGCACAGTGCCAGCCAAAGTGACTTGAACTGAGCCACTGTGTTTGTAGGATATAAATATACTTAATCTAAAATAAATATACTGAAATATTTGTATAATTAGATTGCCAACTGAACTGAAATTTTTTTTTTTAAAGAAAAAAAAGAGCTCCAGTGAACTTCTTCAAATTAGAATTGAATTTATCTGGGATTTTTATTATTAAGATTTTATTTTTAGAGTAGTTTGAGGTTCATAGCAAAATTAAGGGGAGAGTAAGGAGATTTCTTATATGCCCCTGCCCAGACACATGTATAGCTGCCCCCACTGTCAACATATCCCACCAGCGGGTACATTTGTTATAACGATGAACCTACATTGACACATCGTAATCACACCAAATTCCTAGTTTACATTATGGTTGATTTTTTTTTCTTTAAAAATATAACAAAATCAGGGCAATCAGCATGTTCTCTAAATCAGATCTGAGCTAAACCAATATTTATTACACCTGGTTCATATCTTATCAATAAAATACCTATTAAATCACCAAAATTTGGACACCAAAGTTTTTCTTAAAAATCTGAGGCTTTTACAACTATTTGATGATTTGAAGAGCTTTTGTTTAAGATAATTGTCATCAAGGACAAAACAAGGGCAGAGTCCCTAAGCTTAAATCCTGATTCAGCAACTAAATCCTACATTTTCCTCGTGGCCAAATGGTTTGTTCAGACAATTCAGGGTGAATGTGGAAATAGCTGGGATGATATTTCTGCTAAGGACTAGTTAGTAATAATAAACAGACACCTCAAAATTTTCTCCTTCTTAATATATAAGTGCTTATCAAGTTACTGCTGAGTTCATCTCAACACATGGCCCTTTCAGTAACCATGAGAAGCAGTAAGGCAGGGATCTGATGACTAAATGGCCCTTTTTCCATTGCTTTTATTCACTACCAATTCTATTTAGTCATCTCTGCTCTGAAAACTGAGTTCCTCTATAACTCTGAGGGCACACGATGGCTTGTTTTGGCACTAACGCTGTAGAGCTAAAACTGGGCTACAGAAGCAGAAAGATTTAAGAGCCTCTCACCTCACAAACTTGGGTTCCAGGTCGGGGCAGTGACAACCTGTCAGAATCTCGTTTGTGTCACCCAAGCAAACCAAGCACATGGACAGCGGAAATGGCTAGAAAAATCCTCAGACCCTGGTTCTCTTGGTCATTAATTCCATTGATTATTTTGGTGTTTGAATATTGAGACAGGCCCTGGTGCCAGCCCAAAATACGAGTCAACTCACATTTCCCTTGGCCTTTTAGAAAATGCAGATGTGCCCAAATTCTAAAAAAACAGCTGAATTTTAAAAAAGAAAGAAAGGAAATAGAAAGAAGCAGGGAGGAAAAGTGTTCCAAACAAACGAAATGTTGATATGCCTTTTATTAATTTCATTTTTTATCTTCTTGTGTACAGACGCTTGACAGCTGTGACATTCATGGGCAATGCATTTGAAAAAGAAGACATAAATATTCAGAGACATATTAGAATGCTGTTCAATGTAAGCACCTGTCTACTTAGTGTTGACAGAAAATCATTTACTTTGCTTTATGCATGTTCCCTCCAGAGACCACAGAGGTCCTATTTTATTTAAAGAGCTGGTCCCAATATCACTGCTTGCTCTTAAAACTGCAGTATATACAGCTAATTATATTTATTGAGGAAACAATTTTGTTTTATATTTTCAATAATACTTAAACAATTTTGTCAATCTTGACCTCAGAAATGATTTCCCCAAGGATTCAGTTAACGAAAGTCTTCACACAAGGCCTGATCCCAGTGTCCTTACACTACACTCTTTCCATTATCACGTAGGGAAGTTTTTCAAGTATAACTTTCAAAGAGGAGGACATAAGATGAAATTGCAAGAGCTTTGTGGGTCTTATGACAAACATCACAGTCTATGAAATCCATGCTAGTATCTGTATAGACCCATTTATTATTTATTATACTTTGATTTTTATAATTTTAAATAATATTACTTTTGCATAAAGTAATACATTATTAAAAGTCACACGAATCATGACTTTTAAATCGAGTATGTCAAATTTGGTAAACCTTTGTTTCTCTCTAGCCAAATCAGAAATGTAATCGTGTAACTTAACTAGACAAAAACAGGTGACTACGCACAGAGAAAAGAGAGAAAGAAATAACAAAGAGCAAACCTTTGTCAGGATGCTAAGGTTGCTGTGGGAACCTCGCAAGGTAGATTTGATAAGCATTTTCAAAGCCTTCTGACTTGTTCCCAAGTGATTAAAATAGGTATGCTTAAAGTAAATTAATTATTCACCCAAAGTGTAATTATCTTTCCTGAACTTGGTAAAATGCCTGTCTTGAAGATGTATGGTTTGCAATGGGTTAATGCCCAACTACCAATATGCCTCCTTTAGCCGAATCTCAGGTCAGAATTACAAATGTACCATATTATCAGAGATCTAATGAAACACAGACCGAAGTGAACAAAGCCTAATTTTTTGGCTATGACATTTCTCTCCATTTTAGTTTCACCTGACATGGGTGTGTAATGATGTTAGCTCGGCCTGACGAGGTGGAGGTGGGGGGTGGATGGATGTTGAGGCGCTGGGGAAAGGCAGTTAGAATTGGCAAAGACCTGGGAGCGCGAGACTTCCAAACCCTTACAATGCTGCCACCTACAGGCCAAAACTTTCAAGGCGGATTCCATCCACATTGTGTTTTCCTACTCTTAACAATGAAAAACACACAAGATCGTGATAGAAGACTAGAGCCCAAAACTCAGAATCCTGCAAATAGTTAAGTCACCAGGTGAGTTGAAAGAACAGGCCCTTTAGCTTAGCTAGTTCAATGCCGTTACATAATTTAATTAGGATCATCACACGGCAACTGAAGCTGTCTAGAGGAATTAAGAGCCACAAGTTCAGATCACATGTGAATCCTTTTGCTCAATTAAAGCTAAGCAATTTTTAAAGTTTTTTTCCTCTTTGCAGTATATGCAAAGAGCAGTGAAGCGTGGCCTGCATATTTTTCACATTAAAATTATTACATAAAGCCTGTAGCATTTGAAATGCTTATGGGAAATCAAAATGTTACACTCTGACCTTGGGCATTTAAATTTCGTCATTTTAAAGCTATTGTTACCATGCTCTCCTTTGTTCTAAGAAAATTACTGTGGTTAGTTATAATAGCTGAATGAATAATTACTGGGAGAAGAAAAGAAATGTGTAATAGTGCTGAAATGACTCTTAAGCCTACATACTTCTAAACAGAGTTTTAATTCTGTTTTGAAATCCCAGCATCATGACTAAAAGCATTATCCTACTTCTCCCTTCCCTGCTGTGCCTATCAATAAAAGTGACCGCATCCTTTCTCAGTAGACTACCCAGTTTACCTATGCTGATGTCGAGAATAACTGCTAAGAACTTGATGAGGGAAAAAAAACTTCTAGAGGAGTCTGATTCTCTAGGTTGCTCTATATTTTATGATGTAAGCATACACAGCATGAAGCATATTAGGCTAATGTTCATTATCAAACTTTTTCTAAAGTCTTAAACTTCCTTCAGGCTTTAAACTTCTTTTCTCACTGATTGTATAAGCAGACAGGAAAGATGGCAGTATTTTCTAGTTTTAACTGTTTTAAACTTATATAATCAGATACAAAATTATAATTTTAGTAATTTAAAATTACAGCTTGGGATCATATTTATTATTTGTACTTATGAAAATGACTATTTACAAATCAGAATACTTTAAATTGTCCAAACTAATGGAAGTTTAAAGTTAATAATTTCTAAATGTTTACTTGGAGGAGTATTACTCTTAATAAAAGATCATCCTAATAAAAATGACAAAATAAGATGTAAAGAAATTAATAGGTCAATGCTAGGAAAAACCTTATATTCAGTTGAGGATCTTGACAATTTGGAGTAGTTTTATTTGTTGGTTTGTTTGTTTGTTGTTAAAAATCTCCAGAATTTCCAGGTGTATATCTTAAGATAATTGAAACTGGAATAGACAAAGAAACTTCCAGTGAGTACTGTGGGAAATTCTTCACTAACTCATAGATCAAAAAGAAAAGGGAAACCTCATTTTTCAGCATTACAGCCTACTTATTATTTACAGTAAAAAAATATTTCTGGATTTTAGGGGCATACACAGTGTATCTGAGTAGTGTTTATTAGTTTCTTAGATGAGAGGCACCCAAAATGCAAAACTGAGGCAATCTTTATTTTTAAAAAATCTGAAAAGGTTAACTCTTCCTACTTTTGCAACCAGATATTTGCAAGATTAACAACGCCTTTAAACACTAGTTGGATTTAGTTATAATAAGAATATAAATACAATAAGACATTCCTAAGGGGAATACAATTTTTTTTAAATTTCCATATTTGCTACAATAAATGTTATGCCTAGAAATTTTATAGCTAACAGAAACACAGAAAATACTATACCCAGAGCTAGAAAACTGTTCCTGTACAAAGCAAGTCTGATATATTACCTCCCAAATACACAGCATATCCCTGGTAAAGTTGTAAATTATGGTTGCAAATGAGGCCACAAACAAAATTTTGCTCAAGGCATGAATCATAAATTCAAACAATAATCATCTCCTACGTGAGGCACAACTACTTTGTTTACTTCTTAGACACTGTTTCCTAAACATGAAGATGAAAGTAGGTCAAAGAAATTTAGCATCTTTTTCACGGGAAGCATGCTTTGATATTAGATACACTGCCTTATTTACAATTGTATAAGCCTTTTAAATATTAAAAATATGTTTTCACAACACTGTGTCCTTAAGCATATCAATGTTCTACCGTGTGATGACATCATATCATCAAACTATAGATGTTTACTGAGGAAAAAGAAGCAATTCACAATAGTAACCTGCTATGTAGAATTCTGATATGTTTTTCATATTGAAAATAAAAGAATATTTAGCTAACATTCAATGGTATTTTTAATCTACTTAGTAGATATAATTGTTTGCTATTGCTTGAACATATCTGAGGGGTCAAATGTTTTTCTCTTTTTTACATTTTAGAATTTCTAAAAGCCTAATACCACTAAAACCTTTTTAATCATGAAGCTTAAGGAGGCAGGCATTTAAATCTGTTCAAATTATAGAAAGAATCATAGTTAAATAATTTTAACACCAGTTTTCAGAATTACCTTGGAAGAATATACAATTACATATTGTATGGAATGCAGATTTTGAGTATTAACGTACTGATTTCTATTAATGAATAGTAAGAATGCAGCATGCTTGTTTGTATGTAATGTCCTTAGATGTCACAAACTCACAAACTTCTTATTCTTTCAGCAATGAATATCAATAATAATAACAATAACAACAGTCATATTGATTAAGTGCTTACAATATACTCGGAACTGTGCTATGTACTTTATATGGATTATCCCATTTAATTTTTACAATAATCCTTTAAAACAGGGATGATTTTTATATTTGTCTTACAGATTATGAAATTGAGGCTTAGAGACAAAAGTAAAGATCCTTCTCCATGTCACCCTGAGCTAGGCACTGGTCATTCAAAGATAAACTGAAGGGCAATCTATTTCCTGAAGAAACAAATAATCTATTCATTAAAACTTTCTATCAGTGTATAAACCAAGGGGGACACATAAATTTGATTTATTTTAAATCTATTCAGTTGAAATCAGACTGTACAAAACTAATAAGCTGACACAATGATCTACATAACGCAATCATTCAAAAAGTATTTATTAAATGTCGAGTGTGTTTATTATTAAATGCCTAATTCACTCTTTACTAGGTGTTTTGAATTCCATGGTGAGCAAAATGGAGGTAGCTCCGCCCTCAAGGAAAATCATTTTTTTAAAAAATCTGCAAATGAAATTTAAAATCCAACTGAATAGAGAATAATGAATTTTGGGCAAGTGGTCAGAAGATCTCTCTAAATAGGTGACATTTAAGCTGAGACCTAAAAAATGAGGAATTATCATGCCAACACATGGAAAAACTATCCTACGCAAAAGGAAATATATGTGCAAAGGGCCTAAAGCTGAAAAAACCTACATGTATGTGCCCCACAAACTGGAGTGTGGTGAGTTCAAGGGGTACACAATGAAGGCTCTTTGTTTCACATCCAAATTGTCTCCATCTTAACTAATTCACATCACCTCCTCCTAACTGTCCAAGCTAAAAAGAGTGGGAGCTGTATTCATTTTCTCTTGGCCCTCACACCCCACATCCAATCAATCAGCAATCTTTTTGGCTTGGACACATTATCTTTAATCTATCCACTCTTTTCCACACATCATCCTAGTTCAATTTATAATCTTCTCTCGCTCACTGCTATAGCCTCCTAACTGAGTTGTGTGCTTCCACTCAGTCTCCTTCAATTCCATTCTCCTTGTAGCAGGTGACTCATCTTTTAAAACTGTAAAATAGTTCACATAACTACCTTCCTTAAAACCCTTCAATAGCTTTCCTTGGCTCTTCTTTTTGATACCCATATAATGTATTTCATCTTATCTTTCAGATTTTCACTTAAATTCTACCTTTCAAATGAGGCCTTCTCTCATGGTTCAGTCCAATATGAAATCTACTCTGGCACATCATATTTATTCTTTTTAACTTCCTGTTTATGGTAATATCTCAATCTCCTGGAACATACAATTTTTGAGGAAGAATCTTATCTATCTTAGACACTATGTCTCCATCATTTCGCAGTGCACCTAGCACATAGCAGACACTCAATTAAATTGAAAGGGTTGAAGAAATATGAAGAGGTCAAATCATCCATTGACCTCTTATCCACAGTAAAAAGTTAGGATTTAATGGGAAGTTTTTGGAGAATGCTAAGCAGGATGACAAAAACCATGCTGGTTATTGCAGTATGGAGAATAGACTAAAGAAGAGCAAAAGTAGAAGCAAGAAGGTGGGTTATGAGGCCAAATCAGAAATCCAAGAGGGAGATGGTTTTAGCTTGGACTAAGATGGCAGAATCAGAGATAGAGGAAAAATGAATTTGTGATATAATTTCAACTTGCTGATGGATTGAATTTGGAGAAGAAAAGTCAGAAACTAAGAATTATTAATTAATTAATTTATTTGCCTAAAGGGGCTGGAGGTAGGACAATTCATTCAAACCGGATACATTTAATCACCCTGAGCCAGACCTATTTTTCTGGCAACACATTTGGAGTAGTTTCAAGTCTGATATTTCTCCTCAGAAGGGTAATTTAAAGAAAAGTCAATCCATTAACAGAAACAAATATCTCTTTAGCAGATATTCTGCCTTGATAAGATGATAGCGCCATTATAGCAAGTAACAGCCTATACAGGATGATGAACATTTAGCTCTTCATTTTTTAAACCAGTTTTCCAAAAAAGACAAAAACAATCTTGTCAAAGAATTTCCAGCCCTAAATAAACTATATGGAAGAAGTCATGGATTAGTAAGGCTTTTCACTGCATTTAATTGAAAGATGATGATGATGCTGTAGGCTTTTACTCTTTATTCCTTCCACACAATCCCTCCATGAAATCTGTAGCAACAGGGGTTTGTGGGATGGAGAGGAGAAGAGGTGGCTTGATGCCATTAGCAGTGTGTTAGTCACTATAACTAAGGGAGGCCTGAGGATATAAATCATGGCAGTACAGCTGGAGGAGGAAGTCTATGTAGGAGTCCAAAGAATGACAGTGATTACAGAAGTGATTACAGTGGTTAAAGGATAATGAAAATTGAATAAAGATGCATAGCAGGAAAATGTAAAGTTCCTGGGTATCTCTTGGTTCTAAGACAAAATAAAAAGTTGCTTTTCAGAAGATTTCCTAGTTGATTTGAAGATTGATATTCTAGAAGATATCAAATTATTAAGAAATTAAAAATCACTTTTCAGTAATAGTTTATCTTTAAGATAAAGGTAGCCATTATATTCATCTTCATCCTACTATTCACATTGTTTATGAAACAAGAATATTCATACTGGTCTCTAATGTAATTCTAAATTTGTTAACATCTAGTAAACACAGATTTAGAATTCATGGCAAAGATTAGAATGCAATCAAAGGTAGATAAATGACAACAAAAATATTACTTTGGATATAAACTGTTCTTAACATCCTTGCAGAAAAAAAAATATATATCCATTGGTTGATAACTTCTAAAGAAAAAAAGAGAACCATAGTCAATATTCTATATGACACAGATGATTATGAGAATTGAATGGTTAATATTTCCAATTATAATTTTATTGTTGCAAAAAGAGATAGAATACCAACATTAATATGATTTCTATGAACACAACTTAATTTCAATGATAACCTTAATACATTACCAAATAAATCAGACAAAAAAAAAAACATGCATTAATGTAAGACCAACAAATTAAACTGAAAACTTCATTTACAACATTCCTATATTGTTAATTAAGAAATGTGTGCCAGGGATGTTCACTTCCTACTCATCCCAGATGGGGATGGTTTGAACTGCCTGAGGCCAGCCATAAAGTACAGAGGGACAGGAGTTTCTCTTCCTCTAGTTTACTAGATCCATTGTCCTATTAGGGACTCTAAGTTTCTTGGTGCACAAATAAACATATTCCCTCAAGAATCCAAAGATCAGGCAAGCATAGATTCAGCCCCCAAATACAATCATGAGCCATTTAAGGATGAGGCTACATTCTGAGAAATGCATCATTAGGCGATTTTGTCATTGTGTAAACATCATAGCAGAAACCTAGATGGTCCAGCCTACCACACACCTACACTATATGGTATAGCTTATTGCTACTAGGCTCCAAGCCTATATAGCATGTTACTGTACAGAACAATGCGAGATTAAATCAAGCACAAGAGAAAATGATGCAATCAAGATATGTGATAAAAATGAAATGTATAAGTCTGCTGCTGGCATAACGCAACATACTGTTTTACAGCAAACTTTTTTTTATAATTAGAAAGAGTACACTCTAAAAAAACAATTAAAAGGAATTCAAATACATAAACCAGTAACATAGTTGTTTATTATCTTTATCAAGTATTTTGTACTGTACATAATTATATGTGTTCTATTTTTATACAACTGGCAGTGCAACAGGTTTACACCAGCAGCACTACAGATACATGAGTGATGTATCATGCTATAATGTTACAACAGTTATGATGTCATTAGGCAATAGAAATTTTTCAGCTCCATTGTAATCTCATGGGACCACTGTCATGTATGTGGTCCATCACTGACTGAATCATTGCTATGTGCCACAGGATAGGTTCCCTTCCTATAATGAATGGACAATGTACTGGTAAAATGAATCCTCCTTTGGCCTCTATTTTGGGGCAGGTTCTGATCTTCGGGTCTGCTCAGCTCCTGGGTACTTAAGAGTTTAGCCTCACAGCTGTTCTCCAGGCAATTACCCACAGGAGCTTTTGACCATAGGCTGCACAGTAGATAACTTTCGGGGATGTATCCAAATGTTCTTGCCCCCACTCTCATTCTTTCCTGAGCTTCCTCTCTTTATTTGCACTTCCTGTATTTTTGTTCTTCATTCCATTTCTTTCTCCCCATGAAACTTAATATCCCATCAGAAAGAGACTGTTAGCAAGGACCCCAGCATCCAGCAACATGTAATTTATTTACCTCCTTTGAAAAAGAATGAGCCAAATCTTCAATATACAACTTCCTTTCCCAAAGGAAAGAGGAAGTGTTTTTACTCCGTTTGGTGTCTTAAACATTTTTAGAATGGACAAGATGGCTTGTAAATAGAAACATTAAATAATACCTGATTATGAACACTCACATTTAAACAATTCCTATCCATCAAGTGACTTCTGAAATCTTTAGATCCTACCTCCTTTCTTGCCTGTAGAATGGACCAAAAACGACTCCTTCGATGACAATAATGCTTTGAAGCATAAGGAGATCCTCAAAAAGGTATCTTGCCAGCTCAGAGCAAAGTGCTATTTTAATCTAAAACCAAAGAAAATTAAAAATAGGCTCTACCAATACTAACCTGACTCAGTTTTCATATGACAAAATTAGTAAAAAGAGTATTCTGGGATACATAGTTAGTGTTCTTAAATCCCTCAGAAAAGGTATAACAATTTCTAAAAATTTATTCTCTCAAAAAAAATGAAGTGGTTCTTGTTCCTCCACTTCAGGTAAGAGAGAGAGAAAGAGAGGGCGAGAGAAAAAGAGGGAGGAATGGGGAAGTCGGATGAGAGAGAGAGAGAGAGAAAGAGTGCTACTTAAGCATATGATAAAGCTAAAAATGGTGATATATCTGCATAATTGAATAAAAGCCACCATGGCTGAAAAGCCTACTAGACCCTCCCATAGAAATAATGCCATCTATTAAAATATATTTGTAAAGATATTGCCATACCTGTTAGTGTTAAAGGAGACTATTTTGAAGTAGATTTTACTATAATTTAGAACCCATTCATATTAAACATAGCACTCTATTAATTTTAAAAATTTGTTTTAAATTTGTACTTCAAGACTGACTGAGACCTCATCTGCTGAGCTTAGGTCTGGGGCAAATATTTTGTAGGCTAGTTATAAACCCTAAATATTGAGAGTAGTGATGAAAAGTACAAGCTCCTCCCCCCAAAATGATAATACATTCAGTAAATCTTTTCTTTTTAGTTTGACCAAACTACACATGAAAAATGTAAGCATATAAATTCATACCATGTGTAAACAAAATGGAGAAATAAAACCAGTAGGAAATGAGCATCAGAAGCTGTAGCTTGAAATACGCAGGTATGGTAAGCATATCGAGTGCTATTTCTCTGCTTCCCATAATTTCATTCATATGTGCCATCAAGCTTTGCCAATGTTTGATAGTTTTTTAATATACTGATGAAACAGTACTGTCAACTGTGTTGGGACTATTCCTATTTTATAAATGAGACACTGAGAGAAAGGAGGGCCACATAGCTAATCAAAGTAGAAGAGAGATTCCATACTATCTATGTTTCACTGTTCTGCACATTTAGAGGTCAGCAAACCATGGGATTCAGAGTATCAATGTAGCCAAAGCCATCAGGCTGCCTAAAAGTTGGCTTCTGGACTGATGAGAAAACACTAACATAGATAAAATATGATTCTAGCAATCTCAGGGTTTTTTTTTAATCCATCAATAACAAGTTTATGTGGTGTCCCTCCCTTTACCTTTCACTGTTGTTTCACTACACATGTCGAAGGACCATGGCCACATTTATGAACTGGTTGGCAAGGTTACATAGACATTTATAGAAAAGATATGTGTAATTTGCATAAGCCTATAAAGACAATCCTTTGTGTTCTTGGGCCACTTTCAAAACAAGTCTCATACACCAGAAGTCAATAGATTCCTGATCAAAAAGAATGAGATGATCACCAAGTAAATGAGTGCTAATTGACCAACCAAGAACAGAAAAGCAGGGAAAGCATCATGAAAGAACCAGAAGAGACATTATTCTACTAAAAACCTCTGCTAAAGTTTTAAAGGCAAGATACTATTTGTTTTAAGAGACTTAAAGGCATATAAACTATTCCTCTTGTTCTGAAGAAGTATAAAATCCCACTGGGAAGAAAAGTAGACACTGTAAAAATCAAAATAGACACAAAATGTTTCAAAGAAATAATGAAGAATGAAAAAAAAAGAGTGAATAGTTAATTCTCATAATATGGAAGCAAAATTGAAAGAGTAAGGATTTGGAGTCAGAGGACCAGGGCTTTATCATCACCCAGTGGCCAAATGACTTCAGACAAGTTCTTAATTTCACTGACTCTCACTTTCTTCGCAGACAGATGAGAACAATCTAGCGTTATTAACCACAAATGTTTGTTATGTGCGTTAAGTTAGTTATTATAATTAAAATGAGGTCAAGTGGAAGCCTCACCAGGATAACTTGTAACTAAGATATCAAGTCTAAATTCTAACAGTTTATCTTAAAGACTTTTTCATATCTATATCCTATCACCAGAGAGCCAAGGAATTTCAAAGAGTGACTAGATAGAGGGGTCTCAAGAAAACTTAAAATGGATTTGATTAACTGAAAAATAATTTATGAAATTGAGATTAACACATAAGCCAATTAGTTACTTATCCAGACTGCTAAAATACTTCTAAATGTATAGAAGTATTTTCACCAAGAGTCCATTCCAACTCAATAACTCACAGTAACAAGAGAACTTTATCTGTAGAAGTAGTTTTAAGGAAAGGCTTGACAGCCTATCGTGTACTGCAACAATATTTCTTGAACATCTATATCTATATGCCTTCCCAATGCTGTGATATTACCAAGTGCTCTGAAGGTTTCACACTTAACACAAGTCATATGTTTTTGTGTTTCTTTTTTTCTTATATTCTTCCAATTTAACTGATTGCGATGCTTCATAACAACCTGAGGTCTGGAGGCCTGGCTTGTATAAGGACTCACATTAGCTGGTTCTGTAGAGTCTCTCAGGTTTCTGCAGTAGCAACATTTACATATTCATCACTGAAGCTTCCCAACCAGATAATGTCACTTCATATACTGTAGACCCTATGAGTCCTCCAAATGCTTGGCATCAGGTCCACACAAGCCTGTTCTCAATAGATAGTTTCCCTTCATTCTTTTTGCAATGAGCTGTGAACAAGCCAAAGAGTCCCCTTACCTTACCATATGACTCATTTCTTCAAGATTTTCCTTTGACATCAAGATTTCCAGGAGAGTCTAAGTATTGAATTCCTGGGTACTTTTAGTTGCACCTGTTTTGTTTTTTACAGAGACATTAGAATTTGGCTGAGAGTATAGAACAAGCAAATATCGAGTTTCTGAAAGAGCAGCTCTGCATGGCATTTTTTATCCCAAAGTGCAATGAAGTACATTCTGTAAAGGATAATGTAGACACAGTCAACCACCTTTTAGTTTTATAATTTGGTGCTCTCATGTTAACTGTTCCTAGGATTCCTCACTCTAGTCTTGATGCCTCAGGAAAACTGAATATGAATGGAAGGTGCTGGGGTAGGGATAGCTGGAGAGAAAGTGTCAAGAACCCTATAACAGGAAATGAAAATAAAAAGACCTGTGCAGTCTATATTGAATACAGATGCACACAAGGCAGCGACTCTGTTCTGTAAAGTTGCCAAGAATGCACCAGCTACATATGGCCTCATAGTAGGATGGAGAACATTGATAGGATAATCTAATAAGCATTCTTTTACTATTGGAAACAGAGCCTTAAATTACACTGTTGTCCTGGATGTACCTGACACCTCAGCAGTTGATGAATACCCACTATGGGCAGGTGACTGGGCTAGGGTTGTTACCATGTTTCACCTATTTGCTCTCTTTTCTACCCATGCCCCAAACCATGGGACAGGCCCTCATTAATTCTCAGTTGACTCTTAAAATCATTTTCTATTCAGTCTCTCCCCTTCCAAACCAGCTTTCATACCACCATGGAATTGATTTTTCTAAAATGTAGTTTTGATCATTTCACTCACCTGATCAAAAGCCTTCAGTGGCTCTCCACTATATACCTAATTAAGTCCAAAGGTCTCAGCTTAACATTTAAGACCCTTTACAAAATGGTCCTTTTTTCTGCTTACCTTTCCCCTCTGCTCTCTCTACCCTGGCTTCTGGGAAAATCTCACAAAGTCAACAATTATCCAGAATTTTCAAGGTAAGAAAGTGTGAAAGAGTCAGAGTGTCAATGCGTTCTGGGACTTTCCTCTAGGATTAGGGACTGAGGGGGACAGAAGTATCCTTACTGGAAGAAAGTTGGTGATAGCCAACAAACAGTGCAGGAATGGATTTATGATGAAGAGAGGAAGGGCTTTCCAACCTGCAGACAGCAGTGATGTTACCTGCTTCATACACATCAATGAACCAGACAGTTCCCAGAGGAAACCATTCTCAAAAGAACAGAGCTAAGCCCATGCAAGGCTAATGATCCCTGTTGTTCATTTATGAGGATATGGTGATCATGGCAGTCATGCCCAACTTTCCTGCACTTTTTCCCTTCTACTAGCCTGAGGACTGACTATGCAAGCCATCGTTTTCTCCTCCCTGATTTGAAGAGTATTCATCTCTTTCTCTCCCTTTTTTTTTAAATAACAGTTCTGTATTACATAAAAGACATCTATTACTCCAAATATTGTCACCCCACCCTGACTAGCATTCTGTATGTTTGTGCATCTTAAACGTATAGGAAAGCTAAACACTGAACTAAGAGGTATGAATCTGAGCAACAGGGATGGAGACTGAGTGTACAAATGATCTGTATGGAAAAATCACCAACACCTCCCTCAAAATAGGAATAAGATGATTATGTTTGCAATCTCTGTTTCTATTCAAAACTGTATTAGAAGTCCTAAATAGTGCAAAAAGGCAAAAACAAAGGAACAAAGAATTTATAAAAATTGAGAGCTCATTAATCACAGATAACAAGACTGTGGTTGAGTGATCTCCATATATACCCTTAGAATTAACAAAATTAGTAAGGTCATTGGATATCAGAGCAATACACAAAAATTAATTATATTGGGAAAAAAATTAAAAGTAAAATTTAGAAAATACCAATTACAATAACATCAAAACCATTAAATACCTAGGAGTAAATCTAACAAAAGGCTGTTCAAGTCCTCTGCATAGAAAACTATAAGACATTACTAATACCTCAACAATGGAGGAATATAATTAACGGTGATTATTGGAGTACTCAATGTTCTAAAGACTTTAATTATCTTCAAATTGATCTATAGAGTATTTCAAAATCCCATCAGGAGAGGTGGTTGCTTTTTTGTTTTGTTTTGTTTTATTTTTTTAATTTTAATAACATTTTATTTGACCCAATATATCCAAAATACTATTATTAAGAACTGTGATGTCTATTTTAAAATTATTACTAAGATAGTATACATTATTTTGTACTAAGTCTTAAAAGTCTGTTGTGTATTTTACATTTCCACCACATTTCAGGAGCTTGGTAGCCTTTTATGGCTATTAGCTACTATATTAGTCAGCATAGCTAAAGACAATTCCAGAACAGAGCATGACATATAAGCTAATAATTTTACTTAAGAAATTACATGTTCTTGGAAAGAGAAAAATTATAACATTATATTTAAAGGTTCATGGAAAATTGAAGTATTCACTTAAAAATATGTAATTGTCTCCATTGCAGTGCATAGAAAAAAGGTTTTGTGAAAGATCAGTGTGTGTTAGTAGTTAGGACTGTAGTTATCCTTGTTGGGTGGTGGGTGATAGTGGCTGAGATAGAATATGAGGAGGCCTTATGGGGTGCTGATAATGTTCTGCTTCTTGATCTGTGTACTGGTTAACCAGGTATTTTAAGAATTCCTTAAGCTGGACATTTAAGAAAAATGTTATTTTGCTTGTGGCAAGGGGATAAAAAAGACAATCTTGAAAAACTAAAGAATTTATACAACTAGATATGTAAATTTATTGTAAAGCTATGATACTTAAGATAATGCAGAACTGGCACAACAATAACCAAAAAGACCAATGCAACCAAAGAGAGCAGGAACAGATCCACACATATATGGACCCCCGCTTTATGAAAAAGGTGGCATTGCAGTGTGGTGAGGAAAAAAAGTGGTCTCTGGAGTCGAGTGGAGAGTTATATGGAAAAAAACTAATCTTGATCTCTACATCTCACATCATGCACTGATATTAATCCCAGGTGGACTGTAGATCTAAATATGAAAGGAAAATCAATTAAGCTTCTAGGACATTATATAGGAAATATTTTCATTAGCTTAGAGTAAGTCAAAAATGTCTCAAGACACAAAAAATACTGCCATAAAGAAAATTATTGATAATATGAAAGACATTATAATCAGACACTTCTTTTCATCAGAGATACCTTTAAGAGAAAAGGCAAGCCATAGAGTGGTATAAAATATTCACAATACATATAACTAATAAAGTACTCATATCCAGAACAAATAAACAACTCTTGTAAATCAAAAGACAGATAACTATACAAAAAAAAAAAAAAAAGACAGGAAGGAAGGAAGGAAGGAAGGAAAGAAGGAAGGGAGGAAGGAAGGAAGGAAGGAAGGAAGGAAGGAAGGAAGGAAGGAAGGAAGGAAGGAAGGAAGGAAGGAAAGAGAGAGAGAGAGAGAGAGAGAAAGAAAGAGAGAAAGAAAGAAAGAGAGAGAGAGAGAGAGAGAGAGAGAGAGAGAGAGAGAGAGAAAGAAAGAAAGAAAGAAAGAAAGAAAGAAAGAAAGAAAGAAAGAAAGAAAGAAAGAAAGAAAGAAAGAAAGAAAGAAAAAAAGACTCGAATGGGTGCTTCTCAAGAGGGTATCCAAATAGAAAATTATTCTATGAAAAAGTGTTCATCCTTATCCGTAATTAGAGAAATGCAAAGTAAAGTCACAACATACCACAAATATCAACCCCAAATTGCTGCAGTTAGAACACCTGACATTACCAAAAGTTGCCAAGGATATGGAACAACTAGAACTCTCATACACTGCTTGTAAGAGTGTAAATCAGTAGAATTGATTTGGGAAACTGTTTAGCATCATCTACTAAAGGTGAGCATATACAGACTCTAAGACTCAGCAATTTCACCCAAAAGAAATGCACATAGTTGTGAATCACAAGACATGTACAGTTAGTTTCTCAAAAAGTTTCACAGATGTTTATAACAGCATTATCCAAAAAATGGAAACAACCCAAATGCCCATGGATAAATGGGAGAACAAATTGAGGTATATCCATACAATGGTATACTATTCAGCCACAAAAAGAAATTAAGTACTGATACAAATTTCATGAACCTTGAACACATTATGCTTACTTAGTGAAAGAGGCCAGACACAAAGGTCACATATTATATGATTCATTTTATACAATATATCTAGATAGGCAAATCCATAAAGACAGAATATAGTTTGGAAGTTACCAGGGAGTAGGAGAGAGGATATAGGGAGTGATTACTTAATGGGTACAGGGTATTTTTCTGATGTGACCTAAAAGTTCTGAAAGCAGGGAGAAGTGGAAGTTGTGCAACATTGTGAATATACTAAATACCACTGAATTGTATACTTTAAAATGGTAAATTGTATTTATGTGAAGTTCACCTTAATTTTTTAAGACATAAAAAAGTGGCCCTTTTCTGTCCTGACTTTCATATTCTCCAGAAATGATATCCCTAATCTATGCATGCAGTTCTCCTTTGCCGGGTATTAGCATGAATTTCAGTTACTACGGTTAAGTTAAATTACACCAGTCCCCAATAAAATGGTTCAAATTTCAGTGACCACAGTATATTAACTCTGAGTGATTGCATGAAGTACAACTTCACAACTAGCTCTTCACTCCATAAAATACTATGGAAATAACAGATATAGATCGTAATCAGTGACTAATCACATCATTTCTTTTGAAGACTGCCAGTGATTGGCCACTGCAATTGTTATTTGTTATTTATTGATCACCGCGACTGTTATTTAGTTCAAGCACAGACATCAAAGCATACTGTTGTGTTGCCTCCTGGTCTCCCAGTGATAAACCCACAAGACATTTTACAAAAATGAATAACTGAAAGAGAGAATTGGCCAAAAAAGATTTAAATGCAGCCAAGAAACGAAGAGCGATAACGTCAAAAGTGAAATTCCAATCCAATGTAAATAGAGTTATAGAAGAAATAGCTGACCGTACGATTGTCGACAAGGCTACCATTTGAGAGACTTAGGATATCCAGCCAGAGGACTTAGTGAAGGTTAACGTATCAACATACATGAGGAAAGTGCTTCTGACAAAAAGGATGAAGATGTCCCAGAGGAAGTGATGCTGGCAAACAATTTCAACATTAAAGCTCTCTGAGATATTTTGCAACATTGAAAGCATGAAGAATAAAATGTTGGAAGCTAATCGAAATTTAGAAAGGAATATGACAATGTGCCAATGCGTAGAAAAATGTTCACTGCCTATCATAAATTATAGGCAAAAAGGAGACAAGTTAAAACGACTACTAATAGGATTTTTACAAAAATGATAATGTACTTTAATTCTCAATGTTTCTCATGTTTTTGATTCGTGCATAGTTTTCTCATTTTCATTTCCCTATATATTTATAACTGACAATAAGGTAGTTTTTACTCTTTAGACGATAGTTTTTGAAAGTCACCGAACAATTATAATCAATTATAATTAAGATTGCTTTGCAAGGTTTCAGCTTGCACAGACATTTTTATGCTCCCACACTACCATGCAAAGCTATAACAGCCTGTACTCTATTCTTTATGCTCCATATTTCAGTCAAATACTATTGCCATCAATTTAAAATATTTGTATACTTTCTAGCAACATCTCTGTCACATAATATTGGCTGAAGAAATATTTATTTCCACCACTCCCTATCCACCCATGACCCTGATCATATTTCCTTACCCTATAATTTCTTCTCCTTAAAATTTTAAATTAATCATCCTTCATAAAGACATTTTCTAATTTCCTGCTCTCCAAAGTAAGGTGGTCCTTTCCTTTCTCCTTTGAAGCCTTTGCTTACTACCATAAAAAATACTCCTTTTGAATTAGTAATAATCACCTTCTAACATATCTTTGCTATGAAGACAAATGTGTCTGATTTTCAGTTTTGTTTTGTTCTGTCTTTTGTCTTTTTTTTTCTTTGAAAATAAGGAATTTCATGATTAAAATGAGATATAGCTGAACGTATGCATAAAAAAATAAAGGCAAAATGGACAAAGGAAGGAAAAACTAGAGTTTTTCTTTTATTTTTAATAAATATAAAAATCCGAAAGATGACTTTCCTGGAAAACAGTTAAAATACTACTATATCTTTTTGTCTGACTATTTATAGAATACTGGATACTTCTAAAATGTCTATGTTAAGAACAAAGTCTATGAAAGTTTCATTCCTCAAGGGTGTAGGGAAAAGATCACATTGTGCACTCTAAGTATTTCAGTAGTCACTCCAACAACCTCCCAGTTGCTGTGTTAAATTGTACTTTTATACATTGCTTAAATAAATAGTTACTTGGCTTTGAAATTTCTTGAACTGATAGCTCTTTGTTGAAGATCTCACAAGACTTTTAATAAAGACAACTAAAAAGCAATTAATTTCCCCCGCTCCCCATTGGAGTGTGTATTCAAAAGACTGTTAAACAATATGTACCATGCTCTCCCTTAAGAATGCATCCTTTGATTTATACTTTGACAAAAAATACACATAAGCCAATATTTATTTTCTTTGTATAATAACCACATACAGAGTTTTCTGAGATAGTAGTATAATACAGCTACTGTTACTGGGTAGTGGGACAAATAGTTGTCTGTTTACACTCTCATTCGATGTGACTTACTTGAAATTAGTTCTAGTCAATACGTATTTGGATCGATTTCTGCCTACACCATACAAAACACACTACACTACACTGCCAGGCACCCTACCTCCACTGCTACCCCATCTATGATGGTAGACACATTGGCAGCCTTTTTATTTATGACCCCATCGTCTTGGCCATGGTTGATTGGATCAGGATTGTGCACCTGCCTCAATCCCAGGCAAACAGAAGTCCTTCTCTCAGAAACCGGATTTAGAATTTAAAGGTAGTCCTTTTTGGAGTGTCTAGACCTGTAAGATATAGGTTTAGAAATGTGGAAAGGAAATTATCACTTGTCATGCAAAAGAAACCAGTTTTCAGAGAGAGAGAGAGAGAGAGAGAGAGAGAGAGAGAGAGAGAGAGAGAGAGAGAGACGCTTTCTAGTCCTTGTTTCCAACTCCTTTCTAAGCCCAAATTCCTTCACACTGAGTTTCATGAGTCATCCCTGTATCCTTATAATGAATTCTCCTTGCCAACTTTAGCTTACTAGAATTGTTACTTGGATGTCCAACTCATATCAAAACAAGGAATATTCCAATAAAGAACTGTGTAGAGATTTCATCTCTGAAACAGGAATAATGATGACTTATTACTATTATAAAACTCAACAGTAGGTAAGCAGAACAATGAATGTCCTTTTAAAGTTAGAATCGACTATATTTTTACATTTAAAAAAACGGCAAGCTTTTCCCAGGAAGGCTTTCTTACCTGTCCTAAGTTTGCTTTGTTAAGTCTACCTTGCTAATTTGCTACACTCAGATTGATCTGTTACCCCACAAAAGCACATCAGCCTTTCATATAACAACCAAGCCTTTTAGAGCTGCAAGCAATTCTCCACCTGAGTGGGGTATGTGGTTTCAAATACACTAGTAGATCTTTTATATGAGACACTCTTCAAAATGAATAACAATTTCAACATCTTAACGGTCTGTGTTGGTTTCCCTGGTGCCATGAGGTCCTTACTTGGGAAAATGTCTCGAATCTGACCACTGACCAAAATGGTGCTTGTTTGCTTCCTGTCTAATATTATTTACCTTTAGAAATGTTTAGTTATTGACTTTTTAAAAACTTAATATTTCCTAAAATGCACTTGATATTATCTCCTAAAGTTTTTTTCCTCTCATTCAATTTCTCTTGGGTCTTTAATCCCATTCTCATCACTAAGTAGTATACAGGAACAGAACATCTAACTCTGCTATAAATTTGATGAGTTGTATAAACAAAGTCTAAGTATAAAGCTAGGAGATAGGCAATTTTCTAAATTTACCAGAGAATACGACCCATTCTTAACTTATTAAAAACAACATGATTACCCAATCAAACCCAGAATATAGGGTTGTTTCTCCTTTACTGGAAACACAAACAGTAGGATTTATTTCCAACATTTGTACTTATTTCTGAAAAAAATTCTTGAATATCATCAGATGTATTAAAAGGTATTTAACTTAGAAATGTTTACTGGCCTCAACAACATAGTGCGGACTAACACTTTAAACAGTCAGTCAATTAGCTAATTATTTGTTAATGCCTAAAGAACAATTGGCAAAGTGGTTAGTTTATTATTCTACTGTCAAGGTAAATAGATGTTTTCTATTAATTACGTGTTCTCTTTTTAAAAGATTTTTGTTCTCACTGTAAATTAAATTGTATTTTTATTTTTATAAATATGTTTAAATGAAACAGAACATTTCATAGCTGGGACGCGGGCTCAGGTAATCTTTTTTAGTAAAACAGGGTATTATTTAAACAAAAAAAAAAAAGACAAGAAAAGAGTAAAAAAAAAGCAGAATTAATATTCCCTATGTATTTTCCAACTAATAGCTATTGATATATATCCAATCAACTATGTAATATTGATCAATTATTAAGGTAATTGTATTTTGAGTTTGTCTAATATTGACTGCAATGGCTAGTAAAAAGTTTGAATCAGAAAAAGTTTAATGAATGGGTATTTAAATTAAACTAAATTCGATTTAATCATTCCATATATAAAATTGAGCCCAAATCAAAATATCTTGTATGTTAAGAGTTAAATTTATAAGAAAAAGTAGATAAAGCAATAGGAAGTAAGTTGCTGAATGTGAATTATAAATTATCAAGTTATAAATACTTATATTTTAGTTTTTTAACACATTTTGGAAATTCCTCTGAAAGTCCAACAGAGTTACCAAAGACTCAGTAATTATACTTCTAAGTACACTCTCAAGAGAAATGAGGACAGGAGTGCAAACAAAACCTTGTACATGAATGTTTATAGCAACATTATTCATAGTAGATAAAAACTGAAATAATCCAAATGTCCATCAACTGATGAGTGGACAAAAAAAGTGGTATATCCATACAATGGAATATTAGTCAACCCTAAAAAGAATAAAATAACCAATAAACTGATTTGAAATTTTATATAGAGAAGCAAAAGGCCCAGAATAGCCAATACTGTATTGAAGGAGAAGAACAAAGTTGGGGGACTGATTCTGCCCAACTTTAAGACTTACTATAAAGCCATAGTCATCAAGAAAATGTAATATTGGTGAAAGAACAAAACAAATAAATCAATAAAACAAAGTAAAGAGTCCAGAAATAGACCCCCATAAATATAGTCAAGTGATCTTTGACAAGGGAGCAAAGGCAACACAATGGTACAAAGATAAACTCTTCAACTAACAGTGCTGGAACTACTGGACATCCACATGCAAAATGATGAATCTAGGCACAATACTTATACCCTTCACAAAAATTAACTCAAAATGAGTAACAGACCTACTTGTAAAATGCAAAACTATACAACTCATAGAAGATAAAATAACAGAAAACCTTGGGTCATCTTTTTTAATGAAACACCAAAGATACGATTCATGAAATAATTAATAAATTTGGCTTTATTAAAATACAAAACTTCTCTGTGAAAGACAATCTTAAGAGAATTATAAGATAAGTGACAAACTGTGATAAAATATTTTAAGGAAGATATATCTAATAAAGGACTATTATCTAAAATATACAAAGAACCCTTAAAACTCACCAATAAGAAAACAAATGACTCAATTTAAAAATGGTCCAAAAACTTTAATATACACCTCACCAAAGAAAATATACAGCTGGCAAATAGGCATATGAAAAGATACTCCACATCATATGTCATTAGAGAAATACAAATTCAAAAAACAATGACATACCTATTAAAATAGTCAAAATCCAAAACATAAACATTAAATGCTAGTGAGAATGTGGAGCCACAGAAACTCTCTTTCATTGTTCTTGGGAATACAAAATGGCACTGATACTTTGGAATACAGCTTGGTAGTTTCTTACAAAACTAAACATATTTTTTTACCATATGATCCAGCAGTCAATCTCCTTAGTATTTACCCAACAAGTTAGAAACTTATGTCTACACGAAAACCTGCAAAAGGATGTTTATTGCAGCTTTATTCATTACTGCCAAAATTTGGAAGCAACAAAGATGTCCTTTAGTAAGTAAACAGATAAACTGTGGTACATCCAGAAAATGGAATATTATTTGACACTATAAAGAAATGAATTACAAAGTCATAGAAAGACATGGAGAAAGCCTTAAATGCATATCACTAAGAAAAAGAAGCCCATCTGAATAGGCTACATACCACCTGGTTCCAATCACATGACATTCTGAGAAAGGCAATACTATGAAGACAATAAAAAGATCAGTGATTGCCAGGGGTGGTGGGAACAGGGAGACAGACTGCACAGAGAAATTTTAGGGCAGTGAAAATACTCTGCATGATATTATAATAAAGAACATGTCACTATATATTTGTCCAAACCTGTAGAATGTACAACACCAAGAGTGAACAGTAATGTAAACTATGGACTTTGGAGGATTATAAAATATGTCAATGTAGGTTCATTCTTGGCAAAAATGTCCCATTTTGGTGAGTAATGTTGATAATGGGACCAGCTATGCAGGTAGCAGTGCAGGTGTTACATGAGAAATCTCTAGACCACCCTCTCAATGTTGTTGTAAACCTAAAACTGATCTAAAAATAAAGTCAAAATTAAAGAATGAAATACTGACATGGTACAACGTGGATGTCCCTTGAATATATTATGCTAAATGAGAAAAGCTGGACACAAAAGGCCACATATAGTATGATTCTATGTATCTGAAATTCCAGAATAGGCAAATTCATAGAGACAGAGTAAATTAGTGGTTGCCAGGAGCTGGGAAGAGGGAAGAATGGAGATTGGCTTCTAATGGGAATGGGGTTTCTTTGTGGAATGATGAACATATTTTGAAATTAGATAATGGTGATGGTCACATAACTTTATGAATATACTAAAAACCACTGAACTGTATGCTTTTAAAGAATAAACTTCATGGTATGTGAATTATTCCTGAACTTAAAAAATTGTATGAGAAAAAACTTTTTTTACAGATCAGGATAATTAAATAGAACATAACCAATGCATATGATAATAAATCACTCGAGTGTGGTCATCATATTTCATCCTAAAACTGACTTCTATGACATTAATAATCTTTTGTACAGAAGTATCCCCTCACAAATAACCTCCATGCCAAAACAACTCCTCCAGTGTAGAAAGTGGAGCCATACTGGAAAAGACTGGGAGGGGTCCAGAGAATGGTATGTTGAGCTTTAAGCAGGCAAAGAAAAAAATAGTGCTGTATTCCAGAAGCATTTTCAAGACTTTGAAATTGAAATCATTAGAAGACTGCTAAGGTTGAAATATGAATTTAGAACAGCTTGGAGAAAATGGACTGAAGTACCCATCTAAATCTGGATGTTAGTTGAGTACTAAACACATGATCTTTGATTCCATGTGTACCCTGTGTTAGTCCTCAGGCCAGCCTTTCCCAAATACGTTTATTTTAAACCACAAAACATCCAAGACTGAAAAGAAAATGAATTTTCAGCCATCGTGCATGTAAACGCAGCTGGTGTTTTCACAGCAGCTGATAGAACATTTCACCTTTTCAGTGCAGTGTCTTGATAATGCCAGCACTCGTTTTGTGCCCTCTCTAGGCAGAGCCTTCTATTTCTTCCAGTGCCTCAGAGAATGAGATCTCAATTCCTTAGTGTATGAGTGTGATTTGTTGAAATTTATCTGTAGTCCCAGGCAATGTCAGTATACTAAAATGGATGCATTTAGTGTTAACTACCTTACCAGCAATTTCCCTTTTGAGCATTGGAATGTGATAAAGCATTAGAGTTGTACTCTTTGGAGTGAAATGTAATACTGCATGGGCTGCAAGAAAATAGATTGGGGAGAACTTCTTGCAGCCATTTGTCCCAGTAATTGACCAATAGAGAACAATAAAGCAGTATTCCTCAAAACTAGTATCCTATTGGAAGCATCTTGCCCTTCCTCTTACACATTTTATAAATTGGAAGACTAGTAGGACAAGCACACTTCTCCATTAAATGGATAAATCTGGCCGCTGGAACATGAGCAACAGCAGCATAGCACCTACAAACAACAATAAAGAGATCTATTTCCATTGCTTCCCAGAACTTGTGGGCCTCTTTAAGGTTGAAAGTCCATCTTGAAGTAGTGACCATATTGGCTCTGAAGTTGGCACCTACATCCATCACATTCTGATAAGAAGCATCTCTGGCCTACTTTCTTTCTTACTGGTTTCCAAACTTTATAAAATTAAATAATTTGATGGAAAATTGAAAGGGTTCCACCACAAAAAGAATACCACCATGGCAAACAGAGAAGTGAGGAGTTCAACAGACTGCTTCGTGCATGTTAAAATGTATCACGTACATCTACAATAATTAAAAGATCCTTTTTATCGAAAAGGCATATCTAACACATTATTTCATGTGAAAGATGGTCTAACAACCTATTCATCTTAGCCTAAATCTATAGCTCAGTTGGAATAATTACATGGAAGTAAAAAACATTTTTCTCTAGGTAAACAGTCTAGCAGGTTTTCCCATCTCGATTTCTCTTTCTTTCTGTTATCTCCAGCTCCAGTGTGCAATTTTTTTAAGCATTGCAAAATGTCAATACGCAAACAAAGGAGACCAGAAGCAAACCCCTGCTATCACAGAATCTTATTGTATAAACTGAGAAACACTGACATGTAATGAAACCTTATTCCCTTTTTTCCCCTCCTCTTTGTAAATGATTTGCTTCCCCCTCCTTCTTCATGTATAAATAAACAGAAAAGTGTCTGTATATTTGGTGTTTTTTTCCTTTGGTCTTCATAATCAAGGGCTATTACAGCAATAGATCTTATCTGTGGAATGGCAGTCCCTCTGCACCTTCAGTTCAGATTTTTGTTTATGCTTGGCTGCCATTGTGGCTGTTCCTGATAGTTTTAGGTCAGCCATGACAGACTATGGGTGACACTAAATAAACAAGCTGGGAGTCTGGGACCAGCCAGGAAGGAGTGGTACTAGGGCTCACAGTTTGATTTTCCTTGATTAATCACCCCTTTTATTTAGAATAACTTATTGTGTACAGTACCTGCTTGTCTGGCTAAGCAAATTACACTATCAACAGGCAAGAACTTAGAAATCTTCATAAACAAAGAGAAACAAGGAAGACAAGTACAGCTTACTCAACTGCAAAGTGAAGCTGCCAGCTTTAGGAGCATGATCAGGGCTGTTTATTTATTTTCTTAAATAGCATAGAGCTCTTTCTTCTGCTGCTTGTTATCCTGCTCTGACCTAAGTAACCTTGTCAAGTCACCTCCCAGGTTGCCCAGATCACCACAACCAGCAGACTAATCATTCTCAATGATAAGGAAGGGCACGAGTCCTGGTGATCAGTGTCTCAGTATCCATCTTAGCTCTGTAGAAGCACTCCTCATCTGTGCATGTGTGTGCGTGTGCACATGTGTTGAAGAGGCCACTGAATACAGCATCACTTTATTATATTTTCCCTCTGTGACTCAGCTCAAAATCATTCCCAGTTCCTACTGTGTGTCAAGCATCACAGCATTCATTATAAAATCATCATTATCTATTAATTTCTTCAAACTGTCCTCACAAATTAAGCAAAGACTGGTGATATGTAGATGAATATAACCATTTGGGAAGAAAACAATTTATTCTTTAAATTCTACATAGTTTGAAAGCATGGCTGCCAGGAACATCAAGAATTCTTCAGTTCAAATCCTGCAGGTTAACAGACGGTCATAGGAGTTGTTCATGTTTCAATAACGAAAGTAAGAATGACTATGGAATTTAGGAAAATATACAAATAATTAGATTAAAAAATAACTACCAAATGCTATGCACAGAAAACTCATGGACAATTATTAATAAAAATATCACCAGTAATCAAAGAGGGACAAATATTAACATTATTAAAATAGGATATTTCACCTATCAAAAATGCAGAGTTTTTATTTGTTTATTTGTTTTTAATTAAGGGCAGTACTCTTTCCTGGTGAGATTATATAGTGTGTTGGGTTTTCTTATACTCTCTCTAGTGCTGTCAGTGGAAAAATAAATTTTTATAATCCTTCTAGAAGGCTGATATTCTCATGGTCACCCTATATTCTATCTGTCATTCTTTCTCAAACTCTAATTTGTCTAAGAATCACTTGGGGATCTTTTAAAACAAACAACAAACAAACAAAAAACACCCAAATTCTGATTAAGTCTGCATGAAGACTGATATTCTTTATTTCTGACAAGCTTCAAAGAAATGGGGATATTACTAGTCCAGGGACTGTACTTAAAACTACAAAGTGTTAGGTTCCTCAATTGTCCCCCCCAAAAACTGTGCTCAAAAAGTAGGTGTAGAAGGCAAGCAATACTGCACATGTAATAACCATAGTGTGGGACATTGAAAGAGAGAAAAGTCCAATAGAAAAGCCCATAGAAAATCCAATGCTTTAAGTTTAGAGGTTTCCTAAAAAGATGGTAGTTCTGTTTTAGATGTGTTATTTGGGAGGTTCCTATGGTGTAATCATGTATCGGGTATGTGTAAAAGGCAGGGGGGCATGCAAGTTTGGAAGCTTCGGAAAAGTTCGTAGTAGAGGCATTTTAGGCTGAGCTAAATGACACTGCCAATGGCCAACTACTTTTAACCTACAAAAATAACTATGTCATATGGTTCAACCTAATAAATTTGAGAACTGTTTTCATGGAGGTAATATTTGAATGTGTGAAGGTATATAATATTAGCAAAGTTATGCATGAAGACTGAGGTATGGACTGATCGAACTTTGGAAAATGTCCACATTTATGGATTGAGCAGAGAAAGAGAAATAATGAAGGAGACTGTACTTGTTTGCGAGGGCTGCTGAAACAAAGTGTACCAAACTGAGTGGTTTACAACAGAGATTTATTTTCTCACAGTTTTGAAGGCTAGAATTCTGAGATCAAGACATCAGCAGAGATGGTTTCTTTGGAAGCCCCTCTTATTAGCTTTGGATGGCCATCTTTTCCCTCTGTCTTCATATCTTCCCTCTGTATATGTCTGTGTCCTACTTTCCTCTTTTTACAAAGATGTCACTCATATTGCATTAGAGTTAATCCTAATAACCTCATTTAAATTTATTTACCTCTTTAAAGGCCTTATCTCCAAATTCAGTCGCATTCAGAGGTAGTGGCCATTAAAGCTTCCACACACAAATTTGGGAGGACACAGTTCAGCCCACAACAGAAACTGACAAAGAATTTTTGAAAAAAGAGAAAGAATTAGCATTGCATTCTCAGAGTCTTAAAGAAGCAGAATTTCAACAATGAACTTCGGAAATAAGAATGCAATGGGAGGATGGTGGACCAGTTGATGAATTTGTAATTTAGAGGTTTTTACTGACATGGAAAAGCAGTTTGAATGATGAAATCGGGGGTCAAACTCAGTCAGAATAGAAAGAGGAAGAAGTCAAGACATTACAAAAAAGATTAAAGAGATCCATTGGACCAAATAAAACAAATATAAATTCTTGGGCATTCTTTGGTCCCACCCTGCTATGACTTGACAACTTCCTTTTCCTACCATTGAGGCACTTCTTCACTTCCCCAGCAGGAGCTCAATTCTCTGTACCTTAAACCATGGGTAGCCCTAAGTCCTGGGACCATTTCTATACTATCCTCTGAATATGCTGGTACCTTTAGGGTCAAGTGAACAGTGGTAATCACTGACAAATTATTCCCCTTCAGCACATGGACTTTACCAAAGACCATCAGCTTCAAAGAAAAGGAAGAAAAAGGTTCTCTTTTGTCTCAAAATTAATCTAGGACAAAGGGTGAGCAGTGAGGCATGCAACTACCTTTGCTGTTTATGTGACATCATCTCCGCAGCATCATATTGCAAGGTCATGAAATTTCCTACACTGCTCAGCCAGATTTCCCTACTGGCAGACATCAGGAAAAGAAAGTAAATTTAACCCAAATTAAAATATTTCAGTCATTCTAGTATAAAACTTCCTTTTAGTTTAAACATTCAGTTCACTGATAACTCACTTTTTATGTTAAACAAATAGACAACCAAATATTTCTTCAGCAGAATGGGCTTATTTGGGAACACAAATGAATTATAATTTAGGACATGTGGTCTAATGGTGAACCACACTCAAATCCAGAGAAACAAAAGAAGGAATATGCTTTTGCAGACTTTGGAGGGGCTATAGTAAATGAAGATTCCCTTGGAGAAAACTGAAAGTTCAAAGTGTAGTGAATTTTCATTGGCTGAGTTATGAAAGTCTCCCATTGGCTGAGCTGTTTCTGGGCAAGGAGGAATCTTTCCTTCTTCCTGCTGAGGTTGTAAAGTAGAATCACTTTCTTTCAGAGATGCAAAGTACTATCTCTTCTTATTGGGGTCAGTAGTGTGTATTAGTGTATATGCATAAGGGTTCTCTCTTCCAGCCTCCTGACTCCATTTTAAATGAAGATTTTATTAATTTTAACAACTCTTAATCAAGATCCACTTGAGTACTTTCCTTTGGTGATCCAGCCCTTTACAGATTTTGCTGCCTTCTTCCTTCTCTACTCAACATGGTATTCAGGTGTATGGTGGGGAGAAGTGTAGATCTTTGTGGCAATGGATCAAAGGAGTCTTCAAATCTGATGATATCTCTCCTATCATGTTTTTTACCTGGTTGCTATTCGCTCTGCTGGCATATAATTCTGAAGTCAGTAGCTGGTATGCATTCCAACTTGATTGGGGCTTGTTAGTGACTCCTTGTCTCTTACTGTTGAATTATCATAGGCATCTAGAGAAGATACCATAGAAGACCCACCAGATCTCAACTCTGTCCCAACTGGAATATAAGCTCATCAAAGGCAGAGTTTTATCAATAGATTTTACTCAACTGCTGTATTCCCAATGCTTAGAACAGTTTCTAATCAATAGTCAGAACTCAATAAATATTTGGGATACACAAATTTTCTAGGTTTGGCTCTTGCAAAAGAAAATCCTTTTTCTTACTCTCTTTCTTTTTACCTAGTTTCAAGTGTGTTTCTCAAAGTCTTAATCTGAATATCAGAAATTGAACATTAACATTTAATCCACTTTGTTATCACTTCTCTAAGGAGTCTGGATGCTTCTTCCTTCCCATTCTTACACAGAGGAAGATAGTTCCCTCAGCTCATAGGGAGAACACCATTCAACACACACACACACACACACACACACACACACACACACACACACACATTTAGCGGTCTCTAATTTGATAAAGAAGAAAGATACTTCCTTAAAAATGTTGAGTTCCATGTCTTTTATAGCTAACTAAAAGAAAACCATCATAGAAAGCAAAATCCACCAAAATTCAAATACCCTCGTTAGGAGGCAAGGTTTCTTCTCCACCTATTTCTTCCTTTGGAGGAGTTCAAGGAGAGTAACTTTAATCTCTTTGCTCCCCTTTTATTTCACCATGAAGACAAGGACACGAGAGGCGAATGGAGTTACTTTTCAGATCAGTAAATTTGATATGACCCTGCTCCTCCCCTTGCCTTATGGGAGCAGGCCTTTCTACCTGCCATAGGTTAGTGTCACCTGTCACTTGTGAGTAAAGCTCACTGGATTCTGGGAGTCAGCTCAGCCTACTCTTCTGAATGTACTCTAAGATATATTGTTAGAATTTTTTTAGCAAGAAAGGTAGTCTATCAGTACTCCATTAGCTCAACGCTCATTTATTTCTTGATTAGTTCAGAATCTGGGCAAGGAAGAGAAGCATTATTTACTATGCTGCCTCAAAAACCTCCCACATTGGAATATTCTCCTCAGCCTAGATCTATCAGTAGATATTTACTCATTACATAATAAAAAATCCAAAGTGTACACAGTATGGATGAAATAAATGCTTAGGTTAAATCATTGAATATGTTTCAGAGTGTAGGAGAAAACAGAATTCTAGCTTTCTGCTGCTAACCCATTTCATTTCTTTGCTTTCATCTTAGCCAGGGCCCCTTATCTCGTCTACATTTGTTTAAAAAAATAAAAATAAAAAATAAATAAATTTCAAGTACTTTCTTTGTTAACCAGTTCCATTTTTTTTTAAAGATGGGTGTAAAAAATATTCATTGGCTAATAGTAATGCAATGGAAGGATTTTCAGCTGGGAAACAGAAGTTTACTTAGTTCATTTATCAGTCACTTATCTGTGCTCCACTGCCTCAGTTGTAGAGGGGACAGGTGGATTAAATACTCTCTAACACATCATTCTATATCTTTCCTAAACAACTAATTATTTTTAACTCACAAAATAGAAAAAAATAGTCTCAGGAAGAGGACAAAGATAGTCTTCCTTAAGTAAACTGTCATAAAGCCACCTACATTCCCAAACCCTACATTTCTAATCTTAGTAAAATTGCCTTAGCATTCCTTTACAGATATTATTTGTCAGCCAGTTGAGTGGTAACTTTTTGCTTCCAAAATATATTTAAACAGTGATGCTTTTTTTTTTTTAAAGGGAATGTTGGCCAGAGTAGCTGACACTAAGATAGTTTAATTAGTTACGCATTTGCCTCCTATCCAGGTCCAATAAATATGCATTCATCAGCACAGCTGCATCTCAGCATGCACATTTAAATTAAAGAGGCTTCCTCAGAGGCTGGGGCAATCCTGGCATCTCTTCACTTTGCCAGGAGCCACATCAAATCCTGAATCAGTTGTCTTCTTAGAATTTTTTCCTAGGTGTCTTCTTGTGACAATCAATAACATGTTGCCAGACTGAAATTTCACATTCTGGCCTAACAACCTAAGAATTATCTTAGAATTAAATTATAGCACTTCGTTCTTTAATAAAATTAAACAATTTATTTTTCCTTTATCTCTCTTAAATGGGTGTATATCAATGATACCTGATATGAGACTCGAGACTATTGTCCCATGCTTTTCATTTCATTTTCATTGTTGCTTTTTTAGAATGATGCATCATTAATTGAAACTTAAATGAAACCCAAAAGATTTTATTTGTACATTAAGATCTAAATGTAAACTATCTTAGCTAATAGACATTGGATTAGCAGATATTCAAACTGAGAAGCTATTCTTGAATGTTAACTTTTTTAAATGATGTAGATATTATTTTCTTCCCAATTACAAATCCCTAGCTTATCGGAAAAAGGGACATTTTAGGTAAGTTCTGACCAGTGCTTTGTTAGTCTCTGAACATTCATCCACAGCTTGCATCTGACATAAGCAATGACGGATGAGCCAACTTGCTGTTTGCTCTGCCCTGCAGAGAAGGCATGCTTCCTTCTTTAACAGAGAGCCAGAGGGAGAAGGATGGGAAGGAGATGAATGGGTATCCAAGAGGCATCAGCAGGAGCATTGTATGTGTGACAAGCATCAGTGGCACTTGTCACCACATTGGAACAAGGCCAAGAGGCTTCAGGACCCGCACCAAGTATCCCACACTGGTTTTGAGGGTGGACCAGATCAGAGAAGACCTCACTTAATTATGCGCAAGTCACCTCTTTGAAGGATGCCCAGGTTTAGGCTTTACAGATTGGCACGAAGTTACAACTACCACTATACCCAGAAGAGCAGGGGACTCCACACATCTCAAATACAGCCATAGGATGAATGAAACAGAGAGGAATGTCACTACGGAAAAGTGGGGATAAAGAAGGGGAAGTGAAGAGAAAGATGGAGAAGGAGATCTCAGATTTTTTTTCTACTATTTACTTCTTTAAATAACAAAAAGGTTAATGCTTTCCACGTTCCTAAAATATACCTATGCCTGCCAGGTTCCTGAAGGTTAATAGCTGCTACTGGGGGAGCTGCCCTAATTTGTTCTGCCTTTCAATGACCTTCCTGTAGGTAAACACCAGAAGAGGCCTGCCTGCAGGTGTGTGGCATGCGCTTGCGACACAACCCCTCCCAAGGAAATGTTGAATAGGAGGCTGAGTTACTGAAAAAAGCTTATCAGTGATTGGCAGTGATTGATATTCAAGGGCGTGCGTTGTGAGACAATTTCACATTTTCATCTGTCTTATAGGCTTTTTTAGTGGTTCTCAAGTATATGTCAGCTGTTCTTTTCCTTTCACTTTGAAGTTCCTGTACTATCCACAATGTGCTCCTATAATAAAATTCATGTCTTTGATAGGCTGACAAGAGGAATGAATGGCACAAGACAGCCAAGTACTAGTCCACAGCCATAGTGTTTCCATTTCCCCTGGTGACAATAACTATATTTTCAAATCCGAAACTTGAGATATACTGACATTTGTCTGAGACATGAAATTCCAGGACATGGAATGACCATAACTTTTTGCAACAAACTACTTCATAGTGACTCAGTGGTTAAACTAACCTACATTAGGCCAATTTCCCAATATGAAAATGAATGTTAAAAATGCATGTATTGCTGTTCTTTTGAGATGAAGGTAGGAACTGTTACCAAGCACAGGGTTAGTTTAGCTACTCATTTTGATTAGCAATATCAAGATTCCTTGCTTTCCTTAAAGCAGTCTCACCTACCTGGTCCTCTCCCATCTTCTTAATAAGTTGACAATGAAAGACACACTCATAAACGACTGCTTTCTCCCTCAAATTATTCACTGAAGGAGAGAACCAGTTAGCCACCTCTGTGGTGTGATACAAGGCCTTCTTGTGATGGTCATTATATGCTAGAGAGGCTGCCCTATCATTACAGCTTTATTTCTTTGGTTCCAGAAGGAATTTCTATCTTTTTGAGATCGTCTTCCATATGGTAATAAAACTGGTAGGAGCTGCATGCCTTTTTTGTTCATCATGTAAATGTGGCATGGAAACAAACAAACAAACATGTAATGAGTTTAGTGTGGAAAGATGTGATGTCTGAGTCCCAGCACTATCACTATAAATTTGAGCCAGGGGCTTTTCTCCTTACATTACAGTTTAGTCATCTGTATAAAATGGAATTAATGCTCTCTGCCACCCATATATCCCTGGGTGGTTGTGAGGGTCCAAGGAGATTTTTTATATAGAAATGCTATGTAAACAATAAAGGCACTATCAATTCAAAATGCTATCATCATCGATAAATGTCTTTGTGGAGATTAATAATAGCTCAGTTAAATCAAATGCAAGACCTAGAAATAGTGTCTGGACTGAGGTGAGTAGTTCCAAGCTGATGAATGCTAGGTCTGGTGAGGGGAAGAGAAGTACTGGTAAGGAGTGAGCATCTAGTGTAATCATAAGGATAATTTATCATATATTTATGCCCTTCCTTGGCATATAGAAGGATTTTGTTTCTCTGCCCAACTAAAGATAGTGTAGCCATGTTATTCGCTTTCCAAAAGAAAGAAACATGTTCATCAATAAGATGTTTCCACCAACTTGGTCCTTGAGAGGCTATAATCTGTAAAAATCCCTGGTAACTCATGTTAGACATGGAAGATGAATAGGAAATAAACTTTCGTTGTGTTAAGTCACTGAGATTTTGGGATTATTTGCTAACCTATTCTGCTGATATAGATCGAAAATAAATTTTGTGCACTAACTGACTGCCTAGATTTGAGCTTGTCTATGCTATACTACATCCCCTGCTCTTTAAGGGGAAGGAAACTCTAGTAATAGGTTTCCCATGGATAATTTACATTTGATAAAAGTAATTCAAGATTGGTCAATAAGTAAGTTGTCTTTGGTTTACTTTATTAAAAAGTGCAGAAGTGGATGCACCATAGCTCTGTTTTGTTTTTTGTTTTGTTTTGTTGTTTTTTGTTCAGCATTTGGCAGATGATCCTGATGTAAATGCTGAGAGATCTGTGTGGCTGGAGAGACACCTCTGGGATCTGGCAAATACCAAATGAGTGCTAAGCAAATTCTGGAGGGACCTTCATGAGGAGAGTTGAACGCAGTGAGTTTTCATGAAAAAGGAAGTTTAAAGAAATGTTATAAAGAATGAAAAGGTAAAGTTTAATAGCATAAAGAAGAAAATTTTAGGAAGAACAAAGAGCAAATTTATAGCCCCAAAAGAGCCTGGCCTGTTCTTGGCCAGAGGTGGGAAAGCCAATTGGACTGGAAGACATTTGAAGCCATTGCCATTATCTCAATCTGATGTCTCTGGTTGTAATCAAAAAATAACTCTAATTCACTCAACAACAAAAAAAAAACTCTATAAACAGAAAAAAAAATCATTGGAAGAACTTTGAGTAGTTAACAGCATTGTAAAGAAAGCTAAAGAAACAGACTCAGCAAGGATAAGAGCCAAAGCAACACTGGTGATTCAGGGAGCAGGGACAGATGGACAATCTCCTCAGGATAAACAGCTCCTGCTATTTTCAGGGTTTTTTTTCGTTGTTGTTGTTGTTTTTTTTTTTGTCATCACTCTGCTTCTGTCAAATTTCAGAAAAAAGATTTGGTCATGGACTTTTGCCTTGGTCAGACGAGGGCAGGGCAATTTGGTTGATAATAAATTCTATGCAACAGAGCAAAATGAGATGATAGCAGGAGAAACATATATATTCACCAAAACCAACAAAAGAAATGTAGTACTGGAGGCATAAGCCTGAGTTTACATTTGCTTTGAGCAATAACTAGAAGCTACAGTAGGAAGACTGCACACTGTAGAAATCAAGAAACAGCTCAGTTAAATCAAATGCAAGACCAAATACTTATAGAAGATAATCCTTACTTCTGCTTATAGGACACACAAAAAAAGTAAAGAGTCAATTAAAACAATAGTCAGGTAACATTACTAGAATAGTACACATTCATGTGAAGTGGTCACTTGCTGTGAGGAGCTGACTTTCAAAAGAAGAGATGAATTTGAACCCAATGAAAAATTGTAAGGGGGCAGCTATATAACTAACTTAAGGATGAAAGAGAGGGGAATTAAAGACAACTCATGCTGCAGCAAGACAGTCAAGTCATGTAAAAAAGGTTTAATACTGAGCAGATAGTGGTAATTAAAAATGATCCTCATTTAACAACTTTGCAGCACACTGATTTCAAGATTTCTGAAAGTGATTAATCTTTTCTCTAGGTGATAAATTGAATTGAATTTTTATGTTTAGACTAAGTGAATGCTGGTGAGTCCAAAATTTCCTTTTAAATCCATTTTTTAAAAATTCTTTGCCTCTCTTCCTTCGATTCATCATTGTAAGAAATGTTCTTCAGATTGTGGTGAGCTCTAAAGGATTGATTGCTTGTTTTAAATAGCTCTCTCATTTCCTTCAGGGAAGGAATTGTACTTGTAAGAAAGCTTGTTCTGAAGCATAATCCGAGATCATGATTCAGGGCTCCTCTTATATTTTCAAGCAGGAATATGAAATGAGACACCTACAGTACCTGAGGAGAGTTAGAATTTTTATCAGAAAGCAGATATTGTTCTTTTATCTGCATCGTGCATGTAAATGTGCGGTATGCATGTGCACAGTCACAAGCCTTCAAAGATAGGCATACAAAGAGCAATAATGTTAAGAAGTGTGAGAAATGAAACACTGAAGGAACAGAATATATCCTTATAGGGAGAGGGGCTGTGACAAGGTGGAGGGGGAACCTCACACTGACAGACAATGAAGTGGGAGGATGGAAGTTTTCAAAAGTTAATAACTTAATAAATTTTAAATATCCAAAAATAGAAAAAGAGAAGACATATGTTCCTATTGAAGAACTCTATACTTGAGTTAAGAATGTTATTTTACTTATGTAATGCAACTACAGAGAAAAGAGGTTGGAATCTAAGTATTAGGTTTGAAATATACCTTCCTCTAAATAATGAATTCCAAGTTCACCTGGTTTTGCATATCTCCCCCTAGCCCTAGAGAGGGACTAACTGAAGAATGGACCATGCGGAGAGATCTTTATTGGACTCTTTCAGAAGAATATCTTAAGAACTGAAGTGTTTTGTAGTTTAAATGGACTAAAAATGAGTCCCTGAGGCTTAAGAATCTAAAAGAAATTTTAACTTTTGGGACAGGGTTGGAAGACTTTTTATTTATAACATTCAGATATAAAAAATGGTGACCAGCTGTTCTCCTGGTCTGGTCCTTGCCAAGACCAGAAGAAAGTATCTAAATCACATTGTTTAAACATAAAGAAAGACTTCCTGTCTTGATTCAGTGGGAAAAAAACATTGCACTATGTTTCAAAAACACAGATTTAGACAGATCATTGTCACTATCAGATTGAAGAGGGCAAGTTATGTAAAGTATATGAGACACAGTTTCCTCTTTTTTAGAAAAATGGTGTTAAGCTTGATTGTCATTCATGTCATTTCTGTAGTTAGTGGCAGAGTTGTGTCTAGAATTCATTCTTCTTGATGCTATCCACTTTCTTAATCCACCATCCATCTCCAACCTATGTAATAAAATGCTTATTATAGACTGGAGAGAAGAGAGATGAGAATTGGGAAAAGTTGATTGGAGCTACGCTTCCTTGTAATCAAACCAAGTGGAGAAAACTTTGAGGATGCTAAAACTGGTACTTGACTTTCACCTGGAAAGGTTTAATGATGAGTGGCTGGCTCCAGCTACCTCTATGAACAGAGTAAAAGAAAGGGCTACAATGGATGCAAGCTATACTTTAATCAACAGTAGGTCAAGGTGCTTATTTATTACAGGTGGAATACAGCAGCAGGCCTTAAGTATTTAAAAGAATTCCATCCAATAGATTTGGACAGACAATAACCTCTGTAAGTGTTGTACCACCAGAAGCAGAAGTCAGGAGTGGTCATTTAGAAGATAAATTACCTGTACCAATTAATGGTTGAACAGAAGATCCCTGCCAGGAATCTCAAAAGAACCCACAAAGTTTTTCATGAAACAAAGAACCATGATATTGCCATGGGCCGTACATAGGACCTCAATTTATATTAGAAGAAGAGCAGCCACATTATAATTTGCTTTTTTCCTTCTAATCCATCTTTCTTTCTTGGCCCAACTTTGAAGAAGCCATAAATAGAAACTAAAATTTAGAAAGTAAGCAAAGTGAAGAAGGAAGGAGGAGAATGATAAGAAAGAGGAAAAAAAAGGAAGTTGGAAGAAAAGAAGGAAGGAAGGAAGGAAGGAAGGAAGGAAGGAAGGAAGGAAGGGAGGAAGGAAATGAAAGAAGAAACAAAAGAAACTGGCCATGATCTTTTCTTCTACTACAGACTTTTAAAAGTGGGTCAAGCCTGAGCAGCAGTGGAAAAAGAGATTTGGGATTGAATGACAGATTAAAATTTTGATATTCTATTCAACTGGACTTAAATTTTTTTAAATAGTGGGGTAGATTATTGTTCAGCAAAGATTCACTTCCCTTTACTTGGAGAAGTATGCTTCCCTGCTTATTTAAGAATGTGGGTTGGAAATGACTATGTGAATGTTCCAAGCCTAGATCTTTAAATCAAAGCATGAGCAAGTTTTCTGTCACCTCTCTGGGAGCTTCTGACCTCGCTATCAGGAAATCATGCCCCAGAAAGTCTTTTTGCCTCCAGCCAGACTCCCAGAAAGAGACATGTAGGAAACCTTCACAACTGCAGTCTAAAGCGGTTATTCAGCCAAACAACTTGCCTATGAGTATGAAAGTCACTGCTTGTGGCCCTGAGTTTGGGGATGATTGTTATTATGCATCATTATTGTGGCAATAGCTGACTGAGCTCAATAGTAATACATTCACACGGATTAAAAGTCAAAGAGAATAAAAAGATATTCATTCAGTAAAAGTCTTTCTCCAGCCAACAACTTCCCCTTCCTATTGGCAAGTACTTTTATGAGTTCCTTGGTGATATTCTACGTGTTCTTTATGTATACATAATTAAATATATGTATGTTTTCCCTTTATTACATATCAGTAGGTTATCATATTCACTTTTGATTTTTTTCACTTAACATTTTGTTTCATACATAAAGAGCATCTTCATTCTTTTTGCCACCACATAGTATTAGTTATATTAATAAATGGATTATAGTTTCTAATACAGTACCTGAAAACTGATCAAGAAAAGTTAGGGTATCTTTCCAGTGTGTTGTCCAGGGGCAGTCATGGAGAACTGAGGGAATGAGATTGAAATGATGTGGTAGAAAAAATAAAATTGTTTCCTGCCTAGAGCCCTACTGAGCCCAAACTATTTAATGAGCCTTTTGTTAGGATGAAATGAGATAATACTTGTAAATCACTTAGAAAAGTGTCTGAAATATAGAAAGTATTCAGTACGTATTTACTATAATTATCATTTTCATAACCCACACCTTTCAATCTGAGGTCCATTCCAATCGAATATATTGGAAAACTCTCTGAGGTGATGTCATTGACCGCCTTGTCACCCATTCAAAAAAATTTTTTTCAGTTCTCACCCCTTTGATATCTCTGCCATATTTAATATAATTGTTCCTTCCTTTTCCCTCTTGAGCTTTAGCTACACTTACCTTACAGGATTAAGGATTCTCTCTCCATCTCTCAGAGGATGCCTATGAATTGTCCTCATTCCTTCCCTTCATTGACTGTTTCACATATTTCTGTCCTCATGGGACCAGCATCACAGAGTTTTGGAAATCAAACAAACAGGTTCGAATCTGAGCTATGAGTTCATTCTGTGAAATTCTGGACCTTGCTGAGCATCATTTTTCTATTCTGTAAACTGGATAAAATTACACAGACCTCACCAGATTTTTGTGAGGTTTAAATGAGACAATGTACATAACACATGTGGCACATAGTAGCCTCTCAATAAACATTAACTCCCTGACCTCTGCAATGTTTTCTCTTCCTTCTCTTCATTGATAGTCCTCTTCATTACCATAATTTGACCTCCTATCTCTATGTAAATGACACTGAAATCTCTATATGGTACCTCATTTCTATTTTACAAATGACAAAATGGAGTCTCTCTCTTTACCAGTTTCCAAGGACCTACCTGTCAAACATCACAAAGAGATGTCATGACATCTCTACTGCAACAGATTCAAACCAATCTTTCCTTGCCCATTGATTCCAAATTCTCCTCCTCTCTTGCCTTTCTTATTTCTGTAAACGGCACTAGTCACCCATTCTTCAAATCTCACTGCCATTTTTGATTCTTTGCCCATTCCTCATATTTCCATACATTCACAATAATCTTTATGTAAGTAAAAGTATTCAAAACTCCAAAATATATTATCAATAAAATTAAAAGACTTTCCTGTATATCACCTAAAAACCATGTAAAGTACCACATTTTGGGAGACACTAAACCAGCAAATGAGTGAAATTTCAAGAATGACAGCGTTCAGTTTAAATTTTTTTCAAACAATTAGAATGCTTTGAAAACTAGTTTAAAAGTTTTTTTCACTAGAGATACACAAGCCAAGATTAGTCAATCACTTTTAAGGGATGTTGTAGATGGAACCTATGCATTGAAACCTTAGCATAGGGTATCCTTAGGATTTTGTTCTGTGATTCCATGATGTTAGGACCTAATCTAGTACTTTTTAATTAGTTACTATCGAATAAATATTTTTTAGAATAAATTTTAACTCACTCTTCCCCACAAGAAAGTTGTGGGTGTTCTCTATTGCTTTCTAAATGAAGTATTTGGGAAATGAGTGGATAACTCCTTCCTTTAAACTTGGCAAAGTTTCTAACGAATAAAACCTACTTATTTATTCAACCAATTTCTTTTCACTTGCACTCTTTTAGACTTTCATTTTAGCTCCTCTCCAAAGAGAAGACACTTCAACCTCAAGTTTAAAATTATTCCCTAAGGAGAAATTCCACTGAAACCAATAGAAGGCATGAGCATATTAATTCTTTTGGAGTTAGAAACAATTTGCCTTGTACTAGATCACAAAATTAAACCTGAATTTCTATTTTGTTTTTACTTCCCATTTCTTTAAATAATAACAACTGCAATATTCCTCAAAAAAAGGTGAGAAGGGCCCAGACTACTAATCTCTCTCTCTTTGAAGAAAAGAAAAAACTTTTATAGCTTTTAGTAGTTGTGAAAACTAGGAAATAATAGAGAAATCATGCATTCTGCAGGAATTCTCTTGAGTGTATTAAATTAAACTGACAGCATTGATATCGCTATTCATGTTGAAATAATTAGCAATTCTAAGGCTATTAATGGTGTATTGTATCACTGTTTTAGAATTGGTAGGATGAATGCAAAAACCTTTTGGTGACTTTTGCTCCTACTAAAATTTAATTAGCCTTAGTTACTGACCTCATGTTTTATGTAACAGTACACTCCAAAATGATCTCATAAAGAATTGAAGTTTTAGAAGAAAGTCATTCTTGCTTTAAAAACTAGCATCACATAAAAGTTCTCTGGGTGTTTTTAACTACTTTTGCAAAGTATTCTTATAATTGCTAACATTACCTATGGGACTGACTGACTTTGAATTTAATTGAGGTAAAAATGCATCTCTTTGACAAGGTCACTTTCTAAAGTGGAGCTGTACTACTTTGTATTACAGTTGTGATTTTTTTTCTAAATTAACTATGATCTATAAAATTATCAATAAAGAATAATACATTGGCCATCAAATATTAATAATGATTGCAAAGAGGGGAAAACTACCTTTAATGCACATAAAATTTATGGATGATAATGATCTCTACTAAATCTGGAAGACTGGGTCTGTGCAGCTGGAGGTGGGCAATGCAGTGGGGTTCAAGGGAAGGATCTGAGCCAGAAAAGCTATGCTTCATAAGAGATGGGAGACTATAAAGTCTAAACTAGTCAAAATCAAACAAAGGCTGAAAAACAAAACAAAATAGGAAGTCTGACACACAGTACAGTTTTATTGCTGTTTGGAGGTAGGTAGGAAGGAGTTAATCTACCAATAACTCCACTTTGCTTAGTTGGAGCTTTATTAGTTTGTGATTGCACATTGTGCAGAAAGCATATCATGGAAATGACTTTATTTTGTATTATTAGTAGATTATCTTTCTTTGACAGTTTTATGCACATTGGATTTTCTGCTCCTTCAGAAGCTGCTACTAAATGTACATTTGCAGTTCTGAGAATAAGGAAAAGAACGTTCTAATCTTCCCTCTGGTGGGTCAGTTGGCTCAGAAGCTTACACTAAACTTTTTCCTGAGTTAAAAGCCAGAATCATGCTGGTCAAACAAAGCATGAGAACTCAATATACTTGTAGTGCAATATCTGAGGCTACATGTGGATCTTTTTCATACAACCTTCAGTCCTTTAAGACTTCTTGTTTCTGTATTACAACTTTATTATGTTAGAAGCTACACACCATATAGTAGTCATGGGATCCTCTTGGTTAATAGAATTTGCAAGTATCATTTGAGGCAGGGTTGTTATTCCAGGATGAGTCACAAACTGTGAGTGATAGCTTTATGGAATGAGAGAAGCAGCATGGTGGGTTGGAAAGAATATGAACCCCATAGGTAAAAGGAAACCAAAACAAAACACTGGGTTCAAGGTTCAACTACTTGCAAGATGTAAATATGGGCAAATCACTAAATCTCTATGAGTTTCAGTTTCCTCAGCCATAAAATGGAGTCAATACATATTGACTTGCAGTTTTCTTGTGAGAATCAAACAGGATAATATATATTAAAAATATTTGAATTTCCAAGGAGCTATACATATGTAAGTTGCAGTTATTAATAAAGGTAACTTGACCTTGCCGTGTCAGACCATGCTCCTTATTTGCATCTCCCTGACAGTACACAGGGGATAAACACTCCTCCTCTGGTTCCATCTCGTCTTCACAGAGAAGAGAGGCTTGTACTAATCCTATATGTGGTCAAATAATTTACTGTGCCCATGATTCATATCATATTATAATCAGTCAACAAACTTTTATTGACTGCCTGCTCTGTTTAAAGCAGTATGTTAATTTCTGTGGAGTTTTTTTTTAAAAGTAATTTTTTAAAAAGGAGCATATAATGTAAATTAAAAGAACTGAATCAAACAACTGACAAATGTAGAAAATATGTGAAGTCAAATGAAACTATCTAGGTGTTCACAGATCATTAAACTGTGTAAATAAAGGAGGTTCTGTTAAAGAGGTGACTTTTTAAAAAGGTTCTGGGCCAGAAATAGTAGACTGCAAGGGGTGAAGGATGGCATTTTCAGGGAGAAAGAATGGTGTGGTACAGTGAGGAGCTATTCCAGGGACATCTTCAGTTGCCCACTTAATCTAGTAATCATATTCTCCCCTTGCTTCTGATATTTGTCCATTAAATAACTGTAGACTGAGTGCTATAGAGATATTACACACACACACACACACACACACACACACACACACACACACACAATCTGCCTTCTAGAAGTGTAACTCCTAAAATAAAATTAAAATAAAATGGATTCTGTCAGGAAATTTTTAGTATTCCATATTCACCCATTCAGTAAAAGAGGGCTTCCTGGAAAAGATATTTGTGTTGTAGAGAGCTTGAAAGGATACACATATAAGTATCTAGCATTTTCTTTTCTTTTTTTTTTTTTTTTTTGGTAAAGCATTTTTTTTTCTTTTTACTTATAGATACAATATAGTATCTGAGGCTGAGAACCTGAGCTTTGCATGCAACAAGACTTGGTGACCTTGAGAAAGTCATTTACTGTTCTGTGTCTGTTTTGCCATTTCGATAAGAATTCTGTGTGTTCTCAGAATTTTTTCCCCTCTCTTTAATTGCCCCCACCCCTGACTTCCATCCCTGACTTGCCGTCTCCCCTTAAGAACTGGATCTCTGAAGGTGGGGCATCTCCTCCCACATGCTCACGGGGAGCACCCGGAGCCTGGCGCATGGCAGTAGTGGGAGGGGGGCGGCTGGTGCACCAGGGGTATGGGCCCCGGCTCCACCTGGGGTGCAAACCCAGGACCTTCTGAATGTAAAGCAGATGTGTTCCTTCTGCATGTAAAGCAGACGTGCTAACCACTACACTATGGAGCTACCCTCTCCAGAATTTTTATAACTAAGTATATTGAATTCTTCATGAGGGGGGAAAAACACTATAAAGATTAATTGTTTGTTTCTGCTAATATTCTCTTAAAAACAAAATCCAAAATACCTGTAAGAAAACTTATTAGCCTTCTCTGAGCACAACATTTTCATAATAGTTACTCTTATATCAACTGGAACTAAGACATGAGAAAGTATACTATAGATGAGAAAAGCTTAAGATGAAACCTGGCCCTTGTGGAACAGAAGTTTATGACCCTGAGACATGCAAAGAGGTAACCAACCAAAGAGGAAAGGATTTTTTTACCTCATTGTGGATGACTGCTCTTCTGCTTTTATTGAAAATTTTCTAAATCCTCTAATTACTCCTAAATGTGTACATAAATTAGCCACTCAACCAGAATATTTAAAATTACCTTCCTATTATGTTTCTAGGCTTTAGCCTCTCAAACGAACTGCTCAAAGAAAACAAAGAATTCCATTAAAGAAACATTAAGTTCTCTGAGATCTTTCCCACAGAATGATCAGGGAACATGTCTTCTTTAATGGAAGTATGTGGTAGTACAATATAAATCATGAAAATGTGGAAAATCTCATCTTTAAAAAAGTAACACATAAGTAAAACAAACAAACAAACAAACAAAAAACATGAAGCTTCAATATCTTCAATAATTCTACCTAGGTGTTCAAAAATGAGAAGTCACCTATCATTAATGGAAGAGAACGAAGAATGCTATGTGTTTACTTTCTCACATGAATTTTAGATGAGACTCGAAAATGGATTCTCTGAGTGGATAGTGGCAGTAGTCAAATCCCATCTTCTAACCCCATCACCAAAGGAGGTCAGGAAAAGCTCTTGAAAGTGGTTTATTTTACATCACAGCCCCAGGTTAAGCCAAAATAATCCAGGAGGAGGAAAACAACAATCATAACAACAAAAAAATTCCCACAGTGAGCTACACACCCCAGATGCCCAGACTTTCCATGGGATCTTAATGAGGGTCAGAGGTCAGTGTTAAGGAGCCTGGTGAAATAGTGAGAACCAAGATCCTGTTTCCATTTTAATGCCCTTATGTTTATGTTTTGCGTTCTGTAAGGGAAAGACTGAGACAATTCCCCTTCCAGGGAGGCCAGAGAAAAATGTGCTGGATATAGTAGTTTGACAGAAAAATAGGGGTGTCCACGGGGCTCAGGGTGGCCTCAGTTCAGAAAAATACAGAACTGCCAGAAAGTATACTGTTAGCTGAAAGTTCTCATCTAATCCTGGCCTAAAATTAAAGTACATTATGGAAATAAGGCCATTGTTTTCAATCTGCCCCTTCACCTCTCCACCCACATACCTCCAGAGAAGGCTGCCTGAGTTTAAATTTAGCAGAGATGTTAGTTATATAATAGTCAGGAGCCAGCTCTCCATCCCAGTCTCCCAATTTGTCATGCCTGACCTTCCTATCACACTCTGATAAACTTCATTCCGTTACAGCTGTTTATTTTGTTTATCTTAGAGACTCAGATCATAGTTTATCATTAATTTAAAGTTACCTGCTTTCTTGATGACTTACTTCAGTTAAAAAGTATTTTTCTCTGCATAGCAAAATTTTCCCGTGGGTGAAATGCTAGATGTATCCTCCTCCCCCGCAATCCTTAAAACTGCCATCCCTTTCTCAGTTTCTGAACCTTTGATAACCTTTGAAACTAGATCCAAATCAACATTTCATGTAGTTCCTGAGCTTATCACTTTGGGATAACTTTAGCTTCTGGTTTCCAGGCCAGGCCTAGCTGGAAATCCTGAAACAACATGAGTACGTTCATCCTTGAGGGAAGTCAGTAAGGATCGGAAATGCCACAGCCTCTTCAGTCCCAACCTTACCAAATGTCTACTTGGTCCTGGATTTGATTCAGGAGGAGTAAGCCTCTCAGACCATCTCGTGGTTAAACAGATGAGAAAAAATGACAAACATCTTTACCCAAGATACCAGAAAGTGAGATTTTTCAGCCTAGGTCTAGTACCGAAAATGAAATAAGCCATGGGTCCTGATGGCTAGCAATCACAAAAATAGTTTATTGAGTGCCTACTCTGTGCAAAGATAATCCATGGATATACTCTTTCTCTTTGAATCCACCCAATAGTCCTGTGAGGGAAGTTACTGTTCATTTCTGCATTTTAGGAATGAGAAAACTAAGGCTCAGGAAAGTTAATCTTAAAGTTAAAAAGCTAGGAAAGGTTAGATTGAGCTTTGAAACCCAGTCTGCTCCCAAAGCCAGCAGACTGTCCTCTTCACTATGACACCCTCTGTCAGCATACTAGCTGTGTGCCAGAATCACCTGACGAATGCTGATACCCGCTTCCTCCACCATCTCTACCACCTCCCAGCGATATTCCATTTCCTAAGTAATGTTGGATTACAAACATCTGTACATAAAAAAAAGCCTACCCAGGTGATTCTTATACAAACCAGAGTTGGAACCACTCACTACTATAGATAATAACGTAGGTCAATAGATTTTGTGAACCATAAAGCACTCTATGAACGTTTTTATAATCACTAGGCTCCTTGTAGGCAGAGACTTCATCTGACAGATCTTTGCTTTTTTTTTTTTCCACTCATTCATTGAAAAAATGTTTACTACATACCTACTATGTTTCAGAAACAGCAAAGGCCTTTCATAAACATCAGACAAGATTTCTGGGCTCATAGAACTTAAAGAACAGCTCTTTGATACTCTACAACAAAACAGTGCCATAGTGGGCATTCAAGAAGCAATTATGGAATTGTTAAAGTATTTATATGTATTGCTTTGCTTTAACTTTTTAACTGTGATTTGGGGCAGATATGATCTCTAGGAATCACCCTTTTGGTTAACTACTACAGGAAAAGACCATATAATCTGCATCCAATACTCTCCCAGTACCATCACCCCAACCTCCTTTCTTTTATATACTAAGCCCCTACCTCCATGTGATTTAGAGAAAAAACATAATGTTATCTGCTCATCAATGGGGAAGATGCTTTTAATTTTCTTTTCAAGTACTTTTGGGTCTATATTCTCAATTCATCCTTTTAGAAGAGCACTGAAATCCACTGAAAAGTGGTACTGCAGGTTGACTATGCCCTTAAGTTCTGAAATTCCATTTCTGTCATAACCAAAAAAGCAAACAAAAAAGTGAGATTTTTTTTTTACAAATTTTCATAAAAGTTGTTTTGTCTTTATTTCTATGCCTGGTAGATAGAAAATATCTCAGTAGCAATCATGAATTAATTCAAAATTTCAGACATATAAACTGTTGATCTAAAGAAAAAATTATATTTATAAACTAACATATCCCAGAATATGTCACTGACATGACTTAAAATATATTCTTATTTTATCAGGTAAATATCACTTCTTTAGTGACCAGCTCACTACTGTAAACTCATTTTCATACAATCTCAGACTCATTATTTTTCTTAAAATAATGATTTAAAAAATATATATCTACTAAACCCTTTCTTAAAATGAAGTACATTTTCAATCTTGTTTTTCTTTCTATAAGTTACTTACCTGTTCAAATATATCTGATTTCAGGAAAGTGCTGCGAATTTGTTTTAAATGAGTATGAAAAATAAGCACATATAATATTTGACAGTAATAATACAAAAGTAACATATGTAAATAACATATATTTGTACTAACAAATATACATATGTGTTTTGATATGAAATATTCTCTCAAAGCCAAGTCCTTCTCTGAATGCCTAAAATCAGTAATTCCCACTAGAATCCGATCTAAGAAATTTTATTTAACTGAGAGCATGGCCAAGAGCTTGGAAAAAGAGATCAGGACAAAAGCTGACTTCTTTCTGAAGCAACTTTTTAAGGATGAAAATAAAAGACACATTTACACAGAGGGTGCTCTACTCTAAGGTCCCTCACAAGCAACTGAACAAGGAAACCATTGTTATTAAAGGGAATGCAGGGGAAAGGAGGACAGAATTGTCTGGATAGTGACCTCAAAAGCCTAAGCTTGCTTCTCAAGAGGCAAACTGGAAACAGAGTGAGGCCCAAACACGGTATGAGTGGTCTGTCTGAACCAGAGAACTGGAAATTGGACCTGAGAACTTTCTCACTTTGTTTTGCAGTCAGACTATAAACAAAGATCTTTTTATTACTTTCTGAACAATTTCCCTTTCCAAACACCATTTGTCAATCAAGTTGGGCATACAGAGCATACTCAAAGTTCTGTGGAAAAAAACAAAAACAAAAACAAAAAAACTTCCCTATGTAGTCATGATTAGCATCCAATCTAATATCCATTACTTATTTTTTTTTTAGGCTCTTCTGCTTACTAAACACTGGAAATTCAATGGAAAATAAGACTGGTGGGATGATAAAGGAGAGTGTCAAGAGACCTGAGATAAGGCTGGAAACTGTGTCTTAAATTATAGAGTAACATTTGCTCAACCAAACTGCAATTATACCAAGATTTTTTTCTTCCTGGGTTCATTATATCTGAAAGTTAAAATCTAATAAATAAAGAGCAAAAGAAAATCTATGAATTACTGTATTTCATATTTGAATTTCCATTTTTTATTTTATATGTGTGTGTGTGTGTGTGTGTGTGTACACACACACATATATATATTTTGTTTAGATTGAGGATCAGAATGCTTAACATCTAGGGGAAGTAGCTGCTAATATTGAATTTTCATTACATTTATCCATGGCTCCACTACAGCCAGATGTTTTAGAATTGTTTTACAACCCACAGATGGGCACTTTACAGGGAGATAAATTTGTAAAGAATAAACTTTGGGGTATAGGACAAACCCTTTAAAAACAAGCCAGTACCACCATAAGCAAATATATGTTTTAAATAAGTTAAAACACCTTTTGTTTTCTACAGCTATGAGGAAGATGTACACCTTAGTCATTTCAGATAATATCTTAGTGTTTTGGGCAGTATCTCCTTTATTGTCTAAGTGATCCAAATGCTCTTCCACATCAATTTTTCAATTCAATCTAAAAACAATAGAGATTTTTTTCTTTTTTTAAAGGCATCTGACTGAAGATAAATAATTAAATTTTTCTTTCTTTCTAAGAAACACATTTCCTATAATCCCAACCCCTTAGCCCATTAAAAAAGTTACCAGGTCTTAAAAAATACACACACACACACACACACACACACACACACACACACACATATAGAATATATATATTGAATATATATGTATATTGAATATATATAGAATATGTATATGTATATGTATATGTATATGTATATGTATATGTATATGTATATGTATATGTATATGTATATATATTGAATCTGAGGTCCTAAAGGAGCTGACTAGATATAAACAGGGAAAACAGAATTTGACTCCGCGTGGTTTTAATATAAAACGTTCCTATTTGAGTTTGATAAATTGCTCTCTAAGGTGGTCTTAACACTAGAAAATGCAGGCTTTATAAACAACTTCCCTAAGGATGCAAAGTTACTTATTTCACAAGCATTTGCAAAGATTCACATTATTATGTTAAATTGGGTCATATTATAGCAATTCAGAAGTGTGTGTGTGCTTTTCAAAGAGGGTAAGGAAAGTGGGCTCCTAAAAGTCTCTTGGACAGATAGCACAGTGGGAGGGAAACAAAACACTCTTCTGTTTTCCATTAAAGTTATGTTCTGCACCAAGTTTGATTGCTAAACATCTGGCAGTCTTTTCTCTGATAACATAGTTCAATCAAGTGGACAATGCTAAGCCTTTGAAGCTCTCCCACTAACTCTTAAGCGGTAGATGAACAAGAGGAGATAAGAACTCTAGATTTCTCCCTTCTATCAAAAGTGGCAAAGGAGGTTCACAGTCTTCTCATTTTTTATTCTTTGAGGTCCCATTGCCCCTCTTTCCTTTGAATAAGATATAAGAGAAACTATGGGGAAAATCACTAAAATGCTTCACCCTCCTCTACTGCCAGAAACAAAGCCTTCTGCCTTTTTCTTCATTGCTGGAAAATAACCAAAAACTCACTGAAATATTAATGACCATCTCTTTAAAGGCTTTGGGTAATTTGTAGTGAAAGAGAAAGCAGAAATATCCAAAGTAAGAAGATCTGAACAATGCTTCTACATCTTTTGGCTCTAATAATGAGGTTATGTATCATTTATTTTCTGAAGAGTCCCTCATTTGTCCAGGCTATCATTTTCAACAACAAAAAACTTTATTAAAATTAAGACTCAGTTTTTTGAAGCTGGAAAAAAATTATAAAAGTCACCCAGACTAACTTTACATTTTAAAGATGAAGAAACTGTGTTTCAAAGAGGCAAAATGACTTGTTTAATGATACACAATTATATAAGAATTGAAGTGGTATTCAAGATGCATACAGAAAACAATTTTTTTTCTAAATAAGGACATGGATGTTTATAAAATTAAAGGAAGGAGAAAAAAAATAGCTGTGATGCAGGAAAGTCCTTATAGATAACTAAAGATGTATCGTCTACAAATTCGCCTCTGAGATTCCTAGTAACCAGTGCAAAGAAAGAAAAATGATCTGTTACATATTCACTGTCCATAGGGAAAAACACAAGTTTTTACCCAAATTCTCATTAAGAAGTCCCTCCATTACAGTGTGAATCACTCCTAGAGTAAATGCATGCCCACAGTAGTAAGTTTCATAGGGATCTCATCCCTCAGAGCCGTCTTATGGCATTAAGCTGGAAATACAATAAGTTTACTCCTAATTAGAGACCAAAATCATTCCATTTAAGTGCATTGCCTCAAAGTCTGGCTTTATCTGGAGAGAAAATTTGCATGGAAGAATGGAAGAACTAAAGATCTTTTCAATATACATTTATTGATTGAGTACTTACTCTTTGCAAGGCTATATTCTGGGTGTTTTATATATATGAACCCAATTTCATCCTCAGCAACCCTATGGGATATATATTATGTCTTCCATTTTACAAATGGGAAAAATAGGTGCGTGACTTAACCAAGTACATGCAGCTAATGAGGGCTGGAGGCTCACTCTCTGCCTAGTGCCACTCTGTACTACTGGTTAGTACCAGAACTGCTTTACTCCTCAAAGGTCATCTCTCTGCCCTGTGTGTGTTATGTCCTTTCAGGGGTTCTCAATCTTAAGATCTACTAATGCATAAATATTCATACTAAAAATGATATTTTTGGTGAATATAGTGCTGTATTTCCAACCTGCACAATAAAAGTAGCTGAAAGTTGATGTTTTTAAGCCCTGGATCCATGCTGAAGAGAAACTACAGTAGTTCTCCCTTATCCACTGGGGATAAGTTCCAAGACCCCCATTGGATGCCTAAAACCATGAATAGTACCAACCCCAATTACTCTGCTGGAAATGTGGCAACAGCTTCTTAATTAGCAGATGATTTTTATATCTTTAAGCCCAAATCTATTGCTGAATCTATGTAACCATCCCTCACTGCTTGATATCACTTGTTTTAGGGGATCTCTTACTGAAGTCTTTGTATAGGCTCAACACTTTCTGTGCAACACTTTGCCATCAAGTGGAGCACATTTTCTGTTTGTGCCTTCCACCCACGAATTTAATGCCTTTTCCATCTTAACTAAGCACTTATCAGGCCCTCTGGCCATAACTTTTGCAATTTGAGGTGTGACAGCAAAACTAGCACAAATTTCTTTTTCCTTCACAATTTCACAGTAAAAATCCATTCTTACTTCAGATCTTAGTAACCTTAATATATGACTTTTTTTCTTTTTCTTATTAAGTTGAGAAATTTCTCCTTTTCACTAAAGTAAGTACCTGAAGGGTTCTCTTTGGCATATCCCAAGTGCCAGCATCACTACTCTTGCAGTTTGGAGCCATTATTAAGTAAAATAAGGGTTACATGAACACAAGGACTGTGGTACCGTAACGGTCCACCTGAAAACCAGAGGGCTACTGAGTGACTAACAGGTGGGGAGCATATATAGTGTGGAAACATAGAACAAAGGAATAATTCCTGTCCCAGGCGGGCAGAGCACACAGCTTGAGATTTTAACATGCTACTCAGAATAGTGAACGAAACTTATAAATTGTTTATTTCTGAAATTTATCATTTAATATTTTTGAACTACAGTTGACTGCAGGTAACTAAAACCATCGAAAGCCAAACTATGTGTTAAGAAGGGACAACTGCATTTTCCAAATTGATTTTTACCAATATCAACCAACCATTAGAATGCTAAAGAGGACAGTTTTCTCCTGCTCTCTTCTAGGAAAATAAAACAAGAAATGCCAAGTCAAGTTCCAAGGCTTCCAGTGAAATAATTCACCATAGAAAAAGCTCCTGACACCGCAGGGAAAAGGCACTTCTGCTAACACTTCTAAATGTCCCTTAACCATGCTCTCCTACTTACTTTGTAATGATTGCATGTTTTCCCTTTGGGCCTACTAAAGTATTTAATTGCAATTACACTCATTTACATAGCAGATGAGGCTAATTGCTGGTATTAGTTACCAAATGTATGCTTGTATTGTGAGGGTAAAAAAGAATGCCCTACAGAAAAGAAAACGACTGTGCCTCTAATTAAGGAGTTATGAAGTCAGAATGAGCTGGTTCCAAGATGTAAATATGAAATTGAGGGCTTTCAGAACTCTATAATGGTTTTTTATTACTCCATCTCACTTCCTGATTACACACAATGTTTAGGGACTAAAGATAAATACAGTGCAATGTTCATAGTGCTGACCTGATTGTTAGGCACGTTTTCTCACTTGTAGATTGAAATAAATACAGTTGTCTTGCAAACTCATGATAAATGGTGAGTTATGAGTACCTGGTCTCCATTTACTTGGCTATTCAACTGCTAATTCTAGCTCTGCTTACTGCAAAAGCAACAGTGGCATCATTAAATACACACAAATTGGCATTTGGGGCTCATTATGCTCATTTGATACAGAACAGACAAAAAACTCAGGAATTGTTTTGCAAATTCTTCAGGGAAAAACAAAAGTTGGAGACCTCTAAGTTGTTTTGTTCTTTCCTGATTAATTTCTGTGTAAGCACTCTCTAAAAATGAAATTTTGTGGTGACTTACCTTGAGGAAACATACAATTTCATTGGGGAGACAGAATTTATACTCCTGAAACCATATCTATAGATCTATATTTGTTTGTCTGTCTGTCTGTCTATCTACCTATCTATCATCTATCTTTCTCACACTCATTTCATGCTAGAAAGATTTTAAGGCAGAGTAGCTGCCAACAATAAAAGCTGAGAGTATGTACTAACTATAAACCAGAGGGTCAAACAGACAAGCTGTCAAAAAGGACAGGAGCCCTTTGAGAAGATGTCATAAGACAGTGTCTTCTCTTAAGAAACATTTGGAATGAACAATAGACAACTCTCATAGTCTCAGCATTTCAGCTGCTGGTACTGAAAAACTCAGGTATTTAAGAGTTTCTGTCTCTACAATAATTTTTTACCAGTAACATCTTTTTCTAGTTCATTCCTTTCTTTTTAGTTCTGGCTCTCCACGGTCACATTCCATGCCTTTTCCTGAAGATAAATTGTTTCTTAAAAAGAGAAAGAGGGAGGAAGAAAGGAAGGGAGGGAAAGAGAGAGAGAAAGAGAGAAAGGGAAAAAAAGGAAGAGAGGGAAGGAAGGAAGAAAGGAAGGAAGGAAGGAAGGAAGGAAGGAAGGAAGGAAGGAAGGAAGGAAGGAAGGGATGAGGGTGGAGGGTGAGAGAGGGAGAGAGGGAGAGAGGGAGAGAGGGAGAGAGAAAGAGAGGAAGAGAGGGAGAGAGAAAGAGAGGAAGAGAGGAAGAGAGAGGAAGAGAGAGAGAGAGAGAGAGAGAGAGAAGGGCAGGCTTTCTGGCCTTAAAATATACTTGTTCTGATAATTTTCTCTTTACTGAATGTTTAGTTATGATAATATGACAATGTATTATGTTCAGTTACCTACACAGGTCATTTTATAAAATAAGTCTGGCTATCAGCCAAGTTTCTCTCTCTCTCTCTCTCTCTCTCTCTCTCTCTCTCTCTCTCTCTCTCTCTCCTTATTGTTCAAAAAATAAAAGTATTGGGGGTGAAAGAAAGAATGGATAGAGAGAAACAGAAAGGCTGAAGAGAAAATCCTCCATACCACAGCCTCACCCTTCTTAATAAGCATTCTTTTTAAATATAGGCCTTCGGTAAACCAATCCCAGGTGGTATGACAGGGTCAGCTGAGTGTTATTCTTTAAACTGTGTTAAAAATCCATTTTGAGTTTCATCTCATCTCTGGGGCACTTAGGCAGTGCAATCACTAGGCTCTGGTGCCAAATGTAAACAGGACATCCTTTCAGATATCCAGGTCCAGCTGGAGAGAACACACACCCTCTGGTTCTTGCCCTGTTAGGAAACCAACCCCAATCCTTTCACAGAGAGATGCCGAGGCAGGGAAACCTACTCCTGCATGTGGGATGTAAACAAAATCCTTAAAAATATCTTTTTCTCACTATTGTTTGATGTGTTCCTCCCCACCCTTTAATTCTTCTTACACCACAGCAACACCTGCAGGCTAAAATTGTCACAGACACCCCATGGTTGTGATTTATCACAAAGTTTTCCACTCACTGGGGAGAGTTCATATCTTAGACCCTGGAATTACAAAATGTTAGGTCTCGAAGGCATTTTTAGAGCTCACCCAGTACAATTTTCTGATTTTGCAGGTCATAATAGATGCTGAGGAATTAAGAAAGGGTATAACCTTTGAATAGCCTGATCTTCAGTGAATCACTTTCTTTGGTGCTCTTGGAAGCAGGTGAGTCATAAAGAAACACAAAAACAAGAATCTTACTCTTAAGACGTTTATATGTATATTCTCACCTTTTCTCTGCATAATGCAATGCTAAGAAAAACATAAGATATATTAGCAAGAGCTCTCTGAGGGACAAATTACAAGCACTGTAGAAGTTTAGAGGTTAAAAGTATTGGTGAGAAATGACTTGTCAGGAAATGCTTTAGATAGGAGGTGAAATTCTCACAGCACTCCTCATTTCCACACTGGCAAAGGAGAGGAAATATTCTTACTCAGAAGTTTAAGAATGGCTGACTCTAATCCTGATTGATAAAAAGTTACTTTTATCTCTACCGCCATTTTTTTCTCTTTTCCCTTACCCTGCTGCATCAACTTACTGAACCTCATTTCAAACTCTCATTTCAAACAACCACTCTTAGGTATCTGCCCAGCTCAGCTGCCTTACCCCTCCTTGGAAATTGCTCACGGGAGTAGGTCCCCAGTTGGCTGGTCATCATTACTTTAGTTCTCTGCTCACCCAACTCCATCAGAAAGAGATAATTAGACCAACGATGAATACCTGATCCAAGTTGGGGCAATCCTCTTCTACCAGGAATTTGCAGTTAGATCATTAGAGAGTTCAGTTAGTTTCAACATGTAACTGGAAGCATAATAAATATCTTTGAGAACTGTGTAATAGCCATGTGTATCTGAAGTAGAAAGTTGGAGAAAGAGTACTTTCTGGCTCATAAGAACTACTTCAATCCTTTCCAAGGACTGGCTGCACTCTTACCTTTAGGTACCCTGCCATGTCCCTGTATTTCTATAATAAAACGTCAAGTAGTTTGAGTTGTTTTCTGTTGCCGGCGACTGAGAGACTTAACTAAAACCCAAATTCTGGACCTGAATATTTTCTCAGTAGTTCCATCTGAAAAGATGGTCTCCTTTTCTTGAACATCTATCTATTTCTAGAACCAACCCAACCCCAAGCCTTAAGAGTGAGTCCAAACTTGTCCATTTTTTATTTTGCCCTCCAGATCTGTCCAAGAAATGGCATGGTAAATTTCCAAGAGGATTTAGTACCAGTTAGCTAAGATTGAATTCCTCCTTGCAGCTTTTAAAATAGTAACTGAACTTCCCACTGAGGTCTCCAATGCAGCTTATGATTTACTATGGTAGTTTGCTAAGAAGGAAAAGGAAGGAAGGAAGGAAGGAAGGAAGGAAGGAAGGAAGGAAGGAAGGAAGGAAGGAAGGAAGGAAGGAAGGAAGGAAGGAAGAAGAGAAAGAGCAAGCAAGTAAGCATATGCTTATACAATAACATGGCATAATGATTTAAAATAAAACATTTACAAAAGAAATCTGATTTTATAATAAGGATTTCTAAGTAAATCTAAACAGAGAAAGGACTGACCATGGTTAGAACTGATTTTACTTGTTTCATGTACAGGTCTAAAGAGAAGAAAATACCAAAGAAGACTGAAGATTTTCATGGGACTATCAACATACATTGCCTATAGTCAGATAAACAGGTCAGGAATAACACTTTAGAGGCTTTACTTCTTGTAACCAGACTGATGGTTTCTGAAGGATCTCTAATTTCATTTCTTCAGGAAAGTCACAAAGACCCTGAAGCATCACATCCTCTGTCCCATGTCTTATTAATAACCCCCCACCAATTCTCCATCATCACCACAGAACCACTCAGGGCCAGGTCTAAGCTAGATTGTGAAACAGATCTCTGTTTCAGTATCCTCTCCCCTGATAGGCTCTCAGATTCCTTATACTACATCTGCTGACCAGGAATCCTCCCTGAGGTTGCCCCAACTTCCACCCCAAGCACTTTTTTCCTGGCCAATGTCCAATTCACTTTCCCACATCACTCTCCACCATCATCATTTACCATTCCAAGTCCTCTTAGCTTTGGGCCCTGATCTTTGTGGGTAAAATTGTGGGTAAAATGATAAGCACTTAGTGGTATTGATAAATTAATTCATTACCTCATTCAGCTAATTAGGTTTGCATTTTAAGTAGGCTTCTGGAGATAATGTTTATATTTCAGAAAGTCAGGGATATGTCTTAACCCTCTTCTAAATATCCTATAAAGTATAATATGGTACAGATCTTAGAATAAATGCCAAATATAAACTTGGATTGAATTCCTGAAAAGAATTAAACTAGATGAGTCATTCTAGATTTTTCCCAATGTCTTTCCATCAATCTCCCCTCCCTTCCCCACATATCCATATGTTCATTCCAGGAGAGGTTATATTAGTCAAACTATATGTGGCTCTAGGTAAAAACCACAAAATAAATCTAGAATTTATTAGCTTGTTTCTATATTAGGGCCCCACTGAAGTCATTTGGACATATTTATATCAATTTCCTCTTCGATGAAATGGGGTTATTATTGATCTATTACTTCTACAGCTTTTGGTAACATTCTATTTTAGTAAAACACTTTGGGAGGCTTCCAGGAAAACTTTCAGATAAAATTTAATATGGACTATTAATTTTTTTAATGTATTGAGTACCTATTGTGCACAAAGCACTATATCAGCTGTTTTGGAAAACACAAATATAGCTAATATTTTCTGCCTTTAAAAAGCTTACAGTCTAATGTGGAACTTTATAATATAGTTTATTTTGCAAATGATAAAATCACATGAGTAACATTTCTTTAACTGTTGTGCAAAAAAGACAAGTAAACTTTTTAGTAACCTTGTAGAATTTTTCTCTTACATAAACAAGAAAAAAGTGATGAACTTCACAACTTGCTGAAAAGGTATGGCCCAAAAAACATAGGCAACTACCTGAATAATTTTCTATTGATTTTGTATCTTCAGAACTGTCCTTGGAATGCCATTTGATCTCCATGGACTCTAGGAATTTACTGTAGAGTGCCTTGCTAACAGTATTCACCTTGTTAATGTTAACAACAAACTGTAGGTACTGCTGGATGTACTCAAGGGGCAACAATGCAGAACCTCAAATGCCACAAGACAGCTAAAGAGAAATGAAGATAAATTAAGCCAGGGAAAGCTAGAAAATTTTGAGTGGTTCTAGAGTTACACACACACACACACACACACACACACACACACACACACACACACAAAACAGAAGGCACATCGGGTCAGATGTGCTACTGCACATTGATTCTGTTACATAGCTTGGTTGCTGGGGCAAATTTATATATAGTATAACAGGAACTACCTCTTAAGAGCAGATTTCATCCAAAATGATGCTGTGCTACAGAGAAATGCTGAAATTTTAACTCTCAGGCTCCTTCTATCAATATTATTTTATGGAAAATCTCAGAAATTATGTCAAATATGCCTAGGGATGTTCTGAGCATTCAAAAAAAATGCTGCTGTCTCTAAGACTGTCATAATTGTTCTTAAAATTCCTGTTCATATGAGAGAATGCATTCTGAAAAGAATTGTCTTTGCACATTCACTCCAAAAACAAGCAAGGAAATTTAAGAGTGAATCATATTCTTCCATTCTGGACTTGGAGGTTGATCGGACAGCTTGTTACCCAACACTCCAAGGAAAAATAAATTTTTTTCTAAGAGTGCAAATAAAAACATCTATCACTTCAAAACTTTTCCTCTCTTTGGAAGTAATAGTATTTGACTCAGGACATGAACCTAGCATTTAATGCAGCTGTCCAAGAAGTAGGTGTGTACAGGAAATGCGAGAGTGACAGACAGGGAACAGTGAAAGGGCATTTTTATCTGGCTTTTGAAAGGGCTTATGAAAAAATTTTCCAAGTATTTTATGAAATAACAAGAGGAGTCAGTTGTTTGGAATTTAAGTAAAAACTCTACCAATAGAAATATATGGCAGAATATTAAGGCACAAAAATTTCCAACTATAGACTAAGGGAAGTTAATACTGTGCGTGCATGTGTGTGTGTGTGTGTGTGTGTGTGTGTGTGTGTGTGAATTTGGAATGCTAAAAGTAATACAAGTCTTGGAAAATCACCAATTTTCTTTCTTATTCCAAAATGTCCAACTACATAAATTATGGGTCTAGTTAACTCTGTCTCTTATTTGAGTATGACTCTACTACAGAAGAGAGGATCCATACCCCCCCCCCAAATAAAAGAATTTTCTCTACCTTTCATACATTTTCTATAATAATCCTTTCTTACTCTTACTCCCTACACTTTTCTCTGTGTCCGGTTTGTTAACTCAGTACACCAACCCACAATATTGGATTCTAAATATCAAATGAGTTTTGTTACAAAGAAAATGATTTCAAAGAAATCATTGCAAAGAAAATATGATTTATTTAAAAATAAATTCACTTCAAAAAAAAACTAAGAACTTGGGGCAGAACGGTAGACCTGGCCATCACCACATCTCTGCAGGCTACCCTTTTCATACTGGTTTTGACCTGATCCAGTAACAAACTTACAGTTTCAGAGAAGCCTAGGGTTTAACAAAAAGGCTAATATTTTCCCCATGTATGTGCTCCTTATTCTTTTGTATCATTCTGTGTTAAAATAGCCAGCTTATCAAATGCTTTGGCCCTTCAGAGATGAGCACTAGAAATACATAAATACATAGATGTCTTTTTATACAGGCTCTTCTAACCAAATTTAGCTGCAGGGGAATATAAAAGACAAATGTGTTGACAAATGACAAGATGTTACTCACTGTAAAAATATTATTGCATGCACACAATTTCCTGCTATAGTGCATATACTGAATGCAACTTTATTCAAAATGAACTGCATACCAAGAGAAATCTTGCCTTCTAATCTATTCTAGCTAGATTTTGGATTCTCTGGAAGTAGCTGTTTAAAAAACCTTGCCCTGAACCTAATAATCACAAATAGACATGAATTTCTCCCATGAGATACCACAAATTAAAAAATAGATTTTATTTGGATCAAAAGTGGTTTTGGCCAGAAATTGATAAAAGTATTTCAGACAAAGTATGTAAAGGATGTGGCTCTGGAGACACATTAATGAGTGTTACTGCCAACCTCTCCTGAAATGAGTGCTCTTCAATAATGATGTAGAGATAGGCATATGGCTATTTAAATTTATTGTCTATATTTCAGTTAAGTCAAAGTCTTTAAAGAGAAATTTGGCATCAGAAATATCATTTGTATTTGTTAGAGCATTAGAATCTCTAACCTCACAAATGTTCATGTATCATGGGTTCTAATATATTGATTACCCGAAGAATATATATTATAGTTCCAATATCTACTAGTAATAATAACAGGAGATATAATTCAATTTCTTATTTAGCTGGGTTGGATTGTCTTTTAATATAAGATATCAAATGTTATATATCAGGAATTCATATACTCTTATTCTCCATCAAACCTTGGCATACTTAAATCTAGGTTAATATCATATCACATAACCATAATTGATGAATGAAAACTGGAGCCAGCAACTGGAACAAATTGCACATTAAAAGAGCAAACCTGAATGCACTCTTTCTAAGCAACTCAGGACTTTTGGACATAGAACTCATTTGACTTTAAAAATAATGTCACCAAGGACATCAGACCTTAACTAGGGTTTATAAACCCAGACTGCTGAATTCAACTGTTGGACCAAAATAGTTCTAGCCAAAGGTTATTCAGTATTCACAGTGTTAATTACAGTTGTCCTGGTGGTTTATGTTCTGTCTGGAAAGAGTGTGACGAACAAGCCCGTTCTGGATTAGACAAGGCACATGGTAGACACAACACTGAACTCAAGGTCTATATTTGGGCATTGGCATGGGCAAATTCTAACTGTGTTTGGCAGAAATACAGGTCTAATGATCCTTCCAAGACTAATTCAAACACAGGCGAATGGCTGGATTTGGTAAAGCTTTCAGCATACCATATTTCATATAAGAAATGGGTCCACCGCTTAGTCCAATTTTTTATATGACATCAATATTTAACTCTAAAATTTTCCTATTGTCTTCCCTAGACTACATATCTTACAGAGTCACCAAACAGAAGGCAAATATTTTTCCGTTAGATCTTCAGGGTGGAGATTCTACTGAGGTCAGTGTTTCGGAGCTTAGTACAGGATGTCCCTTCAGTTTTCTGAATCCTGGCTCAGTGAAATCACTGATAAGCTGTGCCTTTGCTCTTGATTTCCCACAGAACTGAAAAAAATGTATACCCAAAGTGACTTGGGAGAAATGGGTAAAATGTATTTTCCCAGCCCAACAAGCTCCCTCTGCTCCCCACACCCATGACATATTCCCACACACACCATCTCTGTCTCTTTTTAATTTTTTTTCTTCCTCTTTGGCTTATGCTGTTCTTTTTTGGTCTCTGGCCCTAGTTATGACAGCTGATTGACATAGCTGGCAGTTCCCTTGGTGTCTGGTTAGGCAGAATTCCCCTTGCAAAACCAGGATGCAAAACAAAGAACAGACAGCAGTGTAGAAAAGAAGACCGAACAAAACAAAACCAAGAGAGAAGCAATGTTGTTTGCTGAAAATATTTTTAAATTTTTCGAAAAGGGAGAGCAAACCTTTAAAAGATTGTTTTAATCTGTGTTCTTTTTCCTTTCCTCTTCTCTTTCTAGTCATCCCTTCCCCCATCCCACACTGCTTTTTGGCTTCCATTTTCCCATCTGCTTTCTTGTATTTTTTCCCTGAGTCATAAACATTTTATCAAGAAGTCTTCCTTTTTCTGACTTTCCTCAGAGCCAAGCATTGGTTTTATCCTATTTTTATTTTTACACCTGTAGGGTAGATGATTGCATCGAGTGAAACTGTAAGCAACTATTGCTCTGCCTCCTTCCTTTTAAGACCTCTCTTCCATTCTCCTACAGGCAACTAACTAGATTTTATGCTGCCCTCAATACTATCACTATGCAGGGTGCGACACTCCCAGCCTAAGACACTCTTCACTAACATTTTTTCACAGGGTAGATGGCCTCTCTAGTGTCCCTCTATTTAAACATCTATTTTTAGGTGGGTCCTTTGCCTGAGAAGTTTCAGTTCTCAATCATACTGCAAAACAAACAAACAAACAAAAAACGCAAAAAAAAAAAATATAAAATTATATTCATTGAAGTGTTGGTAACTTAATATACCATCCTTTTGATGGTATATTCTTTTTAATATTATTAAGGCAAAGAAATAAACATGATGATGGAAATTCAGACTTCAGCAACAGACTTTCTGAGTTATTTTCTGATTTTATAATGCAACCATCTATACTTTTTAGGACAGAGGTTTGTCATATGTATCAGTTGGGGTCCTAGAAGTTCCTTAATACTCTTTTTCTTATAGTAAATTTGTATGAAATTTGAACTCAATACTTTTCTGTTGCTCATTTTTACATTTTCAGTTTTCCTGAACTTATAAAGGGGTCTTAGCTTATACAGCTTTTTTACCTTAACAGAGCATTCATTCTCTTATGTTATTATTTTTAAATATGGTTTTACCCTATTTATCCAACTTATTTTTCCATCTGTAAGGTAGATGATTGCACAATGTATTTGTATATATTCTGGATGCAAGTCCTTTATCAGAAATATAAAGGACTTTATCAGAAATATAAAGGACTTGCATCCAGAATATATAAAGAATTCTTAAAACTCAAAACTATGAAAACAAGCAAACCAATTAAAAAATGGCAAAAGATTAAACACCCATTTTACTTCACCATGAAAACATACAGATAGCAAATTCCATGTATACAGAGATAAAATACAAAGATGCTTAATACCATTAATTATTAGGGAAATACAAACCTGAGACTACACACTATTAGAATGGCCAAAATTAAAAACAATGATCATGTCAAATGTTGCTGAACATTTGGAAGAGCTGGAACTCTTAATATCTTGTTGGTAAGAATGTAAAGTGGTACCTCGTTGGAAATCAGTTTAGTAGTCTCTGAAAAATTTAAACACATACCTACCCTATGATCTGACATTCTACCCCTTAATATTTACTCATGAAGAGACATGAAAGCATATGTCCGTGCAAAGACTTTTATGCAAAAGCTCATATAGCAGCTTTATTTATAGTAGCCCCAAACTGGAAATGACATAAATATTCATCAACAGGCAAGTGGATAAACAAATTATGACATATCCATACAACAGAATATGATTTAGCATTAAAAAAAATGAACTATTACATACATGCATCAAAATGGATAAATCTCAAAATAATTATACTCAGTAAAAAAAAGCCAGAAAAAAAGAGTACCAACTTGATGATTTAATTCATATAAAACACTAGGAGAACGCAATCTAATCTACTTATAGTAACAGAAAGCGGATTATTGATTGCCCAGAGGGAAGCAGAGTTGGGCTGGAGGGAGATATCCTAAACCAGCACAAGGAGATTTGTGAAAGTGACGAATATGTTCACTATCTTGAGCGTGGTGATACTTTCACACATCAAAACTTAACACCTTGTACACTTTAAATGCATGCTATTGATTGTATGTCAATTATACCTCAATAAAAATAAATTTTTGTCTTCTCAGTATTTTTTCTGTTTCCCACTCTCTATATTTCACTGATCTTCCCTTTCCTTTTTCTATTAACTATTGATTCTGCTTTTGAGCAATTTCTCCTCACTGTGGGACTCTGTCCTAGAAGGCATCAGTTTTGAGAGTGTGTGGGAGCTAGGCAAGAATCATAGAACCTTTGAACTTGTCGGCTTTTCGAGTGAGGAAAACTTCTTCCTATTTCAGCTATTGCTCTTATACTGGCCCACCACATTGCCAAAAAGAAGTGCTTTTTGTCTATTTGAGGCTCTCTTCTCACTCCATTGCTGCAATTCACTTTCTCTTTCACTGACGTCAATAGCACGCGGCTCTTGTAGCTGCACAGCGTTTGTCCCTATTCACTTGTCTTTTTATCACCCAGTTTTATCTTAAAGGTTATATATGGGTTTTTGATTTTGCTATCAATTTTTTTGTCTTTTTTTTTTTTTTTTTTTTGAGGAGAAATTTAAAAACTACGCTACCGCTGCTGTCTCCATTTACTTAGAATCTCTGTTGACATTGAATATTGAGATTCTTTTTTCAGGAATACGTATATTGCTCTGCAGACAAGAGTCAGACATTGTGCTTTGATAAGGCATCACATATTGAAATTTGTCATTTATTCAAGTAATATTTATTGAGTGCCTATTACATATCAAGTCCTATTCTAGGCTTTGGGGATGCCGTGGTGAACAAGGTTGATAAAGTTCCAGCTCACGTGGGGCTTAAATTCAAAGGAGGATATGGATTAATAAGTAAAATAAATAAAACACACTGATATGGTCTGAATGTTTGTGTTCCCCCAAAATTCATGTGCTAAACTCCTAATCGCCAAGATAATGATTGGACTTAGTGCCCTAATTAAAGAGGCCTCAGAGACCTCCCCCTACCTTTCTGCCATGTGAGCACACAGCAAGGAGATGCTGTCTGTGAACCAGGAAATAGGCTCTCAGCAGCCACCAAATCTGCTAGTACCTAGATCTTAGACTTTCCAGCCTCCAGAACTATGAGAAATAAATGTTTTTAGTTTCTAAGCCATCCTGTTTATGGTACTTTTGTTATAACCTGAATAGACTAAGATATATATATATATACATATATATATATATATATATACACATACATACAATGTATTATTTCAGTTTTAAAATTTATCAGCATGCAGGTGCTTATTGAAGCCTTGGCAATAGATGATGTAACTTGAGAAAAGCATGTAGAATTAGAAAACACAGAACCTTTAATCACATTAAAATTTTAAGTGCAGAACTGAAAGAGAAGCCATGAAACAGACAGAAATAAAAATCATAAAGATGAAAGTAGGCCAGGCGAGATCAGGATTATAAATGAAAATGGAGAACAGTTTATAAAAGGAGATGCAAAATTACTATTTCATAGAGCTTATCCATAAAGAAAGGAGAGAGATAGGGCAATAGTAGAAAAAGAATGCAAATGCTCAACAGTGTGTTTTGTTAGAAAGAGACATATTTGGTGTTTTGGTTGCAGTGTGGAAGCAATGTGATGGGAGAAAGTAAAAAAAATAGTGATTTTTTTACACCATTAGAATTCCTGTTAGAGCACATCCAAAAATTTCCCAGCAAGCTCTAATGGAAGTAGGGCCATGCACTATGCTAGGTACTGAGTATATAGAGATGTAAACTCTATCCTTTCCTGTCCCATGAGATACTCAGTCTAGTGATAAGGGAAGGCAAATAAATTTACTTAATTTATTAATTACATTAACTATCTTAAATTGGCTGCATCAGCACTGTGTACAAGACTGTGAACTAGTTGTTGCAATTTTATTCCTGCAAGGGGCCTTAGAAAATATCTTTTCTTTTTTTTCACATGATAAAACATCATAAAGTTTAAAGAGCTTGTCTAAGGCTACTACAGCTCATTAATAGAAGATTTCCAATCAGGGCAGAGTGTTCAGACTGCCAGAAATCTTTTTACTTGGATAGCACACATCTCACTAAAAGAATTCATATTTATATTATTTTAAATACTCTATGTTTTAAATATTTAAAATCTAAATAGTCAATTCCAGCAAAAAAAAACAAAAACAAAAAACAAAAAAAAAACAGACTTGGATAAATCTGAAACCATCTTGCTACCAACATTTAGAAATAATGGAAAAACACAAGAAATTTTAATGCATATTTAGGTTTGAAAGAAAAAAAGCAGGGAGAGGAGGCAGAAACCAGAAGACTGAAAGCTCGTAATTATAACACATGAGCTGACTCTGCAGCTGCACTGGGGTAGGGTCCTCTAGTTTGGCAACAGCCAGGGGCTTAGAGTTGCAAAGCACAGGAAACAAGACCTTGGGCCTATGTGATGCAAAATATTAGAACTGTAACTGAGCATAAACTCAGGGCTTTCAAAGCTACATGCTCAGAGAAAAGGATAACAGAAATAAAGTAGACTACCTCCTAAGGAAAATGACAAGAAAGTTTGTCTTCAAGCTCTGGAGAAAAGAAATGACAAAATCCAAAGCCTATGTGTATAGATTTAGAGACTGAATTATATTACTTCATAGTTCAAGATTCCTCTAAAGTGAGAAATTAATTTAAAAATTAATTTTTCCCTAGGGATACAAGGCAGAAGTAAAAATAAAACTGCTGTGGAAAACTACTGTCCAGAAAACAGAGAAATTACACACACAAACACATACCACCACCACCTCTAAAGAGGAATGCATAGTTATAACTTACAAAACATACATAAGCAAGAGTCAGCAACAAAATCAAGGATTGCCCTGCCAGTATGCTTTTGGCCTTAGACTTTGCTATGTCATGTTCATTGTCAACTCCCACTTGCAGGTATTTACATGTCTGTCTGAGGGCTGTCTCTAAAGCAGCAGCACAAGTCACTCTGTCCTTGTACATAGCAGGTTACATGTTCCAAGGAGTTAACACTCCCAGAGCAACCCTCATCCAATGACTAACATGTAAATATCCCAGCTCTCTTGCTCCTGAGCAGGAGAGGAAGGTGTGATAACTCTGAGACTTGTTCTAGCTATTTCCCACACATTTCCTTCACCTCCCAAATAAACCACTTGTACTTGAATTTTCTCAGGGTTAAGTTCATAGGAGAAACCAGAACTAATAAAACAATAGAACAACAATTTGAATGAGAATATAAAATCAATATATTTAAAAGCTTTGAAGATTTGAAAGAAGAAATAGAAACTGTAAGTCAAAAACTAAAACTATAGGCAAAAAAGAGGTAAATTTGTAAAAGAAATGAGTAGAATAAAAATTACAATAATTGAAACTTCAGAAACTAAGAAACAGAAGTTTAGACAGAAACTCAAATCAATTAGTGAACAAAAATACAGTGCAGAGAGTAAAAGAAAAATAGAGAAAAAACATGAAAAATAGATAAAAGCTTGGGAATAGACCAAGAAGGACCAATATGTCTCTAAAGGACAACATAAAATAAATAGAGTATATACCATATTCAAAGATAGAATAGCTCGGATTTTTCTAAAATTAAAGAAAGATCTGAATACTCAGATTCAAGAAACACAAGTTTTGTACAGGATATGTAAAAATAAATTTACACTTAGTCACATTCCTAGTGAAATTGCAAAATCACCAAAAAGTGAAAATCTGAAAAGCAACCAAAGAGCAGAGTACATATGTGGAACTCTCCATTACAAGCACAGCAAGTTTCTCTCAATAACAACAACAGACATTAAATAATATCTTCAGAGTCTTAGAAGAAAATAATTATCAACTACAAATTCTATGCCTGACCAAACTATTACTCAAGAGTAAGGGCAAAAAAAAAAAAAATTTTTCCTCAGATAAACAAAAACTGAGAAAGTCTGCCATTCATTGATCCTTCTAAAAGAACTATCAAAAATTAGACTGTAGAAAGAAGGAAATTATGGAAGAGAAAAAAAATGGAATACAGAAAGCAATGGTTATCAAGGTAATAGATAAATACGTAGGACAACCTGAATAAACATGGACTGTCAGAAGAAATGATCACTTATTTAGAGAAAGGAGCTAAAACCAAGGTTGTACTAAAATACTAGCTGATGCGAACATGTTACACAGAGATAGTAAAAGGTTAAAATTTTCTAATGATCTTATATTGCTTGAAAGGAAGATAGATATATTAATCATCTTTAGAGTTTCTTAAGTCAAACACACACATTAAAAATGTCAGGATAACTACTAAGAGAAATGGAAACTATGTCAAACAAACTAGTAGAAGGAAAAATAGGAAGATAACATTTTGTCAACCCGCTATAAAGCAAGGAAGGAGAGACAATGAACAACAACTTAAAGGTCAACAGAAATCACAAAAGACACTGTATATACATACACAGACATGCAAATAATCACAATAAAAGTAAATGAACTAAAGATACTCAGATTGGATTTTTAAAAAATCTAATTATATGATATTTTAAGAGACCCAAAATATAGTGGAGGTAATACAAGTGAAAACTAATAGTAAAATGGCATATTAAAAGATTATCAGTAATTAAAAAACTAAAGAGGCAATGGAAAATTTGAAGAAAACATTTTTGTATCAGTTGGTTATCAACCTATCACAAAGTATCCCCAAATTCGGATACTTAAAAACCTAAGTATTTATAGTTGCTCATGAGTCTCAGGTCAGCTAGGAACTTGTGCTTATATGGACCAGTATTGGCTGACCTTGACTGGGCTCACTCATGCATCTATAGTCAGCTAGCAGGTTGGCCAGGGGTTAGTGGTCTAATATGGCTTCAATTGCATGCTAGCTCTTGGCTGAGGAAAGAGTAAATGGGTCATGTCTCTCATCATACAGCAGACTAGCTTGAGTAGTTACATGATTCCGTGAAAGAAAAGAAATACAAAAAGCCTCTCAAGGACTAGGCTTAAAAGTGACGGTGTCATTTCTGCTTCATTCTATTGGCCAAGTTACAGACCAACATAGTAAAATAGACTTCTCGTGGGAGGAATTACAAAGTCATGGCAAAGAGCATGAATATCTATAGCAGCCATTAATTGAGATGGTCAATACAATCAAACTACCATACTCAGCAAGCACTAACAAAAATATAGTCAATATTGCTACAATATCAGAGAAAATATATTTTAAGATTAAGAGAAATAAGGATAATGAGAGTCAATATATATTACGAAAAATGAACATGTCATAGAGAGCTATAACAATAGGAAACCTGTATCTACCTAACAAAAAACAAGCTTAAAAAAGTGACTGAATTACATGGAAAATTTATAAATTCACAATTACAATGAGAGATTTTAAGGGACCACATAAGTTCATTAAGACTAACAAAAAAGATATAGAAGATATAAATAGTAATGTAATCACACAATCTAATCAATATTACAAGCACAGCAAACTTCTCTCAGTAACAACAGATAAAGTTCTGCACATATAATTAATATATAGACTTTCCTTTTAAGCTTATATCAGAACATTTACAAAACTGACCATGTAGTTGGCCAAAAAAAAGTACCAATGAATGCTATAGCATACCTACTATGTTATATCTCTGATCAAAAAGCACAAAAGGAGAAAAATCAGAAATTTATATCTGAAGGATAGCTATTCCCTCATTTGAAAAGATAGTCTCTCCCCCCCCACCCCCCCAAAAAACCCTCTTAAGTTTGGAAATTTAAAAACACACAGATATAACTGATCACATTGGCCAATACTTTTAATGTAAATCAAATAGTGTAGATCAAATAATATAAAAAAATAACAAATAATGTAAATCAGCAAAATATTTAGACCTCAACAACTATACTGCACATCAAGATTTAAGGATGTAGCTAAAGCAGTACTTAGAAGAAACTGTATTGTCTATAGAATACCATCTAGCAATAAAATGAGATAAATATAATAGCTAATGTTAGTTCAATGTTAGTGCTCTATATAATTTCATTTAACCTCAGAGCAAACAACTAACTCATTGAGTTAACTACTATCATTATCTTTATTTTATAGATGAGGAAATTGAATCTAAGAACTTCATTAATTTGCCCAAGTTTACAGAGTAAGCAACAGAGACAAGCTTTCAAACCTAGGCCTTCTTACATCAGAGCTATTCATTTAGCAGATACGTGACTATGTATATATATATATATATATATATATATATATATATAGTCATAGAAAGATCCTAAAACACATTTTTAAGTAAAACAATAAGATTTCTAATAGTTTCTACCTGTAAGTCCATTTATGCAATATCAAATTCCAAGACTATGTATGTGTATATAAACATAGATTTATGTTAACAAATATTTTGTCTGTTAAATATGGAGACTGGAAGTGAGGAGAACACAGGGTCAGAGTAGATGTTCAGGTTTTAGACTACATACTCCCTGTTTTAATATTTTTACAATGTGATGTTGGAAAACAATTCTAATAGGAAAACTTCAAAATCTAAATGCACAAGAATCCATGTATATCCATGTAAGGGCAGATTAATTGTTAAAAGGAGAAATCAGGAGAAACAGTGCTAGGTGTATATAAGGGTACTACATATTATAAAGTCCTTTGGAGTAAGTTTTATGACTCCAGATTTGGATTATTCTCACATTGAAATAGACCTCAGAGAGCTAACAAAGATTTGATTAAATAAAGATTAACTTATTTAACACATTAATTGTGTGCCAATTAGTATTCTAGATTCTGGGATATAACAATGAATAAGATCACAGGAATTTCCCTAAAGAAACTTAAGAGTTTAGTGGAACATGATGGGTTTCTGTGCTCTATATTCAATCCGTAGAGGGCAGGATGTCAGTGGCTAATACATAGGATTTCTGGAGAAAGAGAATTCAGAACTAATTTAAAAATGAAAAAAAAAAAATCAGTTGGTAGCCAAAGTTCTTAAGTAAAATTTGCAGATAAAAACAGTAAACATTGGGGGTGGGATGGGCAAAAACATGTTTTGTCTTATTTTGTTTTTTTTCCACCCCTGAAATCACCTGCATAAATTGATTTTTGGATTACAAACACATCTTTTTTCCATTGCTACTAATCACAACCACTTTCTTGTAATATTTGCCTTACCCGTGCCGATATCCCAAGAAACAGCCACAGCACGTGTATTACAAAAGGTATGGTGAATTTCCCTCCAACAAAACAGTTTTCAAAATCAGAAGCATCTCGGTTTATTTTGAACTTGTTATTATCACACTTTCTTGCTACTTTTGAATTTAATCTTCTCAATTTAGCTGACAATTACAGAGCAGGCAGGCAAATTCTCTAAGTAATTATGCCTGGGGGTTCCATAAAAGTAACACTCTTACAGACCATCAGAGCATTGGATTAACTAAATGGTTTCTGAGAGAAAGGTCAAAAACAGCTGAGCATGTCAAATTAGATTGAAATCCTAAATACTTAACCCACTGAGGTACAGAAGAATAACATGTGGACCACATACAAAAAGAATGTTGTCATTTTTATTATATTTCTAAAAACCTATGCAATCTGTTTTGGGCATATAATGGTACTGAGGAAATAATCTGAAAGACTACAAATGGCAAACATTTGAAATATTTTTAGGAGGTGAAATTTGACACTTTAACAGATGTGCTTTCTAGAGTATTTTATATTTAAAAAGGATTTCCAAATCCTTTTTAATAAAAATACAAATACCCCATGTTAGATAGGAAAATGTAGACCCAAAAGAGTAAAGTGACTTAACCAGGGTCACGCATTAGGTTTAATTCCTCTGCTATTAGCAAAAACAAAACAGCAAACCTGTTCTTTCTGACCCTATTTGTCCAGATGACCATATTTCAAATTTAATTCCATCCCTTAGGAGTTTCCCCAAGTTACCCGTTTGATTAACGAGTTTCCAGATTAGAAGATCAACTTGAGGCTAAGGTCTCCTCTTCTTGAATAGATTCTCAAAGTCTGAGGCAAAGAAAGAAAACTAGTTATCTATATTGGATGCTTGTACATTCCCTGAAAATTACTGATTTTAGTTTCTTAGTAACAGAGGCACTTGTGGCTAGAGAGTAACATACTGCGTGATTAAAAGATGTTACAATGATACTCTTCTTTTGAAAACTATTTTTTCTAGTTCCTGATAGAGAAAAATGCTGAAGGGATAAGAGAGAATAAGTTTCAATGCATTGACGTGTATCTTTGGCAATAAATCACGTTCTTAAGGCCAGTTAGTTAGTCGTAAATATCTAATCACCTCAATGCTCCCTTTTACTGCCTAGGGATGATGAGACTCTGCTAAGTATTTAGAAATGGCAATTGTCTATACAAACTATACTATTTTCTGGTAAGATGGAATACAAATTAGATTAATAAATAAATAAAATTAGATTAAAAAATAAATAAAAGCCCCAACTTGGTTTTCCCAGGAAAGTATATCCTGGAACCCTTGGCACTTTTCTCTTTGCTATTTCTATATTAAGCTAACCTTGAGCTAAAGTACTGTAAGACAATGGAAAAAACAAAAGAGCAAGAAGCATGAGGAATGGTTAGGAGGATTGGATCATCAGTCTAGGATGTGGGAGAAAAACAGGAGAGAAATCACAGTTTTTAACCTAGTTATAAGGAGAACACCTACACACAAACTTGACTTATCAGGTGTGATAGATCATTGATAAATGTCAACTAATATGCATGAAATTTCCATTAACTATCCCCATTGGGCAATTAACATGGGCTGTAATTAATTTAATTTTTTTTCATTCATATGTGTTTAGCTTGGGGATGGGAGGAATGGAAAAGCACCACAAACACATTTTGTTGTTTAAAACTTTTCAAAATGTGCTTTTGAATCTTTGCTGTTCTAGCATGTAAAATATAATGACAGTAATCATGGATTTTGAATTTTCTAGGACAGCTCCCATTTCAAATTCTTGGCCTCCCTGTTTCCATTAATCTTTCCTTCAGGATTTTAAAGAGACCTGATGCTCTCAAGCTGAGTATTAGCAATCTTATATAGAGCTACAGATTAAGAAGTTATAACAGATCGCCACATATGCATATAATGCATGAACACACTCTATAAAAAATATGTTCATTTTATTAATATATTTTTCTTTAAAAATAAAAAGTATATAAAAAATATTAGTTTGCTCAAGATCCCAGTTAACTGATCTAACAAAGAATTACAAATATAAATGAAACATTCATAGAGGCCCGACTGAGTTAATGCAATTAACTCAAGACATTGGACTTGAGTCAGGAATATGAAAATGTACACTGAGACTTTTGATACATCAAAATTTTAATTATAACATCATGTTGGACAATGTATGTTAGTCCACTCAAAACTTATTACCCAAAAATTTCTTCTTCGTCTTCCTCTACTCTAAAATTTGGAAAGCTGAATATTCCATTTCTCCAGCCTATTGTTCAAATAAGATGGCCATATGACATAGTTCTCCACAATGAGAGGTAGGCAGAATTCTGCTGAAAAGACTTCCCTTCCAGAATAAAAAGGCGAAGCATCACAAAGTACTTTTGCCCCTTCTTCCTGATTGAAAACCAGGATGCTTAGAGGTTCAATAGTTATCCTTATACCAATGAGTCAATACAGTAAGAAAAAGGTAAAGAGAACCCCAGAGACATGGGCCTTGGTATTGTAAAACTGCAACGTCATTGCCAAAAGCAATTCTTCCTAGCTGTCATTATATGCAAGACCAATAAAATCCCAACAAACACTTTTTTTTGAGCTATTGTTTATTTTAGTTCTTACAACTGACCACACCCCTAATTATGAAAATATCTTCTATTTTTACAAAGTTTAGAAAAGGCACATTCCCCTTTACCATTATCTCATTATTCTAACCACAAACCTGCTCAATAGGCTCAATAGTATTTATTAGTCACAGAAACAGTGATAATAATGACAGTAATAATAGTAATAATAATAGTAGCAGCTTAGATTTATAGCACTTATTATGTGCTGCCAGTATGATAAGTGTTTTATAAGGCATTATCTCATAAAAGCCCTTGTCTTATTAAAGTACCCTCAAGATTTTTTTAAACTATTAGTTTCAAAACCACACCACAAGTCGTTCTTATATACAATCAAATTCAATTCAAAGTGTAAATAATTCTCAGTCATTTTGAAAATTTTTTTCCACAAAACATTAATAAGAGGCATTTAGCCACATTCTAGTTCATTTGAAAGAGAGGACATTCTTTCTTCCACCCTGCCCATTGAGCTGGATTGCGTTTCTCCTCTACTCCCATAATACTATTTCAACAGCTCCATCACACCTTTTTGCCACATTCTGTTAGAGGGTTATCCATCTATGTCCCCAACAAGATATTTTTATGCCTCTTTGTATCGAGTGCACCTAACATACTTCATATAACATAGTAAGTATTCAATAAATATTTGTCCAGTAAACAAATAAACAAACCTTTAAAAAAATGTCTTCAATCTTTTGTTCTGTAATAAATCTGCTCTTTCCCTTTAATTATCTTATTGGGTTATATTATCCTTTATTTCTTCCTGTAGAAAAATTTTTGAAAAATCTGAAAAGGATTTCTAGCAATTTGACTTTGTGATTGTGGAGACTGGTGTATCTCTAAGATATTAGTATATTTTGTTTAATTTATAAAGATGGTGAACCTGTGATATTCCTTCCCCTCACTAAAGAAAAAGAAGTCAAATAGTCAATTTTATGTTGAATCAAATTATTTGTTTCACTTAAGGAATTGCCAATTCAAACAAAATAGTAAATATTATCTGTTCATGAAGCACAGTTTAAGTCCAGATTATGTCTAAAAATGAAAAATATTTCCTCCCTGTCTAAGACTTCCCTATATCAGTTGTTTTTTCCATCATCAAAAAAGTAGGAGTTTTTTCGGTGTTAAATGTACACACACACACACACACACACACACACACACACACTCTCTATGAAAATATCTGGCTCACAACATGTGCACCAGAATTGATAAAACTTAAATTTCAACCTTAAAACACTAAAAATAATGACAAAGTCAATGAAACCCCAAAGTTGATGAAAAAATTCAAATTTTAGTCTCTGAATTCTTTAAATGAATAACTTACATTCACAAGGTTTGCTGAATGTATCCTTTATATTTATTATCTTAGTATACCTTGTATATTGAGAAGCCAACATAATTATTCAAAATTTAAGGAATAACATACAGGTCTTTGATAGCTGTATTCCTGGAAATTATATCATTATTTTAGATATCAACACATAAGATTTTAAGCCAAAAAGTTATATAAATGTTATTGGTCTATATCTTGTTTAGACCATTATTGGTTTGCAATTATATGCTTTTTAAAATGCATTGAGTCATTAGATCGATAAACATAAAAAGAACTAAGGAAAGAAAATTGTTGTTGCTATAATTATATCATGGGTCTGAAAAGCTACCTATGAACAGATTTTCTGATGAAAAAATTTAGTTATAAAATTACGGTTACATGTGGTTAAATTGCACATGTTTGGGATTATATAATATAAGGCAACAAAACTGTGAGCATCATCTTTCCTTTCTTCCTTCTGAGCAAGCAAGATTCCCAAAGTAGCTTTGAGGATACTTTATTTATGGGTCTGCTAGTTCAGGAGCCACACACCAATTCATCATGCTCCTGCTTTGTGCCATCTGGTATAAATAAATATCCCTGCCTGCAACTTTCTGTCATGGCATGTGTTTACTGTTATGCAGATGAATGCAATATGGGAAGACATTAAAGTTAAAAAAGAGAAAAAACTGCTTATGAAAATGTCTATCGAATGTATATATTCCTACTACTTGTGTACAAAGCCTCGCGTCACATGAAGGCCGATAGCCCAAGCAAGCTCTGACTCAGAACTTCTTGTTTAGCTTGCAGCTACCTGAGAAATAGGTGAGAACAAGCAGGGACAATGTGGCTAGGTTAATAAAAAAGTGCATGCTCACAGCCTTCTTCCTTTGAGTTCTTTTAGCCATTTCACACAACATATTGCTGTGACTTTGAGGAGAGAAAAACAGATAGGTAATGTGGGAACAGTGTTATAGAGTTTTGAAGGCAGCAGTCAGCGTCCAAGCTAAAGAGTGAAGAAAAGCCTCTGGGAAGCAGAGTGACATGGTCAGAGCTCTCGGAAAGCAAAATAAGTGTGTAGAAAATGTTTAAAGTGAAAAAAAAAAAAACCCGGAATGTTGAAAATCAAGCCACAGACACACAAAAAAATGACAACGGTGACTCTGAGAGTAAGAAATCCTAAATAACCTCTGGAACCAGTTACTGAATGTTCGCACACAACTTAAACAGTGGAGGCCCTTTTCTCCTATAACATCTTTCATCTTTTCTTTACCACCTCCCCAGAATTCCCACAGACCTAGAAATAAAAAGGTGCCATCTACATATATATCTACAATACACCACATATCAGTAAGTGAACAGAGTTATCTGTAACCCCTTATGCCACTGAGAAGACATAAGCCCCAGAAAAATCATATAAAGTGATATAGTGATAAGAAATATCTCATTGATTTACTAAAAACTTGAACTGGATTTTTTTGCCCCCAAATAGGAAAATCAATAAAATTAGGATGAGCAATCTTAAGATATTTATTTGACTTTGGGTTGCTTACACTGATTAGAATACATACAAATAACCATACATAACATTGTGATTATTTTCCATATCAGTAGTGTGTATTGAAAACATAACCCTGTTTTCAGTGGTAAAATAGAGAAATTTCGTACTAAATAAGGGTAATTTTACCTTAAAAACTACTTAAACCCATGATTTGTTATTCATCCTATAAATTTTAAAAACTGTATAATTAAGCTGTGAATGTATTGGAAGTACTTATGGACCAGGTAGAATGTTTTACTTGATAAATCTATACGAGAAAAGGGTAATTCCTAATTAACTTAAGAGAATAAATGATTTCCTGACTTCAAGATAAACTACAACCCTTAAATCCAGGGTGTCATTCAAGACTTGACATATTCTCCAAATAATATTTTTGAAAGTCTTCTATCAGTGTTTCAATATTTTTTAATGTTTTCTGTTAGTAATTTTATTATTTCCTTTAAAGATTTAATTCAATTCTCTTTGATGTGCTTCTCAAAAAATTAATTGTTCCCATTATTTATTTTTAATACAATATTTCTCCTTGAAAATAAGCTCTGATTCCTTATTATTTTATTGGACTTAAATATTTCTGCTCAGAAATTAGAGTTTGCAGTTGAATTTGAGTTTAAAATATAACTTTCATTAAACACAAATATTATCAGTCTAACCAATTTGTTTTGCTCATGGTATTTTCCAATTTTGAAGATTTTGAGAATGATAATTTTAAAACAGCTTGTTATAAAAAGTAGGTTGCTGATGAGAAAACACAATTACTCATTATGCCCAATTTCTTGATTTTGGGATGTAGTAATTGTTGAAAGTGGTAAACACTAATTATTCTAAGACAAATTAATAAATACCCAATTACACTTCTAAATCATGATCTAAATAGATTAACAGGTAAAAAGTATAGACATTGCTTGTGTATTTTTCCAACTAGAAGAGTTAGAAGTTAAAAACACAACTTTTAGAACTGAAACCTTTAAAGAAGCAGAGTGAATCGTACTTTTCAACCTCACACTTATTTATTTAAGCTATTGCACCAGCAATTACTGGAAATCAAAACTTAAATAAAGTCAAATACGCTTCGACACTTGAATAAAGTCGAATATGCAGGAGCATGTATGGCTTAATGTAAGGGAATGTCGGTATGGGGGTGGGTGCAAGATTCAGGTCTTGATATTTTCTACTTTGCCAATCAGGCTTAGTATTTTTTATTTTCTTTCCACCTGAACTGTTTGTGGGATAAAAGATGGCAAATAATGAAACTGATAGTAACTTTTCAGTGAGTAAGAACAGAACCTTCTATCTGAGAGAAATAATGTCAGGTCTGCAAAAGGCAAATGATCCAAAGCACCCAAGAGGAAAAACGTCCGAAATGACTCCGGCACCTTGGGTCTCCTCTCCAAACAAGCCCTATGCTGCTATCAGTTTTGATAAGCAGGCTTTCCTCACCCATGAGGCTATAACATGATAATGTCATTCAATAACCCTCACACCCTTTCCTGCTATTTGTCCAGCACAGGAAACTGAAGATTTTCTTGTCGTGTGGACACAGCGGAAATATCTAGCCAGCAAATACTGACCCTCGCATGCAAACAGACCCATATCCTCTTTCCGCCTGACAACTTCCTTCCTGCATGCTAAGAACAATCTACCCTTCATTTTTTTCCGGACTTTATACTGACTACTCTGAAAGCCCTTGGGGAGAGAACCAATGTAAACTTCCACTCAACAGCTGGATTCTCAGACAATTAGGCTGACATCGAACATCACTGAAGGTACTGAAGATGCCCTCTAAATATGGTGATATTGTATTGGAAACAGTGTCCACACAACACAAAGAGAGCCTATGCTTTGATGATTGCCTGAAGAATTTGGCCTGTATGGACAACCACACTAGATGTTTCAGACCAAATCGAAAATATTTAAAATCATATCATAGGCCAGAAAGTTCTCTTCTCTAGCTATACTGCAGAACTAGACCTGATATTATTTTACGTTCTTCAAACCTGGGAATTTAAAACATAGATGTTTAGACCTAGAGAAGCATAGGATATTGTAGCTGCACATCCAAATTAGCTGCTGAATCCGTTTTGTTCACCCAAGCAACTTAAGCTTACTAGACAGGTTCAAAATTACTACTCATTTCTGAGCTAGATAGTAAGACCTGGTAAGGTATTTTGCTGGTTAATCATACCTCATATCTTAAGCAAGGACAATGAGGCTTTTCAATTTTCTTTTTGAAATACTGAAAGGAAAGCCTGACAGTTAAAAATCTTGTGTGTATATAAGAATAACTTCTTGATATTCAGAAGACAAAGAGCTCAATCAAATCTGAAAAAAAAAAAAACGTAACGCAAATCTGTAAAACTAAAAATGTTGCTAGGCAGCCTTTGCATCCTTCAATGAAATCAGTTTCTTATAATTCTGTGGTTTAAATGGGCAAAGTTAAAAAGCTCATTCTGTTGTCAACAATTTCATTTGGTTTAAAACATCATACTTCCTGGGCAAACCTAGTGTCAGGATATGCCCATGCAACTAAAGCTCAGGAGTGTGTAACAGGGAGGAGAGAAAGGGTGTAAGTTGAAACCAATGCTACTGCGCATGAAGTCTTTTGTCACCAGCTGCCTCTCGCCTCAAACATCCTCAGATGCTCTCTAAGACCTTAACATATTAAATAATACCTAACAATGATGGAAAAGAATAAACACTGCTATTTCTTTATGGCACTTGTTGAATTGGTAAATAGTATTTATGGACAAATGATTACCTTTTATCAATTTGTCTAACTGATGAGTTTTTATGTCTTTAATTTATACATAACAGTTTATTTAAAAGTATATATGATAGTGAAGAACATTAAAAAGTACTTTGAGTGTTGTCATCAGCATTCTAGTGAAGGAGAAACTCAGTCATCCAATCCCCAACCAATAACTCATTTGACTATATATTGTATCAGTATGATTAAATAGAAAAAAAAAAAAAACATAAAAATAATGTAAAAAGTATTCCAAACACTTCAGTGCTTCTTTTTCTGTCAGGAGATGTTCTAAGAGTTTTACATAGATTACCTCATTTAAACCTCACCACAAATCTAAAAGGCAGATATTATTGTTTTATAATATTATAATAATAGCTGATACTTACTGACCACTTACTATGTGCTAGCCACAGTTTTTACAGAACTAATTAATCCTAACAAGAACCTTGAGATAGAAGGGTTATCCTGACTTATACAGATGAAGAAACAATGACACAAAAAGGCAAAGTATATTCCCCATAGTCATAGAACTAGTAAGTGGGAGTTGGAGGGACAGGGGGACGACTGGGTCTAGGAATCAGGGAACCTGAAATTTTAGAGCCTAAGACCTTGAATGAGTCACTGAGTCGAAGGTTCCTCATCTCTAACATGGATCTAAAAATAACTGCTCCTCTCCCTCACAGCGCCATTATATGGTCAAAATGAAAAAAGGAGTGTAAATAATTAACTTGGAATTTCCCTTATCCTTAAAGCATACAATTTCAAGTCACTAGGGCTAAATGACAGGCTGTGTGTCAATTAAACATAAAAGCCATATTTCTCCTCTGTGGCTTTTTGTTTCTTCGCTTCCTTTAACAATTTCTGACATTTTCATAAGCTTGTTCAAAGAAAGCAAGCCATGCCATTTTGAGAGCAAAGATCAATTTACTTTATAATTGACTGGGTAAAATGTCAAGAAAACGAAGAAACAGAAGAGTATTGGTGTTGGCTGCAGCTATAAAAAAACCCATCATAACTTGAATAAAAGTTCTTAGAAAGAACTGTCGGAAAGAATCTTATGTTCAAAGATGTTGCAACATCGGCTATAATATTTATCCCTGAAATCAAATAGGCACCAATTGGCTCATTTTAGTTCAGTGCTTTCTGAAGGAGACCTAATCTCAGAGGGAAGGACAAAGTAGTAGGGACTCTGTGTCTCCATCACAGGACACCGGTCTTAAGGAGTCCCCCTGCTCACACCTCCACACCCACACAAGGCTCCAGTCGCACAAAGGCAAGACATGGGAATACCAACCCTCCCAGGAGTGAAGATTGGCATCTATGCATGAACACATACACTTCTGAGTGGCCCCTCAGCTTGGTTTGAAAGATAAGATTCCAGAGCTAGAGAGGAGTTTTTAATAATTTTACATATTATCTACCTCTGTTTCCCCTTCTATAAAGATGGCTGGATGGTAATAATACTTAATGTTTGTTGAGTCCCTCCATATGTGACAGACTGTGCCAAGGAATCCAGATTATCTCTCTTAATCCTGACCATACTCCTCAGTGTTGATAGTGTTTTAATTCCCATCTGAAGCATGAGAAATCTGAGGAACAGAGAGGTTAAGAGTCTAAAATTTGTAAGTGACAGAGCTGTGATACAAATCTTTATAACTTAATTTCAACCCCCACACACCATGTTTTAAAAGATAGCTTTTAGGGAGAAAAAAGTGAGTTTATTTCAATCAATAAATCAACAGATAGTTATGACATAAAGTAGTAAACAAGACAGGCATGTCTTGCATCTGTCGACATGGAGCTAACTATCTAGCAGAGAAAACAGATATTGAACAAATAATTTTAAGTGCATTGAATCTTATTTAGAGTTAAATACGTGTGCTAACAAAGCATTTCTCAAGGACCTAGTCCAGGCAGGGGGGATACCTGAGGAAGCAGTGTTGAGATGGAAAGAGGAAGGATGAGTAAGTAGTAAGTAGATAAAAGGAGGATGAAGAGCCTTCCAGAGAGAGGCAGTGGTGTATGTGTGAAGACAGGAAGGCACATATCAATACAAACTAACTCTATATACCACTACCTACATACTATTCGTATACAGGGATGATATGAGTGTTCTGTATTATACAAAGATGGGTGAGGTGAAGCCATCCCTCCAGAAACCAACAATCCAGTAGAACAGATGGTACCATACATAAAACAGTGGTAGGTGGCATAAGGAGACACAAATAAGATGCCAAAGGAAGGCAAAGAAAGAAATTAATATTGACATGGAGGAGAGCTTTTAACTGGTCCTTAAAAGATGGGTATAATTTTCAAAAAGTGGTGAATTCTCTACTGTTAAATTGGGAACAAATGGGAGAGTAGGGGTTAGCCCAGCAGGTGAAGGCTCTGCAACCTCCATGCCCATAAAATATACTGAGACCTCAAATTGAGGGCATCAGAGGTAGCTAATGAAAGTTGAAGCATGGAAACAACAGCAGAGACAGCAACAGGAGACAAAGTAGGAAGGTTATGCTAAGTAAATTCCTGGCATCGTTGCCAATTGGTTCTTACCTCCCCAGACACATGTGATATTAGGAGGGCAGGCTGAGTTTAAAAGGCAGAAACAAGACTGGGTCAGACATCTGCACCCTATGCAGCAATGTTGAAAGAATAAATAGGTTAAAAAGATGTGAGAAAAGATATTATTATACTTCAGAGAATGAGAGCAAAAAATGTAGTCCAGAGACCTTTTTATTGTAGGGACCACAAAGCCCCTAAAACATAATAACTAGTCATTGAGTAAGTGTAAAGAGAATCTGAAAGCCCATGAAATATACACATGAAATGCTCAGAAGCAGAAAAAAGCAAGATGAAAAACATGAACACAGTGAAGAGAAGAACCGACCTGTGACTAATAAAAAATTATCAACTACCTCATACTATATACTCTAATAAATAATAACAGTCAGAAATATACCTGTACAATATGCTTGCAATAAATAAAAACAAATAACAAATGATTGTAGATTATTTATAGTGCCTGAAACATGTATTTTGACATATATTATTTCAACTAATCTTGTAAACCACCTTATGAGATAAGTTTAAATCATGTCAAAACAGAATGCTAGTAGATACTTATCTATTGAGAGATAAATGGCCAAGAAATAAGATTCTAAATACCTAAATCCTGTCCTAAACCAGCAATCCTTTCACAAGTTCTCTGATTAAAAAAAATAATCATAATTCCAAGGAGACAAAGAGCAATTTACTATTCTCTGGAGCTTTGCCCTAAACCTTGACATGGACTCTAGCCTTCTGGTATGGGTCATGCGGAAGACTTCTTTTGCCCTAGCAAAGTAGACTCAAGTGATGACAAAGCAAAGTTAAAGATCTGTACTGCCTCCGGCCACCCCAATCCAAAGCCTATCAGATCTTACCATTCCCATGAAAGAAAAGGCCAACCTAAAATGCATGTGACCATAGGAAGTAGTAGAAATCACAAAAGCAAGAGAGTGGCTGCCCTAGATCTCAGACTAAATGCTGGGGGCCTCTTCCAAGTCACTCTCACTTCACCAGCCATGTGAGTGAGAGATGGCTTGTCCCAGTTTCATGGGGTGTGGGTGAGGGGATCTAAAACAGCTACATTCATGTCTGAGCCAGTCTTTAACCTGGCACAGCCCTTAGGACTGTGTTAACAAAATGAATCCAAACAATTAACAGCAGCATTTCTCCAGAGAAGAAACCCTCAGCTTCTTTCTCCTGCAAAGAAGTGTCAGTATCCCTGTTTTATGGTTAGTTGTCAATGGCTTGACTAAGAGCCTATAATAATGAAAAATGAAACTAGAAATGGAATCCAGATTTTCTACTTCGAATTCCCTGCTCTTAGTTAAAATGAGAACTTCAATGTTTTATTAAATTAAATCTTCATAAACAATTTGTATATTCACAAATAATACCTTTGTTTCCTAAGTCCCATTTTAAAAACTCATTTTGGGGAGTAGAAATGCCTGAAGCAAGGCATATATTAGATAAACAGCAATAGTGTCACAATGCTAATGTCTTCTTCAAAACACATTAGTGCCCAAGTAGAGACTTGAGACTGAGGACCGCACTCTAATTCATACTGCTCTATTTGCTGCATGTGAGGAGCACACTGAGCAGCTGCAGACCTGAGTCCACATATATTTAGTAACCTTGAAGTTAGGCCTCTAGCTCTTGTGTCCCTCAATACCTTTGCAAACACAGGAGAAAGCTCCAGTATTTGGAAATCTTGTTCTAAGAGTCAAGGTTCTGTATCAAGGGACTAGTATGCCCTGCCAATAAGTTGATGGTTATATTTTGGAAGCCATTTTAATTTAATAGTTTGCCTCAGGAGAGCTTGTTTGGTTTTAATAAAAATCCTCAATAAGGATGGATGACCCAGCACATTATTTCTCTTGCTTCTAATTTAAGAATCTGGTACATAAAAGCATAGAGAGTGTGAAGGAAATGGATCATGACCTTATGACAGTTGGCATGATTTCTGAGGCAGGTGTCAGATAGGTTCATAAGCAACAATCTTGCCAAATCTTATCAAAACCTAAAAGACAAAAAGAGAAGAAAAATACACACTTTATAATTGACATCAAAAAGGAAGTCATTTTATTTTTAGTACATTTGCTTTGGAGGGAGAGCCAACTAACTGGAAAGAGTCCATAATTTAACCAACATCAGATCTCCTTACTACATTCCCCATTGAAACTTAATAAATGTTAGTTTCCAGATTTACTGACTTTATAGTTTTCTCCAGTTAATGATCAGCAAACACCTTTTATTACTTTAAATGAAAACAAAATGAAGACCTGAAATCTCATGATCAAGAATTGATTTCTGGCAGATAAGCAAAACCATTTGGTCTATTTTTATGGTTGATATAATTGTATTCAAAACCCATAAACAATGTACATCCACTTCAATACTTTTTCAGCCTGTCTTTGGTCATAAACTTTAATTAAAACAAAACATCCCTTAGGTAAATCAAAGGAAGTGCCATTGAAATAATATAAACACCGAGGAAACCTTGGGCTATTTCCATGCTCAATTCTGATTAGATGGAAAAGCACCAAGCACTTGTGTCAGTAGACCAACCAATAGAGTTTGTGATTATGAGAACTTCCTCTAGTATTAAAGATCTTTGGCATGGTTTCTGGGAAAAGTTGTACCAAATTTCTCCATTCCAAGCGAAGGTTTCCACTTGGAGGATGTGGTATCTATAAAGGCTATCTTTCATGAGCAGGGTGTCCAATATTTAGCTGTCGGAAGACCTGTCTATCTAAAGCCTCAAACTGTCTGTTCCATTTTGCTGATGTCAGAAACTTATGCTGGAGTTCTGGCAAAGAAAACATGTTTTCCATTACACCCACACTAAAGTGTTGATTAAGGTGGCACATGTCACACCTAGGAGTAGCCAGCACTCAAAAACAGTGTAGATTTTTTACAGATGCTGAAATTGTTTCTAGAAAATTCAGCATCTTAATTTCTTTTTTCTATTATTTTAGCCTGTCTTTCTTTCCTTCCTTCCTTCTTTCCTTCCTTTCTTCCTTCCTCCCTCCCTTCCTCCCTTCTTCCCTCCCTCTCTCCCTCCCTCCTATCCTCTCTCCCTCCCTCCCTTTCTTCTTGCCATTGTTTCTTTCTTTTTTCTTTCTTTTTAAGATACAAAAAAACCAGGGTGCTTTGTGATTATTTTCAAGCTAGAACTTAATCATATCTGATTTTTCATTGTACCATAGTCAGGAATTTCCTTTTTATGTGTAGTCATAGAAACTTTTGATAACTGACAAGAGGCAAAGATGTCAAATTTTACTTGAGATCTGGTGCTTTCTATAAAATATGCTTCCTATAAGAAAATTAGTCTTAACTTTTTCAGAATTCTGAGCCCTTTTAAAATATATCAAAACCATATATTCTTTCTCAGAAAACAATAGTGCAGGATCACAAACCTATGTAGAACACTTTAGAGTTCCAAAGACCACTGTTTATAGCGAATCCAGATATAATCATATGGTTGAGATTGAATTTTTAATGATAGATAGAAATAGAATCTCTTCACAAAATGTAAATACTGATGAGCCCATGTAATTTAAGCAGTTGTCAGAAGTTGGTAGAGTCTTCTCATTCAGGAAAGTAGTAAAAAGCAAAGGTTATCCCAAAGGCTAATGAGCCCTTATGTGTAAGTCTCCTATGAAAAGTCAACTCCTTAGAGAGTATATAGGTTTCTAATGGCCATTAGACAAAACTACATTGCTTTCCTTTCAGGAAATACAGACAGTGTCTGAAAGTGACAATAACTATGGTTGCCAAATTTAGCAAATAAAACATAGAACACCTAATTAAATTTGAAGTTTAGATAAATTATAAATAACTTTTTGTATGTCTCAAGCATTGCATGGGACATGCTTACATTAAAAATTATTTGTTGTTTATCTGAAGTTGAACTTAACTGGGTGCCTTGTATTTTAATTGGACATAATAATTTGATCCAATAATTCACAATCACATCACTGGCTAATTCTGACAGTGGGATCTGGTTTCTAATATTTACTAAATAATAATTAATGAGAATTACCACTAGGTTTCACAATGCCATCTCAGTGAACTCTTAGGCTACCAGCATGTAAGGTAAGCCAGATGAGACTGATATTTACCATTCTGGTTTTTTCCTCTAAGTAAATGACTCTGGTTCATTAATTCAGTTCTTCTTTTTTTCCTCTTACCCCTAAATCTGGGTATTTGACAATCTTAACTCTCGACCTTGTCTATTCTTTATACTTTCCAAATTTCTTTGCATTTTCATTTACCCCACTCAATGACTATCCAATCCACATTGCTGTTCATTCTAACTCCAGACTGCTTTTTCCATTTACTAGCTGAGCCTTATCCAGAATGGACTCAATCAAATGGATTAATAGCTCAACCTACCACCAAATAGCAAAGCATCATTTGTCCTCTTATTTCCTTTTTTCCCTTATTTTACATTCCTAGAATTAGTTAACTATATCTATCTGTTAAATATTTTCCCATCAACTACCTCCTTTCATTTTCCTTTCCCTTGACTCTAGTTTATATCCTCATCACCTCTTTCCAGCATTATTGCATTAGCCTTGAATTCACCTCTCCACTTCTAGTCTTTTGCCATGATAGTGCATCTACATCATGGTTACATTAATCTTTCCTTCCTATTTAATTATTTATTGAATGTCTATCATGTATATACAAAAACAGTAGGACTAATTTTTGCCTTTAAAAAAAAGTGCTTTCCAGTGGAGGAGGCAAAAAAAAAACACACAGAGAGCTACAGAAGAATACAATCAGCCTTATGATAGACAATAGCACAAAATACAGTGGTTATAGAAATATGTTAGGGGTGTGTAAAGGATGGTGTCAGAAAAAGTTTTCTGATGCTTGGATGAGATAACACCTGAACTGAGTTTTAAACTGGATCAGCATTAGCCATTAAATAGGGAGACTGGAGTTCCAGGCAGAAAGAATACCGTGTACAAACACTTGGTAACAAAACAAATGTTACACTTTCAAGAAATTTAAGTAGTCTTGTATGGCTGGGGCATGTGATTCTAAGAAAGGAGGGATGAGGTCATATAGGTAGAAAGGGCCACACCCATGAAAACAGTGGAGAGTCTCTGAAGTATTTTATGTGGTGTGACAACAGGATCATATTTGCATTTTGACAAAAGGCATAAAAGGATATGAAAAATGGTTTGCAAGTAACAAAGCCTGGAGCAGGGAGATGGTGAGAAGCTATTGCAGGTTTCTCTGTGGGAATGATGCATGCCTTTTCTAAATTAGTAGCAGTACAGACATAAGGAAAGAAAAGATATTTAGGGAGAAGAGTTTAGATTACTTGGTGATAGATTATATGTGGAAGGTAAAGGAAATGCATGTCTTTAATTATATGAAGGTTTGGTGAAACTTTCTCTGATTCCCACTATCTACAGTAATGGTTTTCCATGAGGGATGATTTTTCCCTATGGGGAATGTGGGAAAGTCAGGAGACATTTTCGGTTGTCAGAAAAGGGAAAATAAGGAGAGAAAGAATGCCACTCTGACAGGGCACAGGACAGTCTCTCATAACAAAGAATTATCTGGTTCAATATATCCATAGTGCCAATGTTGAAAAACCCTGTAATACAGCATGAAGTGGATCTCTTTCTCTAAAATGTAAGGCTCTTCAAAATATTTCCCAACCTCCTTTCTGGTCTAAATTCCTATAAACTGTAGCCGTCCTATTATTGACCAAGGAAAAACAAGCTATTCCTGATGTTCCAAACATCTTTCACTTTCTACTTTACCAAGTCTACTTTTACTACCATTCTCTCATTCAGGACCATTTTCTCACCCCACACCTCCATCCCATTCAATGGTCAAAATGCTACTAAATGTCTTCTCCATGAAGTCTTTTATAATTTGCACTCCTGGATAAACTCCCTTCCTCCTCAGCATCTATTTCATACCATTCATTACATTGTACCTGGTAAATATACTACTAGTTGATTGACTTTGTCTTAGCCTACTCCTTGAAGAAAGACCCTAATAGGCCAAGCACAGTACCTTCAAAAAAGCAGGCACTCAATAAATATTTGCTAAAATTAAGTACAATTTTCTAAATTGGTTGTCTAAAATCATTAATACCTAGGCTTCTCTTTTATTTATGTGGACAATTCAGAGTTGACAGGTTCTCATTTATAAATGCTAAATAACACATAGTATCAAGAAACTGTAACCAATGCTTAGTTCTATAAATATTATAATTTCTTAGAAAATTGAATATACTTATCATTGTAGCCCATGAAATACCTGAATTTTGTCCTTAGGCTCTTATTCCAGGCCAGGTTTTGGATTTGCTTGGTAGAATAGATGCTTGAGATTCCTTATACATCTTTACATATTGATTTACCTGTCCACCAGGTGTTTTACATTGCCCTCCAATTGCTCATTTTAAGCTATTTAATTCTGCAATGCATGTTTCATTGCTGATATCCTTAGAAAATTTTTCTGCCTGGTAAAATAAAACCTGCTCCTTGTCAGCTTAATAGATGCCACTAAACTACTTCATAGAAACACTGGGAAATATGGATGGCATGGGTGGCCAAGACTTTGCTACTAGATTTTTACTTTATTGCCTTTTGACTTTTACAAGACTTACTTAAGGACAAGGATTGAATATTGCCTAGTCCTCTGAGGGCCATGCATTCATGACAGGCATTTCCTTTGCCCATGCACTAATTCATTTCTCACTACCTCTGAGACAGTTTATTTTTTCCAAACTCTGTAAGGTCTATGAAACTGAAAGGAACCTGTGAATCCCCATGTTACTGTACATGGTGAGGGCAGGCTTAGCAGTTCTGCTTGCTGCTGTCATGTTTGGCCTGGGGGATATGTGTAACAGCCTCAATAACAGAACACGGACAAATGTTCAGCAAGCAAGGTGATTTAGAAACCAAACTACCTTCCAAGCTGTAGAGAAATTATCTCTGTCATATATAGCTGGTAAAAGAAAAAAAAAATCTGGGCAAAGTATCTTTTTCCTAAAGTAGATATTTGTGAATCATCTGTACCAGGATGTTTTGTGCATCCAGATCATAAAGTTATGGCCTATCCCTTTCTCCCAAACAGTTCCACCTTTGTGACCATGGGTCTTAGGGTTGAAGGCCATTTTGTGCTACAAAGAATGAAGGAGATATGCTCTAATTTTATTCTTCTGTCTTAACCTATAATAAGTATCAATTAATACTCTGGGAGATAGATAGAAATAGATAGACAGATAGATAGAAAGATAGAAAACAAAGCCCTAAGAAGCCAATTCTTCCTGAGAAGACTAAAATTAGGGAAGAAAAAGTCTGAATGTTTTTGACGCTTTTTCTTTTTTTAAAATTTAGATGTAATTGACAAATAACATTTTATTAGTTTCAGGTGTACAACATAATGATTTGATATTTGTATATATTGAGAATGATAACCACGATAAATCTAGTTAACATCCAAAGTCTTTATGCTTTTTTTGAAAATAGCTTGTCTAGTCAGAATTACCTCCATTCCCCTTCAACTAGAGTGACATGGGGTAAATGCATTTTTCTTCATTATGCCTGACCAATGTGAACATATTTCACTACAATATAAGACTCTAAAGACCACTGATCACATTTTATTCATTTTTATTTGTCTTCATCACCTGACCCAGAGCTTTATATGTTTTAAGTGTCCAGTAATTGTTATTGATTTTGAAGTTTGTCAGCTTTGTGGTACAGAGGCAGGTGTGGTCTGAAATGGCTCTACCATATCCCTCTAACTACAAGTTCTCTCTGTATATTGATAACTATTGAAACTTCAGTTTTCAGATAAAATGCTCAACTAACATTTATCATATTGTTATAAAAACATAATTGCCTTTCATAAAATTTGAAAAAATACCAAAACAATTATTTAAAAATAAAAATGGAGGGAAATGAAGAAAATAATATTATAATAGTAAAAAACTGCATGCATTTAACTGTTAAAACCACATAATTAATCCAGTTAAATTTAGTGAATGGTATATTTTATCTATGGTTAGACTATCCAAATGCCTATTGTATACATTGTTTTAACCCAGTAATGACATTGAAATGAAATTCAGTAAACTATAAGTAAAGGACATTGAATTACAAATTCATTCTCACACAGGTACCTCTAACAGCTTCCTTCCCAAAATATTCAAGTAACATTCAAGGTCTACATCAGGGAAAGTCCAGCCGACATGAAATGAAACACTTATTTGTCAATTATATGTTAAATATTAACAACTTTTATAACAATGATTCTACATATAAAGCCATAAAACACTTTTTACATCTTCTAAGAACTTTCATACACTGCTTTATCATAATCTTAGGTGAATGGGGCAAATATTATACTTCCCAGTTAACAGATGAAAATATGGAGGTACGAGATTTTAAATAACTTTCCCAAGTACATTCTTTCAGTAAGGGGCAGAGAGAGGAATGACATTCAACAAATTTTAAGGCAGATTGCCTCCCTCTTACATCTATTTCATCAGAATATATGTAGCAGAGTGCTAACGTATTATAAACACTCAATTATTTCAAACATTCATTTATTTGAAAGTGATTTACTCAGCATTCATAATGAAAGAAGGAATAAAAGTCATCTGACTGTAAGACCAGAGTATTATCTTAAATGTATAGATAGTACATTCAGAAGCAAGGTGTAGAAAGCTGTGGTGCAACGGTCAGATTTCCCTTCAGGACTGAGGAATTCTTTCTCCCAACTGAGATCACAGCTCTGTCTCCCTACAGACATTGCCCTTGGCCAAAAAAGAATTTTGCTCAAGTTTATGTTTCCGCCTAGGGACAGACTATATTTAATGACTGGTCAATGAAAGGTTACAAAGTCTGGGCTCTTTGCCTCAATTTAGGAAATCTCTGAAGGATCATTCCAGCTTTCGCACCCCCAGTGAGATGATTTGAAACTGTTACTGCAATCACATTGTAGCTCAGCTTCATCAGCTCCCCAATCCTGCTGCCCTTAATCCTGCACAGGTGTTGCTCCTGAGAAGACTCCTTTATAAACCTCCTGCATTCAAATCTTCAAATCTTTAGCCTGTTTCCCCAGGATCCTAAACTGTTACAGTTGGTACCAGAATCCTATTGAGTAGAATGGGATTTTCATTTCTATATACATCCAGAGTCCATTCAGTTTTGTTTCAGGTGCCTCTTGGTCACTTTGAGCTCCTACAATCAGGAGATGAGCAGGTAAAGAAGACAGTTACTACCCTAACAGAGATGATTGACCCTGGTAATCAAGTCTATTTATGCACCAAAAGTACAAGGAAGAATGATTTACTGAGGTATCTCTTGGCAATCCAGTGGCGAGTTTTAACGGTAAATGGACAAGTACCTCAGCCATGGCCTGGGAAGCGTATGATGACCATAGGCTGATATGGTCTTGCAGGTGAGCCACCTGGACAAGCTAAGCTATAAATCAAAAGTGAGGGAAAATACAGACTGCAAAGTTAAATAGGGAGATGATGAGTATCAGGTACAGCTTTGAGACCAGCTGTTCTGACTAGGGTTAGAGTTCCTTCAAACTTCCTCTTGAAAGTTTCTCCAGGAAAAGAAACCAACCAGGATGGAGTAACTCTTCCCAAATGGGATGAATTGACTATATGAGGCAAGCAGATTTAAGTGACAGAGGGAGTGGACTGTACTGGATTCTATGGTGTGCCCCCCGAGACCTCTCTGAGGACAAAGCCATTTATTTCCTCAACTGTGACTCTCTGCTGAGAATTGTCCTTGGCCAAAAGGACATTGATTGACCCTTCCTCAGGGATAAAACACATCCATTGATCGATCATTGCAAGGGTTCAATCCCCTTGCCTCCATTTAGGACATCTCTGAAGGGATATCCCAGCTTCAGAGCTCTCTGTGAGTTGACTGAAGCTACTGTTGTAACTGGATCACAGTTTGATTCCTCCCCCCGACCCAGTCCTGCTTCCCTTTGCTATTCAATAAATGGCCTGTAACCAAATAGCCAAATCAGTCTGTTTCCCAGGGTACCCCAACTTTGATAACCAAGAATCTAACTGAATATCACGGCAACCTTTATATTATAAATCTTAAAGATCGAAAATTTTTTCTCTTCCTCTGGGTTAAAATTTGTCATTCAGTTGACAAAAGCAAAAACAAAAAGGCAAAATTACATTTTTGTTCCCTGATGATTCTGGCTCTTGGGTTATGATCACCTTACTTATCAGAAAATTGACTATCACACCCTTGAGCTTTAATTTCATCTTATGTAGTCTTTTTTTTTCTTTTTCACAAAAAATATAAGGCTCGTCTGCCTGCTGACTCAGAACCCATGTGATAGCAGGTCTGACAAAATAGATCTTCATGATCTATTAAATCAATAATCCATGCACTAAAGAAAATTTACACTATGAGTTCCACTCTACTCTCCAATATGCATCACTAGAAAGCTTGGGGGGAAAAGCCAGCTGCTGCAACTGGTGCATAAAGAGGTAATTTCTAGGTTTTTTTTCTTATGTAATACTGGAGTGGAATTTAATCCTAAGGCATTCTAGTCAATCATATCAAAATTTAGCATCACAGAATCAGAGAGATATCAAATTGAATGGGACCTCAAGAGATCATTTCATGCAGCCTGACTTAAAGCAAGGTTTGCCTGAATTATTTCAAATACATTATTTTATAAGATGTTTTTACAGTTTTCAAAAAAATTTATCCATTCCAGGACTGCCAAATCCTCATTGATAGTAAATCCACCTACATGAAATAGAATTTTTTTTTCATTTCCTTATATTGCATAAGTAATGAATTTGGCCAACATCTTTCAATCATCTTTCCTATACTTAGAGAAAAGAAAGACTTTTCTTTAATAAGCTTGTTTTAACCTGTCATTAGATCTTGTTTTCTAAGCTTTCATCTAAGTTTTGAATCTTCCTGTTAAATATAGAGGGGGTAGAGTAAAAATATGACTAACTGAATAAAAATTGTTAGAGTCTCACCATTGACATTTCATCTTATGAACACTAATCAAAGTTGATTAATTTATAGCTGACCCAGTTGACTGACTCACTAAAATCCCCATTCTTAACCATGGGGTAACAAGCAAGTGAAAAAAAAGTGAACACAGTAAGGACAGTGGACCAAAACCATAGGAAAAGAGCTTAGGTTCTCAGTGGCATCTTTGAGCAACTGAATCAAGAGCAGCGATAGCCTATCTCCTAATTTCTTTTTATTATATGAGAATAATAAAACCTTGTTGCCATCACTATTCATCAGATGTTCTATTACTTGGGTCCCAGCACAATTCTAATTAATACCATGATCATGATAATGAGATATTTATTGTGTCACATCTACAAATAATGTACATCCCAGCACCAGTCTTCCCTTCTTAGCACAAATGTTCAGTCAGTGGTCCACTACTACCTCTTTATATTATTTTCATTAATGCAAAATATTTCTCAAATATATATATTATTATATATAAGCTGTTTTCCCTCCCTAACAGCACCACTCTTAGTCCAGGAAGGGAAAGAAAATGATGATTGCAGTGATGGTAAGAGAAAAGGCATAGGGTAAATTACAGGGTCTTTGGTTTCAATATTACCATATGCTACACATGGGGATTTTGAATGAAATTTCTCCATGCTGGCTTTGAGTGAGTGGGTGAAGGGAGGGATGTGGGCAGTGAGAAGAATCCTTAGTCATCTCAGGATCCAGTTGTGTCTGAATTGTTTTTTTTTCTGTGTGCGTCATTTCCTTTTTTTTTTTTTTTTTTTTTTTTGCCACATGAAAAGTAATTAGGGAAATATATTGAAACCCCACTAAAATTATTTTTTTCTTTAAATTTCTTTGAATTTCTGGCAAATGCAATTTCTTTCCCATCCAAGAATGATTAGTATTAAAAATCAAAGATCTGAGTGGTCCTATGGCTTCAATTCCAGTGATAGCATCATAATGAGATTCTAGATCTTACCTGTGTGGCCATAGGAGGCAGGCTTTACAAAAACCTTGTAATAGCAATGTTATCAGTAGGCTTAGCATAGTATCTTTCTTAACACCACCACTACCGTGACTATAACCATAGTTGATCGCTATGGTATCTTCCTTTGGTGTATGTTATTTATTTCCTGATTTCTAGAAACAAACTTACTTTATAAATGTGAAAATACATAACTAATTGAGAAACATGACTTTCCATGCTAATTTTTTCAGATATTTGTACAATTATAAAAAAAAAAAACAGATATTACACACACACACATACACAGAAAAAGAGATAGAGAGAGAGAGAGAGAGAGAGAGAGAGAGAGAGAGAGAGAGAGAGAAAGAGAATAGGGAATAATTATGTACAGTGTAAAATGCTGAATTATTTAGTTTTTATTAGAACATTTTCTTATTTCTAAGCTTATAAAAGTATCAACCATCTCCAGTGAGCTTTAAAAAAAAATTTAGGGGTTGACAATTGAAGAAGCTAGAACTTGGTAAGAATTCTTAACTTTTGGTGTGGCTTTGCTAACATAGACAAAGAAAAAACTCCACCCTTTGGAAAATGAGACAGCCCTGGACTCATTATGAAGGTGTACAGACATAATTCAATTACCTAAAATATTCTGTTCCTCTAAACACTATTTTTAATCAAGACATTACTATAAAATCATACTAGAGGCCATCATAGAAATGTAGATAACATATTAAAGTTTATCCGTCATGCTTATCATAATTCAATAGAAACATGTAAGATCACTGATAAGTAGAGTTCTTTCACCTGAAGGAACTTCTTTAGCTATTAAATGGTCAGTACAATCCTTTACTTTAAAAAGGAATTTATTTTCATTATTGAAAACTATAAAACACAGTTTCCCTAAGAATGCTCTGTAAAAAATATAATAATTAGTGAACAAAAGATGCCAAACTCTATCAAGATTTGTTGGCGATTTGCTACAATCAGCCTAACTTAGGCACAAGTTTGTTCCTTGCTCAATTCTATCTAAAGACTACATAATGAAAAACCTTTTGACAAGTTGATTAATAATACTGAGCTGTTAAAGTTCAGCTGAGTGAGCAATTAAACATTCTAAACAGCAATGAACCTTCAGAAAGTAATTTATGATAATTTTATGCACAAGAGCGCAGTGGCTTTTTAATTTGATAGAATGTTAGTAGCACGAATTTCTAACAAGGAGTGTCAGGGTTCCATACATCACTGAGATTACTTAAACATTTCAAACGTGGCTGATGAATGAAGTTTCTTGAGATGTGGGGAGATACAGAAGGTGTTAGAAGGTTGAGATTATTCATCATATCAATTATTGAGAGTGGATGCACTGACATAGTACTCCCTGATCATATTTTATGTCCACCGTAAAGATAAGTCAAGCTTGAAATAACAGACTTACCCAACTACAATATGTGCAGGTAATTCAACTCTCTTTACCTCTCTTTACTTCCCTCCCCTTCTTCTTTACACCTTCCTTCAAACTCATTGCCCTTCTTCTATTCCTACCCAGACTTTAAAATATCCACACCACTTGAAAAATCATTATGGAATAACTAAGAATAAGGGCAAGAAGAGAAAAAGAAAGAAAAGAATGTGTAAAGAACTAGAAACATAAACTCAACAGAGTGAGAAAAAAACTGATGTAATAATTTAATGCAGCCCCCATCTTTTCACCAATGCACATATATGCAACACACACACACACACACACACACACACACACACACACCCCAAATTTGGAAATTCCCTCTACCACATCTCAAATATGTAAGTCTCCTTGACCACATCCCCAGCAACAGCCATCTAGCCTCTTCTTCAGCACCTCCATTATTTAATTTAAAAAAACCACATCTCTGGCAGCCTTTTTTCTTTTCAGACCATGAAAAATATGGTCTGTTTTGAGCAGAAGTGAATGTCTTCTTACTTCAATTTCTACCCTAGAATCCCTGAATTTTAAAACCAAAGGATACCCTGGAGATCACTTTGCCTTGAGCTCTCACTTTTAGCTCATGGAGCATGATGTAACCTGTTGACATGATTATTTGACCCACACATTTTTTTCTTCTTTCTTTTAATTTAAATGAATTACCCACCTTGACAAACAGCTATTTTACACAAAATCTGGATTTCTAGCTTGAAAAACTGAAAAATTAAGAGTTTTTAAAACACTCGTACCTCCATTCCTAAATAGTTAAATTTAACTGGAGCTTAGTAGCAGCTGGCCATTTAAAGGTAACATGCTCTCTCCAGTTCATTACAAGCCCCACAATCCCCTATAGTCTTACACTTGGGCAGATTTACTCCTGAATGATACCAGCCTAGACGATGTAGAAATTGGAGTTTGTGTTCCCTGACTTAGATTAACCTCTTTGTTTTATAGTCAATGAGATAAAGTCAATAGTAATAACCTGATCTAATCAATGTCACCAGCTAGTTAACGGCAGATCCAAGATCTTTCAATTCCTGATCCGGTGGTCATTTCATTATACTATAGTTTTAGCTCATCATTTTTCTCATCACTTCTATGTGTTTTCTTTTAGTGTAAAGAGAAAAAAAATACATTAACCTGATCTTAGTACTAGTTACGCCTCTACATCGATGTCCATTTACTGAAATAAGATTAACCAGGCTAAATTTAGCAACTAAATATTTTTGACCTGGGGTGATTTTTATCTACTTGGTTCTCTCCATCTTTGATACAGATTCCTTATCTAAAATTAAAGTAACACATTAATTAAAAATTATATCACTAGAGTAATAGCAAGTATGAACTGTCTTTATACCTATTTGTTTTTCTCCTATACATATTATATAGCTACACAGCAAATATCAAATGCTGACACAAAGTCAGCTGTGTTTCTCTGCTACAAACACAGAGACAGAGTTGAAGATCACCGTGACTATTTCCTAATGCTTTTATTTCATCAAATGGGTTGGAAAACAAAGCCAAACAAATAAACACAAGCTCATCTAGCTATCATCTCTGCAGATGTCATTTCTTGGTAATGTGCTATTATAATTCATGTCAGGTAAACACTCTTGCAGATGAAGTCGGAATTATTCAAGCAAGTTTCTCCATACCATCCTGTAAAGCTGTTCCCCTCACATGGGAAACTTTCACAAAGACTCCTTGTTTACAGAGACCATGTGCCTCATGATCCTCTTTTGTGTTTCTCCCTCCCTGGTACTGAGCATATGTTTTTAATGTTAACACTCCCTCATCTATAGAGACCATCTGCTTATTAAAAAAAAAAGTGTTCTCCTCCCTTCTATGCCAGCTTTTTTGCATGGTGAATCCTCTCTGCCAATTCCACAGATCCAGGGGAAGGAGAAAAGGCTATAGTCTCCAGTTCCAAATGAAAGGGTTTGGGGACTTGGGTGGCCTTTTGTAGAAGAAATGAAAGGTATTTGTGTGAATTTGGAGAGAGAAGTGTCACCTGAGGGACTGAAGCTGTGCTTTTCTGCCCATTTAGCCAGTGGTTAAAGCTTGAGAGTCCTATCTCTCCTATATCACCACCACCTAACCCTATGGATGCAGGTACTTTATTTTCTATCTTTGCTTCTGTGCTCAATCTCAGAAATACAGATGTTATGATAATAAGATGGAGGCTGCCCTGAAAACAATACATTTAGCTTTGAAAGTAAAGTAGGGATTGGTCAGGCAGATGACAGTTACAGGCAGAAAAAACTCCAACTGTAGAGGCATAGTATAATAAATTGCTCCGTATTTTCAAAGCTTAGGGTATATATAAAGGAGAAGCAAGAAATACATGAAAGAGAACTGGAGTGAGAAAACTATTGAAGATTAAATACCTCACAGTTATTTAAGGCTGATTTGTCTTGTAAGTCCTGAAACTGAATTTTGATGCCCCTGGTTTGAGGGGGGTTGACCTCAAGTCAAAGAATAAGAAAGGGCAAAAATAGGTGCTGTAGTTGCCTTTGGAGACTCAAAGAGGAGACTATCTTGGCGCAAACTGATTTGGAGTTGTGCATCCAAGAGGATAGGAGTCCTAAAAACCTCAGCTGTCATCATTCTTGCAGCATCTTCTCCACCTAAACCACAGCTACTGTCAACAACCTCACTCTGTACTGCCTGAAAGAAGATGCGTTGAGAAAGAAAGTTTCAGTGTGATGTGATGAACTTTGCCCCATTGAAGTGGTACCCACTGGTATTTGAAAGCAACTTTATAACTTAATTGGGAGTTAGTAGTGAGAAGTGGGCAGTGGTGAACAGCACCAAAGGGTAAGAGAGTGAAACACATCTCCTCTGGACTGAACTACCAACTCTCAACTCTGGAAGGAAAGAAGTAAAAAAAAAAAAAAAAAAACTAGCAGGAAAAGAAAGCTGCTGGGATGCAGGAGCTCTCCTCTCTGCCTTGAGGACGGTATGAAGCCAGGAAATGAACTGGAGAAGTGTTGGTAGTGAACATGCCCAGATGCTTTATTGCATGAACTGATATATTTTTTTGAGTAAAAAGAAGCATAATTAATAATTGTGGTACAAAATCCATTAATCAAACAGTCCAGAGTACAGCAAAACAAATGTTCATGCTACTTAAAAGACACCTAGATTTAAAAATCTTAGTCTCCTAATTGATCTCTTTTCATTAGTCTCTCTGCTTCCCTCACTTCTCCCTTAGCCTTCCGTAATTTAATGATTGGTATCACCGTCCACAAGCTGACCAAAGCCAAAAATTTGATTCCTACATTTTTATTCCCTTGATGTTACTCTCTTGCTTTAACAGCCTTCAAGGTTTCAATGCATGTCCAGTGCATTTAAAAAACCTTATCATGGCTTACAAGGACTTGCATGATTTGACCTCTTGCCTATCTCTTGAAACTCTTCTGATCTCATTTTCCCTCTTTTTTTCTATCCCTCTTCCCTTCTTTTAGTTTCTAGAATAAGCTAAGAACTTTTCTGCCTTGTGGCCTTTGTACAGCTGTTCCTTATGCCCATTATGTACTTCTAGTTCTTCTTACAGCTAGCTTCTCAAGCATCTTCTTCTAGAAGCGGTCTACATTGACCGCATCTAAAGAGGGCCTCTTTCCCTTCACACACACACACACACACACACACACACACACACACACCACAGGGGTGGCCTGTTTTATTTTCTTCACAGCATTTTTCATAGTCTGGAATTATCCTGTTTATCAAGTTAGCTCATGCGCATAAAAACAGACACATAGACCAAAGGATTAGAATCAAGATCCCAGAAATAAACCCATGTATGTATGGTCAACTAATATTTGACAAAGCAAGAAAAAGATAGTCATTTCAATAAATGATGCTAGGAAAACTGGAGAGCCACATACAAAAGAATCAAAGTGGACTCCTATCTTATACCACTCACAAGAATTAAGTTGAAATGGATTAAAGGCTTAAATGTAAGACCTGAAACTATAAAACTCCTAGAAGAAAACACAGAGGAAAAGCTCCATGACATTGGTCTTGGTGATAATTTTTTAGACATAACATGTGAACACAAGCAACAAAAACAAAACTAAAAAATGAGACTACTTCAAACTAAAAAGCTTCTGTACAGCAAAAGAAACAATCAACAAAATGAAAATGAAAGAATTGTAAAAATATTTGCAAATATTATTAGATATGATAAGAAGTTAGAATCTAAAATATATTAGGTACTCATACGAACTCTATAGCAAAATACAACACAAATAATCTGATTAAAAATGGACAAAAGACCTGAACAGACATTTTTCCAAAGACGACATGCAAATGGCCAACAGATCAATGAAAAGGAGCTCAGCTTCACTTATCATCAGTGAAATGCAAATCAAAACCACAATGGAATATCACCTTATACCTTAGAACAGCTATTATCAAAAAGACAAATGATAATGAGTACTCATAAGGATGTGGAGAAAAGGGAATCTCTGTGCACTGTTAATAGGAATGTGGACTGGTAAAAACCACTGTGGAAAACAATATTGTGGTTTTTCAAAAAATTATAAATAGAACTACCATGTGGTCCAGCAATCCTACTTCTGGGTATATAACCAAAGGAAATGCAATTATGAACTAAAATTGATAACTGCACCCTATATTCACTGCAGCATTATTTTGAATTGCAAAGACATGAAAACAACCTAAGAATCTATGAATAGATGAATAGATAAAGAAGATATGATATATATATATATATATATGCATATATATATGCAATGTAATATTATTCAGCTATAAAAAGAAGCAAATCCTGCCATTTGCGACAAGAATGGATTGTGAGGGCCTTATGCTTAGTTAAATAAGTCAGACAGAGAAAGACAAATACTGCATGACATCCTTTTATGCAGAATTAAAACAAAACTCATAAAGACAGAGTAAATTGGTGGTTGTCAGGGGCTAGGGGGGAGTGGGAGAAATGAGAGATGGTGGTCAAAAGATACAAACTTCCAGCAATTATATGATGAATAAATTCTGGGGACCTAGTGTACAGGGTGATGACTATAGTTAACAGTAATGTATCGTACACTAGAAAGTTATTAAGAGAGTAGATCTTAGATGTTCTCACCACACACACACACACTCAAAGGTAACTATGTGAGGTAATGGATATATTAACAAACCTTAACATGGTAATCATGTCACAATATAAATGTACAAAAAATCACCACATTGTACACTTCAATCTTATACAATGTTATATGTCAATTATATTTACAACAAATATAATTTATTGGGGGTGGGGAGTGTGTCTTAAGGGAAAAAAATTTTTAAGTTAGCTCATTGCATATTATCAGGCTCTTCCACTAGTAAGAAAGAAGTAACACTGTTTTGTCCATGTTAAACTGCAAGTAATCCAGCCCAGGACCCACCTCTTAGTAGACACATACTAACTCTTTATTTGAATGAAGGTTGAACAATGTCTTAGGCACTTGTCCACCATTAGAACCTATTGCCATTAATCCAGACAAAGAAGTGAAAAGGGAAAATAACGAGCCCCGCCCCACACACTAAAAAATAAGGCCAAACAAGCTTCACAGGATGAAGTTCTTAGCCTTTCCTTTGACTTCCAACCCACTGCTGAAGAAACTGACTCCTAAAGAATTGTAAGGACCAATATGGGGTCCATTTAAGGGCTCCCCCTTCTAACTTCCAGAATTTCTCTCCTGCTATATCTGGTGTTTCAGAGATATCAGCTTGCTATACTCTGAACGTGGCTAAGAACCAAAACTGGGCCTGCTGGTGAATTTCTCATAGCTCCAGGCTAAACATCTTTAGTTATCTGACAATCAATATGCACGAATGTAATTATTTGTTTTCTAGGAGTTAGATGAACAAGATCATTCTAAACTCCTGTGTTATTAATACATGGTAATGAAAGTGAAATATTAATGACTTAGTCAAGTGTATTAAGAATTTGAAGTGCTGTGCAAACTGAAAACTTGCATCTAAAGGAGAAAAAAAGCTCAAATGCACCAGATGGCTTGGTGACAGCCATTTTATCTAGTGCAATCTCAGCAGATATGTTTGATAGCCTTCAGGAAAGGCCATTGAGTATGTAAGGGAGGGTGCTGTACCTGATTGTCTGGGAGGGCCAGGCCCAAACACATCAAAAAGATGGAGATGAACTGTGCTCAAGTGTGTGCAGCCCTGAATGAGATATTAGGGCATTTCAGGCCGTCAGTGAATTTCAGTGGCAAAGTCTGTTGGTTTGTCCCCCTCCCCTGCACCGAGCTGTCATTTGAATGCCTGGCCTTACAGTAAAGATCTTCATACATCTTAAAATGTGATGGAGTAGAAAGAGCCCCAGAAGAAGAAGAGTCAGCAGAACTGAGCTTGAGCCAGCCTGACCCTGGAGGAGCTAAGTGGTCCTGAGCAAGCAGTATCACGTCTTTGGGTTAAAGTTTCCTCATCTCCAATCTGCAGATGAAAAAAACCTACTTCTCTAACTTTCTGGAATTGCTGAAAAGAGATAACATTCTTTAATAAATAAACAGACTATGCAAAAAGCTAAGGATAAAATTGTTCAGAGGCTGGATTTATTTTCTCAATTCTGTTACATTTTTGTGCCTGAGTTATCCATACTTTTACAAGAGGTACATCACTCAATATCAGTTTCTTCTTGTAGTAAAAATTTACTCGAGTATTGTCTTTCTTTTATTATTATTATTTTGGGATAATCTATATACCAGGCACATATATGCCTGTTTCATTATTTTAGTATGCTATCCTTAATGCATTCTATTTGATAATTTCAGGATTAATTAGGAGTACTGACATAAAATGCCAGGAGTGATCTATCTCTACAGATCTATACAGTTATATCTATCTATGGGTAGATAGATCTCTCCTGTCATTTTACTCCTTAAAAGAAAACCAATTAATTAATGTATTCATATTTTCCCCAATCTGGTGCTATTAGCTAAATATCCACTAGCCACAATTTCCACGCTCCATCAAGGATCTGGAATGATGGCTTGCCCTAGAGCAAGCGGAAAGAATTGGCCCATGTCACATGACAGAGAACAAAGTGCAATAATAATTATAGAAATAATTGCTACTTTTTCCTTAGGAAGAATGTTCCCCTTTCTTGTACTTTTGTCTATTATGATCCAACCAACTCTATGGAGAAGATGCCCTTTGAATCAGGAAGTATCAGCTAGACAGGAAACTCCCCAAGAACTAACTGAGAAGCTGAAACTCCTATACCGTTCTCCAAAGGTAGCTTAAAGCATAAAGAATGAAGTGTTAAAAGGACTGACAGAATTTTCTCATTAGCTAATACCCATTTCCTGTCCCCAATAAACCATAGAAAACGGTTAACCACTGGATGTTACTAAAGGAGTTCGAAATGTAGGAATCCTCTAAATTCAACAGCAATTTTCATTTGCTAATCCTTAATCTCCTATTTGCTAAATTCTGTTTCTAACTCCAAATGTATAACTTAGATACTTCTGGATTTTATCGCCAGTTATTTTCCCTGGCTCTGTCCTAATGATTTTACCTTATAACTACCCTGAGTTTGTTTATTTATCCACCTAACAAATATTTACTGAGAGCTAGCTATGTACCTAGCACTGGTCTGGGCACTGAAAAGAACATACGTGAACACAAAATCTCTACTTTCAAGGATCCCATAATTGAGTCAGTGTTGACATCATTCAAAATCTTTAATGATCTGATCATCAACATACACAAATGTGTGTATAGGCTATGCTTCAATAACAAATAAGCCCCCAAAGATCAGTGGCTTAACACAATGAAGGTGTCTTTCTCATTCATGTCACAATCTCATGCAGGTTGCATGGCTACTCTGCAGATCTCTCCAAGTAGAGACTCAGAGAACCAGGCTGCTTCCACTGAAAACTCTGCAATCTCACTCTTTCATTTCCAGCCATAGATATTTAACATACCTCTTACTCTCTCTTACTTCCAATCCAGAATGACATATTACTTCTGCTCATATTCAATTAGTGAGAATCACACAACCTCACTCAAATACACAGAAGCTTTGAGATACTGAGAAGCACATACATTTTTGGTGAACACTAACATTCACTGATAGTCTTCTAAGAGAAACATGAACAACCCCTAGACCGTCATATTACTTCATATTTTGAAATACATAGAGAATATTATTGTCTATATAAGCTAATTCTTAGCACAATGTCTGATACATAGCAGGCATTTAGTAAATTTTTGATAAATATAGCAAAGAATAAATGATATCAGTGGCAATAATAATTTATAAAAATGTCAAAGATATGCATAACTAAAATGTTGCTTAAAAATGCAAGAAAAACAAACACTATACCATTTTATATTTCCCTTAACCGGCCAGTAAGTTGTATACATAATAGGTACTTAAAAGATGGGAGCAACCACCTTGAACTGGCATAGGCAAAAATGTTATTTTGTTTTGTTCTGTTTTAAGGTAGTAGGATTTGACTGGCAAAATGGTGAAGATTTGGACAAGATAAAAGGTCATACATGATAGAGACATTTATATCAAAGATATACAAGTAGGCAAATACAAAGTATATTTGAGAATCAGTAGGTCAAACAACCTGGTAGGATAAGAAAATTGATACAGGGAAGTTATTGTGAAAGAAGTTTGGAGAAGGCTCAAAAATTGAAGCTTAAATAATTATCTGCTGCACATAAGATAAAAGTTTTGAACAGAAGAGTAGCAACCTAGATGTCACAGAAGGTACTTTTGGCTCCTGTTGCTGTCCTCAAACCCATTCTAGATATAGTTCTTAGACCTAAGTCTTTCCTCAAAATAAAACAGAAGTGTAAGTAAAAAAAAAAAAAAAAGTCTTGTTCTTAGCCAATGTAAAATAGCTGCCCAACATTATGGCAATGTCAAACAATATGAACTAAGAGGTATAGAGCATAAAATTAATATAGCAAACTTTGGATAGTCTTAAAATCCCTGGGCATCTTTGAAGGACAAATAATTCAAAGATATGAAATTAGAGCTAGCTTGGGTGCATTAGTCAAACCGGATATGTTGTTTAATTACAGAAAAACAATTTATACATATTTATAATTTATTTATGATTATATTGAAAATATTTATTTTGGAGAAGGAGTAGGTACAGATAAATGGATACAGGTAACATCATTGTTTTTGTGATCCTCTTTAGAAAGTTTGTTTCGAAAATCAAATTTACAAAAAAAAAAAAAATTGAACCATGGGAGTAGTTGTTCAATTCACAAGCATATCCAGTAACTATTTATTTTAAATGTTTTTTTTCTGATGTATTTAAATATGGTTCTACATTTAAATATTTCACATCAAAACTAAAAGTAGTTTGCAAAACATTTGGTTAGAAAGTTTTTCCTTGGCAACATTGCTCGATTTTATCTGTAATTAACACCAAAGTAGGTCATTACTTTGTTGCGGGTTAGAGGTTAGCTCAGACATTTGCAATCAATCCACATGACATTTAGTCTCATGAAGCTACTTATTTTATGCAAGGAAAAAGGAACAACTAACAAGTATTTTCAATTAAAGAATATTGCAAAATGTATTTGAGTAACAAATGAACAAATGACAGGACTGAATCCATTTAGTCAATATCCTATCCATAATCTAGATGTGGTTTTCAAACCTTGGAGTACCACACAATTGGTGAGCCATGATACTGCACTGTTGAGAAAAGGAATAGCATAGCATAGCATACATAGCATGGCATGGCATGGCAAGGCATAGTATGGCATTGGCATGACATTGATATGGCATTGACATAGCACTGACGTAGCATAGCATAGCATAGCATAGCATAGCATAGCATAGCATAGCATAGCATAGCATAGCATAGCATAGCATAGCATAGCATTGCACAGTGTAGCATTGTATAGCATAGCATAGCATATAACCAAACATAACTCAAGTGGTAAAGGCAGATATTTAAGAAAATGTTTTAGTTATGTACAGGCATGCATATATAGGGATGCAATATAAACTTTTTTACTATAGATCAGGGTCAAAATATTTAAAAATCACTGACCTACAGGTATTGTAAAGAACATACATAATTTTAAATAATCATGTCAAAAAGAAAAACGTTGTTAGTATCTGTGGTGATTATAGCATAGAATCACATCTACAAAAACACATTTCTTCTTAAGGATGCTAGGTAGATCTTAAGAGCACCTGAGTATTTTCTAATCTTTTTCACAGACAAATTCCTCTCTACATTATGCTAGGTCTAGTCCTTCCTGACAGAGAAAAAACAAAACTGGGATTAAGTGGTTCTGCTTTATCTGTTATCCTTACTCCATTTAGCAGACCAATGCCTTTATTTTTTTTCTGTTTTGAGCACAACTGAAATCCAGCTCTTTTTGTTTAACCACCTTTCACCTGACTCCACTCCCTCTGACTTTAGTTTCCTGATCCCATTCTAATTGACTTGTGCCAATCTCTATATTGATCCTGGGTCATGTAACCTTTCTTTCATTTTTGGCTAATGACTGTTGGAAAGATTAATTCATTTGCAATCTCCTATGCAGCAACAGGAAATTATTTAGCTGTGTCTCCTTCTCCTCTGTTATTTGCAATTTCATACCAGCATATGATTTTGCCTGTCTCCTTTGGGGCCCTTTGGTGAGCAATCTTGAACCTAGCTTTCCCAACATTTCACCCTCCCTTGTCTATATCCTTCCCATGTTATTAGGACAAATCTCTTACTACACCACTACTGTTTTATTATCCACTGACATCTGGTCGAATTCATTTTTTTAAATGTCTACTCCTTAGTTCTCAAAGATGCTTTTGGCTTTTTGGTAAATTCTTCATTTTCTCCTGCCTTACAGGACCTTTCTCCTTGGCATCTATGCGTGATTCTTTATTCTTCAATTCAATTTGACCACTAAAGCCTTGTATCTATTTCCTGCATAATAAATTCTTCAGATTTCAGTATGTCCTATATAGTTTTTCTCTTGACGTTATTCTCTACCTACCTCTTTGCTTTCCAAAAATGGTGACCTAGTTTAAGTAGGCCTTCTGTGAAGATAGCTTTCATCATTTCCTGAAATATTAGTTTCTCTGCAGTTATTTCACTTTTTACAAAGTTATGAGCAAGGGAGCCACTGTGTAATAAACACATGTTCTCTCACTACAATAAATTGTAAAATACTCTAATTTGATAAATTTTTAAATTCTTATTTTCTCCTTTACATAAGACAAACAATGTTAATGATTCTGAAGTTCTGTTTCGCCTTCCCTGCCCTCATGCACTGAAGTATTGCCATCTTTTCCATTCCTCACTAGGACATGCCACATACCACTACCATGGCCCTGTCTACAAAGGGGTAGTCAACGACATTTCAGCACAGAATTACCACCAGTTTAGCAAAGGCAATCCAAAGCAGATTTTACCAAATTGTTAACATTGACTTCCACTTTCCTCCTTTTTCTGAATTAATTCTATTTCCCCTTTGTCTGTGTGCCTTTTCCTCAAACCCAATACTCTCATGTTCCTAAGATCACTCCTGACATGGAAAAAGATAAATATGATAGCCTAATTTGCACTATTCTGTTAATGACTTATTGTGTTACCTCTCACAAAAGAACCTGCTGGATGAAGGTAATATTTAATTCAAATATAGTACTTCCATTGTGAAATTCAGGTTCTCTAACATGTGTTTCAGTATGGAAATTGGAAGTATAGATGACTGGCAAATTGTATCTTATAGGTGACTGATTTTTGCATCTTCATATAGGTTTGAACCACAACCCAATTTGGAAAAGGACTCGTTTCATTTTGTCTCTATAGAGATTTTCATCTTCTAGGGAGTTCACATCTCCTATCAGGTAAAGACAGCCCATTTCTCATTGTTCATTACCTCTCCACAAAAATAAAAGCAGAGCCCATTGACAGCACTGACCATATATACTTTGGCTTTTTAGAATGTGGACAATAATCAACTATAATTGCATAACATGGTCCTCTATTTATAACTCTGCCACATTTTGATTGTTTAATGAATTTAGAAAGACATGCTACAGTACCAAGGATGTGAATTCCAGGTAAAATACAATAAAGATTTATGGGGTTTTTGTGAAATCCTTGCTCCTTACAAATATTAATAGCTGAAATTACATGCCCATCTGCCTAAGAGAGAATGGCATCTGAAGGGTGTCCAGGATTAAAAATTTTAAATTCTGGTTGGACCCCAGGTGCCAGCTGTACCATACTGCTATCCCTTTTTAATAGAAAGTTACAAGTTTCCAGAATTTACAGGAGTCTGGTTGGCTTCTATCCAAGACAGGAGTATACAGGAAAAGTAATCAATATGCCCTAGCCTGTCCTGCAAGGTTTATTTTAAAGATTACTTTGAGTTACGGTAAGGTCTTTGCGAAATAGATCATCCTTACAGAGTAAAGCAGATCTATGCAAGTGTCCTGGATGGGTCTTCAGGGAACCAGAACAAAATGTCAAGAAGCCCTCAAAATCTCTGTTTTTATTTTATGAGGAGTAGCGGGTCGATAATAGTGATTGGAAGAGCCTAGTTGATGAAAAGGTCCATAACATGGGAGAATGCTTCCAGCTGTGATTGGCAGAGGGTCCAGGCTGTAGCTTAGAGGCAAGAATTAAAGTTGCATAAGCAACATGAGCTAAACCCAAATACTGGATAATCTAGAAATAGCCTTGTCAGAAAATCCGTGCTGGAGAGAATTAGAGAAATCAATTTTGGTTGCAAGTGAAGCCTTGTTTAAAATTTCAGCTTGCTAGATACTAGCAACTATGGAAAATTCTTTGATTCGAGAAAATTGGAGGCAAATGCTTTTAGATACTATGGGGTGATTGATGTGGTTGAGTTCCAGGAGAGAACTCCGGTGTCTTTATAATGAGGTTGGGAAAAACTTCACACAGTGCTATGCTGTAGACATAGTTTTTATCAGTCTAAATACAACTAGTATGTGAAATAAAAATCTTCATGAAAGTCTTTATAAATTAAAGCACTTACATTTGTAAAGAGTTGCCATCAGTGTACATCAATATTAATTCATTACCTCAGAATTAACAGAGTGCTCTTTTTAAGTCAATTAGAGTTTGCGGTAGCTGAGAGTAAATTCTGTGACAACTGAAAAACAAGTAATAGATAATTGTAATAGCAATGCTTTCGTTGGTGATGAGAGATGCAGACAGAGGTTATTGGAAGTCAGTATGACTCATGAATCTGATCAGATAAAATATACACACAGGTAATTTGACTACCTGACTAAAGTAGCTCCTCATAAGCTCTGGATCCTAGGGAAAATTTCTCAGCTCTGTTGTTTTTATTCCCTGTGTCTCCTCTCTGTCTTCAACGCCTATACTTATTACTCAATTTGTAAACCGTTCACTTGATCCAATCATTCCTTCTAAGTATGGAGTCAATTCAAAATCAAATCTGCCTTGATTTTTCATCTTCATCTTCAATGTAACCACTTAACCCCATCACTATCCTTTACTCCCCTGATTCCACTGAAATCAAATTTATCCAGCCTCATCAGTGGTTTCTTCTATACTGTACTCTTTCAAATTCTGTATGACGTTTAATGTTTTAATCACCTGCCTCCTTTTTCAGAACTGGTTCTCATCTAACTTGTACAATTGCTCTTTCACTGTTTCTTGTTTAAATCTTCTCAATGCCTCCTTCCCTCCAGCCCCCAGCTGTCACTCATTTTAATCTTTGAACCTATGCTTAACTGCCTTCTGCTTTCCTTCACAAAGCTCTTGAGGCTTGAACCACCATCTTTATCTACCAAATATTATACGCCAAGTAACACATTTCGTACATCTCTGCCTAATTAATCTTCAAATACCATGGCTCTTTGTTCATGTTGCTTTCCATTTTAAGAGCCAGTAAAGATGCCTGGATTCTTGCTTTCTAATCACACAGTCTCCTCATTTCCTTAACCACACATTATTATCATTCTCTGCTCTCTGAAATGCAATCCTGTTTTGCCATTAATACAAATTCTGTACTTCTTTACGGCCCAGCCTTCGCACTTGAACTCTTCTATGAAACATGTCCCAACCAATCCTAGTCTAACAATAATATTTACCTAAGTTTTTCTACCACTTTTCTACATCACACAATCTAGAAGTTACTTTCCACTGCCTTTTATTATGTAGTCTATCTAGATCATCAGTCTCAAAAGATAACATACTATATGATTCCATTTATATGAAACTTTTGAAAAGGCAAAGCTATAGTTATAGAGAACAGATCAATGGTGGCAGAGGTAGGGGGAAAGTGTGACTATAAAGGTATAGCACAGGGGATGTTGGGGGTGATGGAACCCTTCTGTATCCTGATCATAGGGGTCGTTACATAAATCTATCCACATGTTAAAATTCATAGAACTTTACACCATAAAAGTCAATTTTCCTATATGATCATTTGATAAAAATTTTAAAGACTTAGGGATACAAGTTATGTTTCATCTCTTATTCATTTTGAGAGCTTTAGAGTAGAGGCTATGAAAAAAAAGTAGAGCTTTTAAAAGATAAAGCTTTTAAAAATCATATTTATCTTCTGCATGCCTCCATGATGAAGACACAGACACATGTGCCTTGACCATAAATATGAAGAAGCATGAAGTAAATTAGAGTTTTACAGTAAATGCACTCTCCAAAGTATCAAATAGGCAAAACTAGGCCTCCCAAAATATCCCAAAAAATAGGTGAATGTGACAGTGAAAAGCTAAGAGCTAAGACATAGGCACAAAGTATCAACTCTGAGGGTGACAGAATTTAGGAGGCATCTGCTTCATAATTCTTTCTCTTAACCCTAGGTCATTTATAACTATTGAAGAGTACAATTTCATCCAGATTCCATAGCTTCTCTGTTTTTATTTCCTATCTTAAAGGAAACAATTAACATATTTTTACATAGCCAAAGAACAAATATAGCAATGACTGCTTCACAGTATATGCAGCCCACTTTATGTACTTCTGACAACATTATCAAGTTTTTGAGTTATAAATTTTCTGCTCCTGCAATTTGGGATCCAGTGGAGAGTATAGGGAAATATATCATCTATGACTCCCGTCTGAGGCTAGATTCATGGACAAGTGCTTGACTCTGGGTGAACCTCACCAGAAACTCCAGCTCTTTGGAAGGCTTTTCCTTGTCTCTTACAATCATCATCAATTAAAAGTTACCATCTCGGATTCTTTGCAGGCAGCTAGACCTTCTACAACTTCTTGTTAAGCAGAACTCTTTGAATTCAAGGCATAATCAATATATCTTAAAGCTAGAGGCAGTCCCCTTTGCTAAGATTATCTACAACAATTTCTTTTATTGCCATTCACAGCTGGAGACTTTCTTATTGATATGTAACTAGCACCATAATAGCCTTGGTTTTCTCAATGCTCCCAATGATTTCTTCAGAGGCCTTGAAGCATTCCTCCTTTAGGAAGATTAGATCAAGCATAAGAGTTTGTATAATATCTACTGTGATGGCCCTAGGCTCTCTGTGGGACATCTCAGATATTATGTGATGGACACTTGCCCCCCTGAAGCATGTTTTTTGAGCATGCTATTCAAAGTTCAAATGCTTCCTTTTCAGGAAGAAAAACAGGACTTGAACAATCTCTTTTATAGACACTAGGTTCAATAACACTTGTAGAATGCTTTGTCCCAGGGCTTCGGGCTGGACTCTCAAGATGTCAAGGAGCCCAAGGAGGCCGAGCTTGCCAATACTACCTCTCCCCCTCTGCTTCAAGCGCTGCTGTCACATTCATCTGGGCACTATCTTGAAAACATTTTCTTAAAGAATTTGGTGTCAGTTCAAGAAAGTTTCCTTAACTGCCTTCAGGCACCCCCTTTAGGGAATTTAACAGGCTCTGTTACCACCTGCAGGCTATGTAATTCTTTGAAAGAATTGTTTTGGAAACATAAAGCAAAAAAGCTAAGTCAAAATGCACAAAGGCTCTTGCACAGCTTTGGAATTCTGCTAGTGTTTCACTCATAGTAAAACGGACTCCTAAATTGTCAGGTAGCACTTTCTCCGGCCCAGATGTTGGAGAATGAGCACAACAGTCATGGAAGAGAAAGGATGTTAAATAGATAAAAAATAGGATAAACTTAATGCTGAACATCCCAGAAGCAACTCTACCCAATGAGGAATGGTTCATCACCCTTCTTCAATCTTCAACAGGAAAATCCAGAATCATATTTCAAACAGTCTCTCTGAATCCCCAGTAAGACTGAGCCCTAGCTGTCCACAGTGGAAACGCATTAATAATATTCTTTATTGGAGTCCCTCTCTTCCAGCTCTCTTTCATGACATTTCCTAATGTAACCTTCCAATAAAACTATTTATACCCAATCCTTGTCACAGGACTTGCTTTGGGGGGAACCCAATTTAACACAGTATCTGTGACTCAGATACAATATTTCTGTGATTTCAATCTTCCATGTTTTCTGCCAATTAGACTTGATTTACTTTTATTCAAAGAATATTTACTGAAGGCCTATAAGACAACAAGCAATCATATTATCATGGAGACACTACATCCATGGAATTCTTAAATTAGAAAGAGAAATAAGAGCTGCAAATTTTTTAAAAATTGTATTAGAATGTATAAAATCGGAGTAATAGAAAAGTTACGAATGTAAAAGGCAGAAAGAAGGAGCTCAGTGGTCCAGGAGAGAAGGACTGAAGGAGGTGACATTGGAACTGGACCTTGAAATGAAACAGGATTTGGGTATCCGAAGTCCTGAAAAGTTCCATGGTGGGCAGAAAGAATGATGAATGAAGACACTGAGTTGGGAAAGCACAGGGTACATATCAGAGTAGTTTCATTTGTTCCAAATACAATACATAATAGGGACAAGTGACAAAAGATAAAGATAGAAAGGTAGGATATTATCAGATCATTGATTCTCAGCCTAACTAGTTTATTAAGATAGCAATGGAATGCCACTGAAAATATTTTTTAAAATACCTATATCTAATCTTCCATATCTCTGTTAATCATTTCAGGTACACTTACCTTTACCCCTTATACCAGTGTCTATATTTCTCACTCTATCTAGGCTCTTTGATTTTTTTTTTCATAGTATTATTAATGTGTGATGTTGTTTTTATTAATTTCTGTATTTATTTTTTTCTCTCAGTGAAATGTAAGTTCCCAGTTGAACAATTTAATATTATATATCCAGTGCTTTTTATTGGTCTTGCAGATAGTAGTTACTCAGTTTGTTTTATTAAATAAATAAATGAATGAGTAATGTTTTCTGATGGTTCTGATGTTTGATTTGCTATTTCTTTGACAAAAGGGCTCTTCACTTTCTCCTCTCCTCACACAATTAGTGCATATGAACACATCAAACTCATAACACCTAAGATATCCCATGGTTTCCAGACTCACACAAACAAATTTGACTTAAATTATGGTCGTATATGATTTGAGAATATGCCGAGAAACCCATCTGGCAAGCTCTAATACCCTGTTGGAGCAAACCTGAACAGAGAATTTGGGTGCTTACTCTCCTAGTACAGCTAAAGCCCCAGACTTTGGTTTAGGGCATGGCTGGTTACAATGAAGAGCTGGTCTTTCCACCAGGTAAGGTGTTTTTGCCACACCACAGGCTAAACTGGGTAAGTATAAGAAGGCAGAGTGGCATGATTCAGTTCTGTTGGGAACAAGCTCTTGGTTGTGCCAGGCAGGCCTCTGTCTCCATAAGTCTACACACCCTTTGGTTAGAAAACAAATCCTTGTGTTTTGATGTTGAGTTTTGATGTGATGCACTGTTAAATTAATTACACAAAAAGGCCATTAGACTGAGGTAACTCTAATGCCACTGCAGCCTTTGTAAGCAAACCAAACTCTATGCCTGAAATGTCTCAAGGTTATAAAAACAAACAAATGAATGAAATACCTTAAGAACAACCAATTACAAACAGTCAAGTAGGCTTTGACCTATAGCCAATCAAATAATTTCCTTTCTTTGCTTCTACATCTTCTATATATAAATCTTTCCCATTGTTCCTGTCAGCAGTGTGCTCTTAACTACTCTGGTTTGGCACAACCCAATTCAAATCAATTTTTGTTTAAATAAACTCTTAAAAAAATTATATGCCTCAGGTTATCTTTTAACAGCATAGAGTGTACTATGGGAACCAAAGTCTCCTATCTCCATAATAAATATAGGATTTGTCCAACCCAGAGAAACAACTTCCCAGGATTTATCACAAAAGAAATTTCTGAGTAGACGGATGATATCTGTAAAAACCTGAGCAGAGCATAGGTCATTCTCTCAGTCATGCAGGAATGGTCTCAACACATTATTGCAAAATTTGTAGGTAAGAGAATGTGTAGAAACTGATAGCCCCAACAACTGTCGGCTGTAGATAAATCAAAAAAAAATAATAATCAGCAGATAAAGGAAGGGGCGGTGGTTCTCTCTCAACCTAGAACACAGAGGATTTGTGCAGGAACTTAAAGAAAATCAGCATAGTTAACCACTAGCTGTGACTAACAATAGCAGTGATTGCAATAGAGAGGAAAATAGAAAAAAGATATCACAAGCCAAATTTAAACAACGGGAAAATTACTAAATAAAAGAGAAGTAAGGATAACCTGGATTTCAGCCTGAAAATGCTGGACTTTGAATCATTCTGAAAGGTTCCATTCTTTCAAACTTTCTTGTTTGTGGCCTCATTTTTAAACTAGTACCATCAGTGTCTCGTTTTTTGGTTTTTTTTCATTTTTCTATCCCAAATTCCCAAATGTTAGCCTGTTTACCCATTCTCCTCCTCTTCCTTTTATTTCTTTATTCCTCTCAGTCAACCTATACTTGTTAAAAATTATTTGCATATAGCATTCATAATAACTTCATGTCTTAGCAAAGTGACTTGTATGGGGGAGGCTTTCAATAAATATTCATTTAACATGACTTTTCCCTCTCTCCTTTTACCAAAGCTCCCCACCCCGCCAAGCCCTGGAGCCATCGGTCTTTTTGTAGGTTGCAAAATGAATAAAATGTTAGGATTTCATTTCAAAAAGAAACAGGAATCAGGACTTTTGTCACTGACTTTCATGAACTGGGCTTCCAAATTTTAAATGTGGTGCATAATTGACACTTTGATACTTTTAGGCTATGGTGTATTCTCACACTCTCGTGGGGAAAAAATACTTGCTGACACAATCAGGAAACAGATGGTGACAAAGATCTTATACTTTGGTGCCAATCAATATGTTTTACTTGCCACTACTAAAATCTCATTTGTGGGACCCAGGAACTTAAAGAATTTTTCTGTTCTTTTTTTCTTTCCTTTAAAGACTATTTTTAAGAATCTTCAGGGCTTGAAAGTTTTACTTCATTTTTCCTCTTCAGTTATATTAAAGTAATTCGAGGAGGATTTTGGCTTATATCTGCCAGAAAAATGGTGAATTAAACTATTTTGCTCTTTACTGTCAGTGACAGAACTAGTGTCTTAACTCCTGCCCCTCATCACCCAAACACCACCTTGAGTATAGCTACCCTAACCTTGAAAAAATAACCTTCTGGAGAATAATGAATTCTGCAATTGTGCACTGATATAACAACAGAAATGTTTCTCCCCTTCCCTTCATACCTGTTCATTTACATAACAGTGACTATTTGCCAAACGAGTGAACAGAAGGGATATTTCTAGAAGGTTGATGATAACAGCTTTATTCTGAATACAAAAAATTAATGATTTGAAATTCTACAAGAAAAAGAATCAGATAATCATGTCCAACTGGGAACACCTCCCCTAACTGAAGCTTCTGAAGGGTAAGGACGATGCCTAGTCTACCTCTGTGCCCACAGAGCTTTTTTTAAAAAAAAAAAATTTACTAAGCTAAATTTGAAGCAGTTTCTAAACTGGCCAGATAGATGTCCACCAAGTGAAGCCCTATTTGTTTATGTATCTTTAATATGTTTGATTTGCATTTTCACTTTTATAATTTGTGGTGCCTAGAAATATATAGGTGAGTACATCTTCATGCATCACCTGCCTGGGCAGTTGTGGGAGCCTGATTTAATCAGATACCCTCTATTTCATCATGCTTTTTGCTCTCACTGCTCAAATCAGTCACTAATATTTCTCAAATAATTTGAAAATATTTGTGAGAACAAATTCCACAGAGGACACAGAGGAAGAAAACTAGAATATGTTCAGCATATGCTTTATGCTAAGCACACATAGACTATATATGTACAAGTGAACTGTATTATTATTCCCATTTTACAATGAGGAAACAAAGGTTCAAAGATACTAATTAACTAGTCTAACACCACATAGATTGTGACAGCTGAGGTATAAAGTCAGTCTAATTGTGTCTTGAGTCTATTCAAATCCTGTGCTTCTACTTTTAGGATCACAATAGGTCATTATTTATAATCCCTGTTATTTCTCCAGTAACTTATCCAGCGAGATTTGGGCTTTGGCATCCTAAAAGAACTCTTTGATACGGGTTTGGTTTTCATCCTTATTAGCAGTCCTTCTTAGAAGTCCGCAAAGGGTCTAAAGTGTCCTGATCTAACTCTTCTTCATGTATCAGGCTTCCTGAGACTTCTACAAACTGTAAATTGCTTACAATCTGAGTAAACATGCTTTTGTAGAAACAAATGTATGGTATATACATTATATAATTCCTCCGCTCAAAACTCTCCATTTCATCCCCATTTTGTTCAAAGTACAAAAATCTTTGGCTTTCTAATGGCCTACAGGGTATTACATTACTTGCCTACCTCCTTTACTTCTCTGATAGTCCTTCCTGCTATTCTCTTCCTTGCCACACTGCCCTTCATGCATTCTACTCTTGCACCCATATCAGAGACTTTGCACAAGCTGTTCCCCCTACCTGATGCCTTCTTCCCTAGATTTGCAGATAGCTCACAACCTTACTTCCTTCAAGTTTTTGTTCAAAAGTCACTTTCTCAAAGATATTTACCCTGATTCTCCTATTAAAAGTTATAATCAAATACAGGCAAGAATTTTCAATCTTCTTTATACTACTCAGCATTTATAATTTTTTAACATTCTTTATATTTCAATTATTTCTTAGGCTCATTATTTATTATCTGCATCTACTCCCACTAGAATATAAGTACCACAAGGGATTATTTTAAATTTTGTACATGGATGTATCCCAAGCACCTAAAAACAGTATATTTAATAAGTGCTCAGTAAATGAGTAAGTACGGATGTAAATACACATTTGTGAACTCTTGAACACTTGAATGTCTCAGGAGTATCATGCAATATTAAGAATTATAATAATTGCCTAGTTTATAAATTTAGATTCAATCCACCCTAGTTCATATATTTTTCACATCAATAAATACAACAAAAGTATGCATCAGTGAAGTCAAAAATCCAGTTGCACACATTTCTTTAAAGGCAATCAGATATATTGCACATTTTCTTTTCAGTAGTAAAATGACATATTTAAATCAGAGACCTCAAAGTTCATGTTTCAGGGGTAAAATACTCTCCCACAAACTAAAAAGTGTATACGGGTCAACATAAAATGACTGGCCAGACTTTAGTTTGTGTTTTCATCTGTCTCTCTCCAGCAGTCTATTCATCATTCAGCTTCCCGCTGCCTCTTTAAGTCTGTGCTCTTCTCTAAGGTTAGCCCTCTATTTCTCCCAACTAAAGAAGAAAACAGTCTTCCATCAGACATCGTGCTCTCGCCAGACTTCCTTAAGCACTGCATCAGATTTATTGCTGACTTCATCACTTATCAATAAAACCGGCTTACACACCTTGCTCTATCTCGACAGCCGTCTCTCCAGACATCAGGAACCAAGGTTTGCATAGCCTCCTGACTTTATCTCGGCCCTGTGATGTACACTATCACGGCAACAAGGCCTTTTCTCTTTGTTCTGGGAAAACTTGAGCCATAATGTGCCAGCCTGGTGTTCATGCTGATTGTGATAAAGAGCAGCACACTGAGCATTTTCTCTCACTCTTCTTTCTCTTCTCTCATTTTTTTTCTCTCCTCTCTCTTTTAAAGAAACAGGTGTTGGCATGGATTAAAGAAAAATTACATCATCTTGAAGAGAAGAAGAGGAATGGAAAGGAAGGGGAAAAAAATATGGAAAAAAAGTGGCAACCAGACCCAAATACATTTGCACATATAAAGCTGTTCTAATGAAAGCCAAATTGATTTGACATTCAGTGGCAGTTTGAAGCCAAGAAAAGCAAAGCAGCCTACAAAAGGCCCAGCTCATTGTTTATGGAGTGTCATACTCTATCATCTGTGAGACCAATAACAGGGATAGGAAGGCCTTTAAAGGCAGGGTGTGTGCTAGGAAGGGCTGCATGGATATCACCAATGTCAGATCTGATAGACGGATTGAACAGGGCTTCCTGAGCTGAGATGGTATTTGTCAGATGAGGTGGATAGTCTCTGCAGATTACATATTAGCCAGAAAATTTGTAAAGTATTAGCATTCTTTGAGGATGTGCGCTACACACCAGGAAGTGCATATTGCATTGGTCTGGGGGAAAAAAATCCTCATAAAAATATTAACCAATAAAAGAGAGTAATAAATTATGTGTCACTCAAAGGGAACCATATGCATAATATTATAGAAGCATCATTACCATCACAAAAAAGGTTACCTCATAGCAAGCAATGTACATTGCAGGTGTGCACATGTATACAGTTGACAGAATGAGGAAAAATCATATTAAAATAGAAATTCTTTCATTAACCTTATTTTTCAAGAGAGAAGCTGTTTGGTCATTTCAATATTGTTAACCAGCCAGGGATTTACTATTCTGTAGTGCACTGTTAAAAATAGCTACAGAGGAATGAGGTGTTTATTAAACGTCAGCAGATGACAAGGTGGATTAAATAAATTTTCCTAGAAATGTATGCCATGCTGGAGTGTTCCAATCTGTGTAACAAAAAGAGTTTCTCTTCCTCCCTCCCCTCCAGTCTCAAGCCCAGTCTAAGCATTACTTTGATATTAGATTCAGTATAAGGTTCAGATATTAGTATTTACTTTTGGATTTCACAAAGGAAAACTGATTTCATTGCAGGGTATTGCCGAGTGATAGTAAATCGAAAACTTCAGCACTTTTCATCTCAATTTTCTAAACACTCACAGGGCTAAGAATAAAATTTGACCTTAAGTAAGCTAGGTTTCATAGCACTGTAAAATACCATGTACACAAGACAAGTAGTAAATATCAAAATGGTGTCACAGGGAGCATATTAATACATCATGAATAACTAGAACATCTATTAATTTAAACATATACACCTTTAATATAAATTCAAAAATTCAAAAAGAGAAATGGAAAATATTGTTATTGATAGAAATAATAATAGCACAAAATGGAATTTTACTATTCATGTTTATCTTATACAGCTATGAGATCTTTACTTGATATCCCTTTGGACTTGATGGGCCTTGATGTTCCTTTGCCCCATATTGCAGATAGTTGGGGCAGGGGTGGGGGGGCCTAAGGAATTACATGTGAAGAACAACAGCCGAAATTGCTTATCAAGCTCCCTGCCCGAGTTACCTGCATTCAAATAGTGGGTTAAAGGTTTTTATAGAACATTTATGGCTCATAAACACCATACTCTGAACCAAAACAGATTACCTTATCTCTACCCTATGCAGAATATAATAATGGAAGCTAGAAAAGTGCCAGGCTGGGACACAGTGTTTGATAGTTTCTCTTCCTCTCTGTCACTACCACACCAATGGATTTACCACAAGAGATTAAATTCTACAAACATTTATTGTGCCTACTATGACTTGATGCCGAGGAGGCATAATTAAATGAGACCCTAGTCCTTACTCTGAAGAAGTTTACCATAATCTACAGAGTAGCAGGCAAGGAGTACTCTTACTCTGTCCAGATATCAGGTCCTCATACCACCATCAAAGCTTATGCTGTCTGGTGGCATACTGTATGCCCCACTGAACAGAAAAATAAACATTTTTTTTATTAGAGATTTGATGGACTCATAATCTCAGAGAGTCTAAGTGGGCAGATATGGACGACTCAACACTCATCCATTTTTGCCTATAGATTATGTGTGTAAGGAAAATATGGGTTCAAAATAATGTTATAACCAATTGCATAGTAGTTGTTTTCAAAATGATTTCACATAAGTGATTTACTCTGAAAATTTCAAAGAATTTGGTTATTCAATGGAATGTTAGAGTTTAGATGTGATGGATGAATTATAGTTGTACTCAACTATCATGGACTAAACGTTGTGTTCCCTCAAAATTTTTATGTTGAAACCTACATACTCCCCAATGTGATGGTATTAAGATGTGGTACATTTGGGATATAATTAGGTTTAGATGAGGTCATGAGGGCAGAGCCCTCATGATGGGATTAGTGCCCTCATAAGAGTCACCAGAGAGCTCACTTCCCCTTTCCATTCTCCACCATGTCAAAATAAAATGAGAAGCTGGCAGTCTGCAACCTGGAAGAGGGTCCTCACCAGAACCCAACTATACTGGCAGCTGACCTCAGACTTCCAGCCTCCAGAACTGTGAGAAATAAATGTCTGTTGTTTATAAGCCACTCAGTGTATGGTAGTTTATTGCAGCATCCTGAACAGACTGAGATATCAACCTAAGAGAAATATTTGTCATGATTTATCATGATGGAGCTCATCAAAAAGATGAAGATCTTCAGGAAGTACCTTGGCTCTTTGGGTAGGATTTGTGCCTATTTATATTTAGGATATAATTTATACAAATAACAATACAAAAATGATTTGAATTCTTCTATATGTAAGTATTTGATGGCTTTGAGACATATTTTAAGGATAATTTGGGTCAAACTGATCAGTCTATGTGTTCTATAAAGCTGAAGAATTGACACATTATCACTTCTGAGTCTCTGTCATATAAATTGACCCCTGTTGATTGTTCAAGCTAAAACAGCTGCCAGAATCATTCTGTCTTCTCTTGATAATTAAGAGCAAACTGTCGGGGTTCAAATATTGGCTGTGCCTCCTACTAGCTAGATAACCTAACACAATTTAATTAGCCCTTTTCTGCCTCAATTTCTTTATCTGTAAAGTAGGAATAACAAAGGAGGTGCTATAAAGATTAAACAAAAATAAACCCTTGTAGAAGGCACTCAACACATTAAGCTAACAAAGCTAACAATGGCAATGTTTTTATTTAAAGAATAATTCCAACAACATATTTAAAATGATTTGTTTTACTAGATTTGTGGTGAAATATTTGTTTTCAATTTTGAAACATCTATTTCTTTAGGGTTGGTAGTAATATTAGTTAAGGAAAGATAAAGAATGGTGGCAGAAAGTTTACTAATCATTTCTACTAATTCAATAATATTTCTTTTAAAAGTGCTGGATTGCTTGTACATACATCATATTCTTTACCTACATGTGTTTTTGTTGGCACAAGAATATGCAGCTGTCCATACTGGCCAAATCAATACTCTGTTTTCTGGTGTGAAATTTTATCAACTCTTTGTAGGGTTTCTCATTATGTAAGCTGTCACTGTTTTTCTTCACAGGCCATAGATGTCTTTCTATAAAATTGGCCACCTTATCCTAGGTTGAATTATTCTAAAACCCAATGTCAAACAAACATGTGTGCCTCTATGACTGTTTCAGAAGCAAAAACTATAGAGAAAAATTCATGTTTCTTTTCTCAACTTTGTTTAAAAACTGTCACTGGACCCAAATACAACAATAATAATAACTAACTAGATGCCAAGAAATAGGTATTATTACCATCTCTCTGTTACAGATGAGTAGGAAGGAGTGTAGAACAGAAAGGAAGGATCATACAGCTGTTACATGGCCAAGACAAGATTAACTTCAGTTTTTCATGTCCGTAATCCTGATTGCAGAAGAATCCTGGGACTGTATTGTACTGCCTCACCCCACGGGGATCACAGCTCTAAGCGTCTAAACTGTAAATGGGCATCTCCTAGCAATAACAAACTGCTTGCTTTTTCAGATTCAAAAATTAGTGATTATAATTTGTGGCATGTACAGCTTCAACAAGTTCAAGCTTCACAAACAGTAAGAAAGTAGGGCATTGGAACATTTTCTTTTACAAGTTTCAGCTGATCGACAGTAGTCGAACCCAAGTTTTTGGTTATCATAAAGTTTAGATGAAATGCCTTACGTTTCTTAAACATACAATTAATGATAAAAATATGATAAAATAGATAAAAATATCCACTGAAGACCAATGACCAAACCAAAAATTTGACCAAATTCATTCATGCATGTTTAAATATGGGTATTACATGCAGGTCACATGATTATGTTTAACAGTGTTATCAGCTAAATAAGTTTATAAGTAACAATACTTAGCATTTGGCAAAGCTAATTTGCCATTATTTCTTCCCCCCATCTCCTTCTGAATTACTTTGCACAGAATGCTATGTTAAGAAAGAGCAAGTGAAATAATAGAAGACATCTGAGCTCTAAATTGATCCATGAGTTTGGTGCTTTAGAAGAGATAGTTTAGTGCTGGATCTCAACAAGCTGAAAGCATTATGCCCCTTCCCAATGGGAAGAGATTCATCCTGTTTGGCAAGCCGGAACAGGTCTATTATTTCTGACTGGTCACAGTGAAATTTATAATATTTAAATCTCAAGTACTTGAAACTTTAGTGGATAGGCAAACAAGCTTAGATCACACACAGCTCATACTTTGAAGCAACAAAAAATGTTTGCGATTAAACAAAATCCATCATCATAATTTATTCACAGGGTCAGAATCCTCAGGTCCTCCATCAGAACATATTAAACTTGCTTTTTCTATAGCTCAAAAGAGCTTGTTTATATTTCTTTTTTTTTTTTTCAATTTCCAGTCCCACATCCCATGGCAGATTAGATGCAAGAAATTAATGGGAGAAGATTGCTATTTACAAATACATTGATAGTATAAGAATGTGCTAGTTGGCAGTCTGATAGCAAGAGGAAATGTGGAGAAATATAAAAACAGACTTAAACTGAACCATGTTCTCACCTGGGGCCATTTAATATTGAAGCAAGCAGCCTCTCAAGACTCAAACCCCACAATATTGTGTGAATCATTAATATATTACAGAAAACTACAATTTTCACACATGATGATTACCTTGTATAAGTGGTATATATCTCAAAAATTATGTTCAGTATGTTCAGTATAAGGAGGCAAAAAGTTTCTAATATATTTTAAGAAATATTTCCATATGAAATGCTTCAAATTTTGAGTTAGCTTTGATATTTAAAGGATAAACACTAAAACACAACCAGAGTACTCAAACACACACAAAAAATTATACATTCCCTGAAGGCTCTATATTGTTGTGGTTTTATTAAATATAATTGTTTTTGAAGAATAATACTGTATGTCTTAAATGGTTGGTGCCTTTAACAGCTCCCTCTCGACCCACAAACAAAGCTGAGGGCTTTCTGTAAGTGCAATTCTAATACACATTCCCAAAAATATCTCTAAGCTCCATTTCCTACCCACCCTTCCAAATCCACTAGTTGTGGCTTGGTGTCCCCAGTCACTACTCTATTGCTTTGTACCTCGTTTGTGTTTCAATTGCCCATTTAGTTCCCAACTCTGGCATTAGCCCTGGATATAATTCAGATATCCCATAGCTCTATGCCCTAGAGTAGCAATGTCCAAGCGAAATATAAAGTGAGCCACATATGTAATTTCCAATTTTCTATTGGCCACATTTAAAAAGTAAAAAGTATTAGAAACAATCAATTTCATAATAAATTGTATTTAACACAATATACTGAAAGCAATCATCATAAAATATTAATGAAATTGTTTAAATTCTTTTTCTATACTAAGTCTAAAATCTTCCATGTGTTTTATGCTTACAGTTTATCTCATTTTGGACTAGCTGCATTTCAGATGTTCAATGGCTACATGTGGCTAGTGGCTACAATATTTGGACAGTACAGCTCCAGAGTATCTGGGCCATAATTATCCCAACTCCTAGAACCCCTACCCTGGCTGGAGCTTCAGATTCCTTGATGGTCTCTAAGGGTAGGTGGTGCAGTATGCCACATTATTCACTAGAGGCTTTGTGTACACACTGGTATATACCTAATAATAATATCATTTTAAACAACTATGTCATTCATACTTTTTATACCATAACACTTTTGAATCTTTTGTTCTTCCAGTTGGTACCCATATTAACTATGTAAAGTAGATAAAGCAAGCCTCAATATCCTCATTTTATAGATTAGGAAATGGAGACTCAGAGCAACTTAGTGATTTATTTAAGTTTTCCCAACAAAGATAATAATTCAAAAGGAACTTTTGGATTCTACTTTACAGTTCTTTCTATGATTCCTTATTACTTCTTAAGACAATTAGAAGATGAACCTATTTATTGATCTTTGGATGCCAATTGACAAACAATGCAGACATCTGGTGAGCAGTAGCCTAATTTGCTTGAGCAATGATATTAAATGTATATTGAAGCATGCACAATAAATCCACAGACATGAAGGAAAATAGAAGAAAGTCTGCACAAAATATGTGGGAAAGAGATTTTCTCTTCACATATAAGCAGAACTAACACTTGGACAATGATTAAATCACACTGAAAAACCTCAAAGACACATAAAAAGAGAAATTTTGGTGGGGAGGATTGCTTTTTGTTTATTTTTTAGAAATGAAGTGATCTAAAAAGAGAAGACAAGCTCATTCAGTTATAGCTTTCATATAATTACCACAAACTCTAATGCAAATTAGACTGTACGTCTGCTAAACGTACATTTCTGTGCTTGCCAAATTATGTTTGGCAGTGTGGTCAAGCAAGAACAGATGCACACTGGGCCGAGTTTTCTTGAGCTGTTCAATAATTAGGAGGACCATGTATTATAATAAACCACATCCCCTTGGCTAAGATGTGGATGCAAATTGCACACTAATTCACTTCCAAGTTTTTTGGAAGCTAACCAAAAGAGATGAAAATCAGGGAAATATACTGTTTACTTCAAGAAATTTGTTGAAAACTAAATATGGCTCATTTATAAGAGGCGTTGGGGAACTCCATATGAAATGTAACAATAGCTTTCTTCAGGTTCCATTCAGCAGGAATAAGGAAATGCTAAAAGGCTCCGTTGAAGAGCTTTCCTGTGTTATATGCCAGTTCTAACCATCTCCTTATGAATGCATTGGGAGAGTTCTAAGTGGAAGATAAACAGCAGCTTCTCATATCTGTAAAATATCACATTGCTCAAATGGAGGGTGAAACGATCAATTCAGTGAGTGAGACTTTGTCAACATTTTTGGCAACTGAGAGGTAGTAGTCTGCCCCTTAGATAAGGAAGTGGGTGGATTGAAACATTTTTCTGCAAAGCCAAAACATCGATTTTAATAATAAAAGCTATTGCATCATTTCAACTGGTATTAATAATCCAACAATAGCAAACATTAGAATGAGATTTAAAAAAAAAAAAAAAAAGAGTCAAGGCCTAAAAGACCAAAGCTTATGCCACATTCACTATACATCCTTATATGCTTATCAGTTTGGCAGGGAGAAGCCAGAAACTTCAAGCTTCACTCTATTTCTTAGATGAAGTTACATGCAATTGTGTTGTAAAGAACACTTGCATGTTTGTTCCCAGTCTCTTTTTCCAAATTCCATTTTTTAACTAACTGCTTGCGTGCAGTATTAACTTATCATCTGACCTGGGTCTATGTATGACAACTGTGATAGACACAAAAGATATTCTGCTGAGATTCCCTTACAGGAAGGACTTGCTGCCCAGCTTTGGGGAGTGCAATCAGAAGATAGTCTCCAGCTATCAGTGTTTTAGGATCTGCCTCTGCTGTAGAGAGTCACTTCACATGAGGTCATGCCCATTGGGAGTAGTCTATATCTGATGACTGAGCAAGGCCATGGGTACTGCTCAAATGACTCTGAAAAACAATTCTCTCTCCAGAGCTCTACTTTGCTGAATCCTCCATCTTTTCTTCACAGGTGTTAATCCCCAATAAACACCCTAAACCTCATCTCATCATCTGCTTCCAGAAAACCCAGTCTACAGTCAAGCTTCTATCAGTGTCCTTCTGCCCAACCTAGATCTATGGCATGAATGCTAGCACTTGATCACATCCCCCAATTGAATCAGACACTCCAGCCTTTTTCCTTGGCATCCCCATTCAGAATTCACAGCTAATCACTCGTTTAAGGAGAGTCCCCAGTGCTTTCTGACCTAGTCCAATCAGTCACTTGATATTTAAGATAATGATAGATTCTCATGCTGTTGCAAAATTAATACAGGGAAATACCAAACACCCTTCAGCTAGTTTCACCGAATGGTAAAATCATGCACAACTATAATACAATATCACAGCCAGGAAATTAACATTGATTCAATCCACTGATCTTATTAAGATTTCACTAGTTTTACATGCACTCATTTATATCTGTTTGTAATTCTATACAAGCTTATCATACATGCAGATAGGTGTGACCACAAGATACAGAACAGTTCCATCACAAAGATTCCTCGTGCTACGCTTTATAACCGTAGCAACATCCCTTCTAATGCCCCTCCCTAGCCCTAGAAACCACTAATTTGTTCTTTGTTTCTATAATTCTGTCATTTCAAGACTGTTATATAAATGAAATCATATAGTATATAACCTCTTGAGAGTGGCTTTTTTCACTGAGTATAATTCCCTTGAAGTCTATCCAAGAGATGTATTAATAGTTCTCCCCTTTTCATTACTGAGTAGTGTTTCATAGGAAGCACGTACCACAGTGTGTTTAATCACTCATCCATTGTAGGACATTTGGGTTATTTCTAGTTTTTTGGTTCTTAAGATAAAGCTGCTTTGAATATTTACATACAGGTTTTTATATGGATGTACATTTTCATATCTCTGGGATAAATGCCCAAGAGTGCTTTTGCTGGGTCATATGGTAAGAACATGTTTAGCTTTGTAAGAAAATGCCACACTCTTTACCAGAGTGGCTGTTCCATTTTAAATTTGTACCAGCAATGTATGAGTGAACCAGTTTCTCTACACCACTACTAGAATTTGGTGTCATTATTATTTTTTTTTAATTTAGCCATTCTGATAAGGGTGCATGATATCACATTGTAGTTTTAATTTCCCCTTACCTAAATAGCTAACGATGTTGAACATTTCTTCATATTTGCCCATCTGTTTATCCTCCTCAGTGATATGTCTGCTTATTTCTTTTGCCCATTTTCTAATGGGATTATTTGCTTTATGACAGTTGAGTTTTGAAAGTTTTTATAAATTCTAGATACAAGTTCTCAGTCAAATATGTGGTTTGCAAATATTTTCCCCTAGTCTGTAGCTTGTCTTTCCATCCTCTAAACAGAATCTTGTGGAGAATAGAAGTTTTAAAGTATGATAAGACCTAATTTATCAATTTTTCCTTTTAAGGATTGTACCTTGGGTGTCAAGTCTGAGTAACCATTTTTATTATGACTTTTGTATTTTGAATTTTTAATAAGAATTTTATTTCTTAGAAAAAATATATGCATATGGTAAAAATAAAATTCAAGAAGTCTAAGAAGGTATAAAATCAACAATGCCTGTGTTTTCAAAGAGCATCCACAAATTATTTTTAAATTCCAATAGCAGTAAGCTTTACAAAATGGGGGAAATTAGAAAAGACAAACCAGTTTTATAATAGTGACTATAATCAAGTATTTTACTAGAGAATATTTGCACATGATCTATTTCTTCCCAATCCAGTAAGATTCATGGTTAACTTATGAAAGAAGATAGCTCATGTTTCATTCAATTAATTTAATTTATTTATTTACTTGTTCAACCAATATTTGAATAAATACTACATGCCTGCCATACCTTTCACTCATTTTCATTCAAAAACTCTTAATGATGCAGTTTACACAGATTCTTAAACCAGTGGTATTTCTTCTACATTGCACTGCAAGTCCTCAGACAATGTAAAGTTATAAACTTTAAGTTTTGTTTCAAATTAGTTCTTAATTTGTTAAAAATAAAGGTGTGATATCTGTTTTACAGTGGAAAAAGTTTAGTGGTAGTTGTCAAATATTAGAATGATTTACTAGAAAGATAATTCATAGGCTACATATTTAATGACAGCACCAAACAACTTCGTTGAGGCAAAGTTGAGAAGATACGATAGCTTCCAGAGAGGGCTTAATACTGTTAATCAGACAATGGAATGAAACATAAAATTGAGTACAGATGATCATAAAGTAAAGCATATTGGCAGGAAATTTTAAATTATTTGTGGACACATATGGGTTCTAAATCAATTGTATAACTCAAGAACATATAGAGTCATCATTGTGATTATATTGATAAAACCATAACAACTATTTTTTAAAGTAAGACTTTAGATTATGCAAAGCTAAAAAATAATGTTGATAATATTTTGACATTAACTATATTGCCATATTAAATATTGAATTCAAATTAGTATTCTTACCTACCAAGCACTACCGAAGTTCATCAAGATTTAATAACATTAAACATATTATTGAAAATAGGTAAAATAATGTTATTAAAATAGATAATTTAATAATATATTTTCTAGTAATCTCAACTGTTTTGCAAATAATTCATTTTGTAAAGGAAAATATTTCAAAAACAAGTTTCTGCAAGTGACTGAAATAATAATATATAAATCTGACAACTGTTGAGTGGGCATATTTAACCATATAGGCCAGAGAAACAAAAAGCCAGTCCAGTCCACAGAGACTGAAAGAGAAATGACACATAGGAAAAGAAAGTATTGCTTGGACTACTAAAGCTTATAAATTCCTTATTCCTAAATTGTTTGTATTCTTGACCTTAAATTTTGTTATATGCCCTTCCAAGTTTACAATAAATTCCTTTGTTTTGTTGTTTTGGGATTTTAAACATATTATGTCCAGTCATGATGAAGAAGTGGGTAATAGATTTAAATAGATTTACTCTGAATTCTTAAACTACTAGAAATCCAGACAAAAAAAAAAAAATAGAATGAAATGAACACTGAACAATAGGAAACACCGGACAGTGATCTCTGAAAAAGTAAAAACAAATTATTTCATCCCTATAAATGCCTGATCTCATTGCTTGAAGAGATTTTCTAGGCCATAGCACAAAATGAGGCTTCAGTCTTGCTGAGTTTAAGAGACAGAATTCAGGGTTTTAGGTGGCCAGAGTGGCTATAATTTTGAGAGTAAAGTACCAAAGAGAAAAGGAGGTTGCTACTAAGAGAAAAAAAAATGCAAGAGAGCTACAGAAAGAGTCTCCTTGAGTTCTTATCTGTTTACTGATCTGCATGAGTGTAAGGCCAAGAAAGGAACCACCAGAAATAAGCAGGTCAATCCTTCAAGATTAAATTGGTCCAGAAATAGGTTCTATTCTCACCAACCAAAATATAAAGACTTCCAAAACACGGGAGTCCTTAGCAGTGTATTATCTCTATAATTACAGCAAATTAGCTTAGACTAAAGGGTGTCTAGACTCTTGCTAACAAATTTGAAAGAAAATCCCAAAGGGTAAAATTGGAGCCAAGCAGCTTAACTTTATCCCAGAACCAAGCTCTCAAATATTCAAAGTATTACACTCTCTCCCAAAAATCAGAAAACAACCACCTAAAATTCAAATTGCTAGCATACAATAAAAATTACCAAACATGCAAAGAAGCAGGAAAATATGACCCCAAACCAGAAGAAATATCAATTATGAGAAACATACTCAAAAATTTCACAGAGAATACAATTCATTTAAAAAAAAAGTGATGTTAGCTATATTCTATATGTTAAAGGAAATATAGAAAAATGTGAACATTTTGAGAAATGGAAAAAACTCTAAGGATAAAAATTAAAGTATATGAAATAAAAAGTTATAACAAATGGTATTAAGAACAGAATAAGCTTTGCAGAAGAAAAAGTCAGTGAACTTAAAACATAGCCATATAAACTATACAAAATAAAACATGTAGAGGAAATAAGAGTAACATAAAAATAAAAAGAGCACCAATGAATTTTGAGAAAAATAACAAGCCTACTGTAAGGATAATTGAAGTCCCAGAAAGCAGGTGGATGGGGTGGGAGTGGGGGCAACAAAAAAAAAACATTTGAAATAATAATGGCTGAATATATTTCGAATTTGATGCAAATTGAAATCAACAAATCCAAAAAGCTCACCAAAACATCCTGAAATCAGAAAAAACAAAATGAAAAATGTGCAAAGGCATCTCATACTAAAATTAATGTAAGCAGGTGGGGGTTGGGGGAAGACACAGTACATAGGGAAAAAATAAGAATGTAGTAGACTTGTCATAAGAAACCATGCAAGGCAGAAAACAGTAGAACAACTTGAAAGTACAATAAAACAAGAGCCATCAACCTAGAATTCTATACCTAGCAAAGAAAAGTATTTTTAAAATGAGGGTGAAATAAAGACTTATTTAGGTTTATAAAAGATAAGAGAATTCATTCCCTGCAGACTAGAACTACTGAAAAGACTAAAGGAAGTTCTTCAGGCAGAAGGAAAATAAACCTGATGGAAATATGTATCTACTCAAAGAAATGAGGATCACAGGAAAGGTGAGTATATGACAAAATACAAAAGGCATTTTTTTTATTGTTTGTTTACTAAAACAGCACAAAGGCTGGGAAGGGCAAAATGAAAATACATGGTTTTAAGTTTCTTACATCATATGCAAAATATTATGTTATTTAAAGAAAGGCTATGATAAATTAAAAGTATATAATGTAAATTCTACACTAATTATACAGAAAGTGAAATAAATAAATATAGCTAACATGCTACTAATGTATATAAAGCAGAATTATTTTTAAAAAGGAACTGATTTGACAAGAAAAAGTAGCAAAGAAAAAAATGAACAAAGAACAAATAAAGCCTAAGTAGCAAAATAAAGCCTAAGTAGCAAGATAGAATATTTAAATCTGACCATATCAATACTCATATAATACACAGGTTCAGTGATGGAAATATTCATTATTCGACTATGGTGATGGTTTCATGGGTACATATATAAGTCAAAAAGTGATCAAATTGTATAATTTAAATATGTAAAGTTTATTGTGCTCCAATTGTACCTCAATAAATTTGTAAAATAAATAATTGAAGAGGATAAAAAATAATGCAGTTTAAAACAGGCTTAAATACATGAAGTACTTACAAATTTCCAAATATCCAAGTAAAAGGCATACATTGTTAAATTACATGGAAAATAAACAATGCCAAACTCTATACTCTATGAAAGAAACCCCTTTGACACATAAAGGTATAGATATGTCAAAAGTAAAAGGATACAAAAAAGATATACCATGGAAACAGTAGTCAAAAGAAAGTAGAAATGGCTCTACTAATATTAGATAAAGTAGAGCTCAAGGACAATAAATAATAACCAGGATAGAGTGGATAAATTTATAAAGATAATGGGGTTAATTTTTCAAGGGGCATTAATTATTGTAAATGTGTTCATACTTAATATCAGAGATTCAAAGTACATGAAGCAAAACCTGATAACACTAAAGGCAGAATTAGACATCTATAATTATAGGAGAGATTTCAATATCTCACTCTCAATGACTGATAAACAAATTAAAGAAAATAACAATATAGCTATATGAGTTGAACAACACTATCAACCAATTTAACCAAGCATATATTTATAGAATACTTACATGCAATAGTAAAATGCATATTATTTTCAAGTGTAAATGAATCATTTAGAAAGATGGTCTATTTTGTGCCTTAACACAACTTAATGAAATGTAAAAATTTAAAAACATACACAGTATGTTCTCTGATCATACTAATTTAAATTAGAAATAACTTTAAAAATGATATCTGAAAAATCCTCAAATATTTTAAGTCAAATGACACACAGCTAAGTAACTCTTAAGGTCACAGAAGAAATCGCAAAGTTAATTCGAAAATATTTTAACTGTATAAAAATGGAGATACAATATAAAATGATTTATGAAATTCATATAAAGTAGTGCTTAAAGAAAAGTTTATAGCATTAAATTCTTACATCAGAAGATAAAATGGGAAGATATCCAATTATGATCCAAGCTTCTACCTTAAAAAATTAGAAAAAGAAGAAAAAATTAAACTGAAGTAAGCAAAAGAAAGGATATAATAGAGATCAGAGCAGAAGACAATAAAATATAAAACAGGAAAATTCTAGAGAAAATCAAGGAAATCAAAAGCTGTTTCTTTAACAAGAATAATAAAATTGATAAACCTTTATACTCAGCAGAAAAAAGGAGAAGATACAAATTGCTAATCTTGAATAAGAAGTAGAAATTGCTACTGATTCCACAGACATTAAAAGACTAATAAGGTAATTATATAAACAATCATGGGCTAAACATTTGATAACTAAGATAAAATGAGTAATTTTCCTTAAATGACATGAACTACCAAAATCCACTCAAGTAGAAATAGATAAGCTGAATGGTCCTATATCTATTCGACAAAGTGAATTTATAATTTTAAAATATCCTACAAAGGAAACTTCAGGCCCAGGCAGCTTCATGGTGAATTCTAACATTTAATAAGGAAATAAAACCAGTTCTATAGAAACTCTTCCCAAAAGTAGAAGAAAAAGAATTCCTTGCAATTCAAACAATGAGATCATTATTACCTTGATACAAAAACCAGAAAAATAAATTATAAGGATGTCCACTCTTAACATTTTTATTCAGTATTATAGTGGAAATCCTAGCTAGGGCAGCCAGGCAAGAAAAATAGATAAAAGGCATACAAATAGAAAAAAAAATAAAATTGTCTATATTTATAGAAAGCATGATTATCTTTATTGAAAACCCTAAGAAATCTACAAAATAGCTTTGTATCTAATAAGTGAGTGTAACAATGCCATAGTATGCAAAGCAAAATCGAAATTTTTGTATACCAGCACATTGCAATGATCAATTGCATTTCTATATATTAGCATTAAACAATCAAAATCTGAAATCATAAAATTACAGTTAGGAAGTTCTTTTAAAATTAAACATTCACATGCCATACAACTAAGCTATTCCACTCCTAAGTATTTACCCGAAAAAAACAAAGGCTCATGTCCACACAGTGACTCATACACGAATGTTCATCACAGTTTTACTTGTTACTGCAGTAAGCTAGAAACAACCCGATGTCCATCAATGGGTGAAGAGAGAAATGAATTCTCATGTATCTATACAATAGATTACTACTCAACAATGAAATGAAATAAATTGTTCAAACATGCAAAAACATGGATGAATCTTAAAGTCATTAGACTTTGTGAAAGAAGCCAAAAGAGTTATAGTAGATGTTTCAGTTTACATAAAATTCTAGAACATATAAACTAATCTGTAATGACAGTGTGATCATCTGGGGCTAGGAGTGGAAGATCTACTGCAAAGGGCATGAGAAAATTTTGATGGGTGATGAAAATGTTCTTTGTCTTGACTGCAACGATGGTTTTATGAGTGTATAAATAAATAAGTCAAAACTGATATGCAGTTTGTTATACATCAATTATACCCCAATAAATGTGTGAAAATAAATAACTGGAAAAAATAGAAAAATAAATAAAATAATTCAATTTCAATAGGATTTAAAATATGAAATAGGAGATAAATTTAAAATATGTGAGACCTTTATACTAAAAACTATAACATTGTTAAAAATATTAAAGATGCTTTAAATAAATACTATAATAATCAAGATATTGCTATAAAATATATAGATTGATGGAACAGAAGTCCAGAAATATATTCACTTATGTACAATTTGTTGATATTTGGTAAAGGCATCAAAGCAATTCAATATAGAAAATTGATTTCCAAAGTGCTAGGACAATTGGAAATTAAATATTCACATGCAAAAAAAAAACAAACCTACAACTCTGGACTTTTACCTCTATATACAAAAATTAACTTCAAGTTGGTCATAGACCCAAATTTAAAAATTAAAAGTATAAGACTAGAAGAAAACATAAAAAAAGTTTTTCGTCGCCTTAAGCCAGGCAAGATTTCCTAAATAAGACTCAAATTACAGACTATTAAAAAATAGATAAATCATATTTTATTAAAATGTAACTTTTTCTTCAAAAGGTAGTGTTAAAAAAGGTAACAGCAAGCTTACATCTTACTCTAAACCTACAAAATCAGTATTGCCAAGCATGAGGTTCCACATGTCATTCTGAATCATGAATATATATATATATATATATATGTATATATATATATATATATATGTATATATATATATATATATACATATATACATATATATATATGAAATTAGATCTCAAGAAGAGAAGGTTAAGGGATTGATTAATATTGGCCTACAAATGCATCGATGATCATGTGTGCAATGATCTAGACACAGATGCTGGAAATTTAAAAATGAAATAGTAAAATATGAGTTTAGGCTAAAAATAAAAACTAATTCTTGATAGTCTGCTTCCAAACAAGGTCTTGGAATCTTCTCACTGTTCATTGAGATAAGTTATCACTGAGAAGGTAAAATGATCTAAACCACAAGGAGAAACTCTAGGGAAGTTAAATTATTCTCCTAGGGGATTAGGCTCAAGGGAGGCACTGTGTAAAGCTGGCAAAAGTGACATGAAAGTCCTTTTGCTAAGAAGTGCCCATTCACAAGTTGGGTGTCAAAAAAATTCCTACGCAAACACAATCTATATATTTCTGTCCTCTTGCTAAGTTATGCTATGTTAATACAGTATTGAAAAACTACAAGGCTATTGTTTCCTCTGTTTTGGTCTACTTATAAGCAAAGATCAGGGACTAAGAAGAGGAATGAGGAAAAGTTTTTAAGCTGTTTGGATTTATGTGTATCAGAAACAAGATTCCTCCAGGTCCCAAGAGTATATTCCATGTCTGTCTGCTCTGTCTGAATAGTGGGTTTCAGACATGGGATAAAATCTAAGTAATAATCAATCCCAGAAACCAGTGTAATGGCAAGAATAAAATAGCTGAGGGTTTCTTTACATTGTATATCCTGATTCCCCACAACTGAATGTTAAAAATCAGGATGTATGTATCCGAAGAAATACCACAAAGCAGATACTTAAAAATATTTTATTATTACAAAATAATGCATGCTAATTTCAGAAAATAGAGCTAAACACAAAAAAGAAAATAAAAATGATTCATACTTCTATCACCTATGGGTAAATACAATTAATATTTAGGTATCAACCATCTATGCACTGACAAATCCATAGCAACAAAATGGAAGCAAGCAATATATATTGTTTGGGGTCCCGAGAAGTATATTCCCCTGTTAATCCACAGATGCTTCTGCTATTCCAGCTATTATGTAGGATGAGATTCAGCAAGCTTTAATTAAACATGTGGTCCCAAAGAAATATAAGAATAGATTCCTAGCCAAAAAGAATTCACTTCTACCGAATCTTTACTGTGAGCACTTGCTAACCTGATTTATCTAGCTGCAACAACCCCAATTTAACTGTGTCTCCTTTTGCTTGTCACCTTGTATTCTACACAGGAAGACACCATTTTTAATGGAAGTGTCTTACTTTTGCTTTATCCTCAATACTTTTCATTGGATACTACAATTCCCCATTTAGTTGCAAAATTGATATTATCAGCAGAGATCAAAGAAAGTTGTCAGTCCTTACAGAAATTATTGAGTTAATATCTCTGCTTTTTCATGAGTCTTTGTCTCTAAACTGTAGCAATAACAACACTCTTGTATTTAAAAAGTACTGTACAAACAGGAACTATTATTGTTGCTCATTCTTGCTGTCCTTTTTCTATGGCCACAGGGAGCCAAATTACTAATTATTGAATTTGCCATTGGAAATGTTGCCAACATGGAATTGGAAAGAGAAAACAATCAAGCTTCCTAAGAAGACAGAGCACAAATCCTCGAATTAGCTCTAATAATTAAGGCATCTTGTGAAGGGTTTCAATGACAGGATAAACTCATCTGTCTCTAGCACAGGACCCATATCAATTACCGTGGGCATGGAGAGGCGGATGCACAACAAAGGGAATCAAAATACAGAGGCTGACAGTCCAGACAAAAGCCTGACTTTGGTCAAAGGCAGCCTCTCCAAGTGTTATCTTTAAGCCAAGTGGTTTTGAATAAGTTTAAATACCAATAGGAGGTTAATTTAAAACTGATTTGATTTTATTTCTGAATTAATGCTTTTAAAATCTGCTTTTATAATTTCTGCTTATCAAGAATTGCCCTTCTGGTATAAAAACTGAGCCAAGACTCAGTTATCAAATACTATGAAGGGTTCTGTTAATTAGATAGTTTATCTTTGATGAGTTGTTGACACTGAGATGATGTGTGTTAAATAATTTTAAAATATTCTGTGGGGCACTAAGTTGGTGGTTCAAAGCATTGTTCTTCCATTTTTCAGACCCTGCTTTGAGTCAAACTGGAAACTCTAAGTAAAAATTAATCTGATGGTTATAACACATTTCATAAATATAGAATCATTCATATCTCAAAATCATACATATGAGAGAATAAATCTTCTGGCACTCTATAATAGGCTGCTCTAGACCATTCTAACTAATTCAGCCTCCCTCACATGCTGGTTGGTCTTAAACTGCTTGGTACAGACTGCCAGGAAATTCATCATTGCTGTTATTAAATACAATTCTCAGTATTTGCTCTTTTCATAGTGTTTCTTTTAAAAGCTTTTTTTGGTAATTTTTCCTCTGGCTTCTCTTTCTACTTCCAAATCAAGCAACCCTGGAGAAATCTCAGAAACTGATTTTTTTTCCCATGTAGGTAAATTAAAGCTCCAGCTGTTAACGGTTTTTCTTTCTGTCTTTCAATTTTCTTTTTCTAGTTATAGTCTGTGACAGCAGAGGCCGAGAACAGTCCACAGGGAATGGCTTGAAGCCTTAGAACAAGCTGGTATCTTTAAATTTTCTAGAGAAAAAAATATTAGACACTAGTCTTTAACATCAGGAAAGCTGCTAATTAATTAACCCACAATTGTTAAAAGCACAAATAGTTCTTTATTATCTCTGGAATTTCATTTTAAGCTCCCTTTTAAAGATTGATTTTATTTAAAATTTGTTTCTTTAAATTTTTGTGATTTTCTTTCTTCATTAATTCTCTAAGACTCATGGAATCCAAAGTCCTAAATCTTCCTGTTTTTAAATTTTAATTAATGTCTATAATGTGTTCAAACAGTATATAGATGACTTAGAAAGAGATGACTATTTCAAGGTAGTGAAATTCTCTAAAAATCTCTAAACTCACTGGAATCCTGAGTTCATATCCCAGTGTGGCCTTACACAAGCTGACTCTCTAAACCTTCGTTTCTCTATTTGTAAAATAAGGAGATCGGAATTCACAAATACCCTTTCCAGTTCTAACATTCTATGACTCTTCAGAGAAACTTACTGATGTGAAAAAATAAAAATGAAGTTCACATAAGAAAATACTTGGAATACAGCCATTCTAAACTGGTTTTGTTCAGTTTTCTCGTAGAACATCTTGAAGAAAATTATCAGTAAAGAAAGAAGAACATTGGGTATCAGGTAAAAGAAAAAACACTAAACAAGGAAGGCGTGGGGACCTGGTTCTAGAGACAGCTGTGCCATTAACAACTTACTAACCATGAACAAGTTATGGAACTGAAACTTCTAAAGCCAAAGACTGGACTCAAAATTGAAGGTTTGATTTTATGATCTCTTAATTCCTTTCAATACAAAAATTCCATGTCTCTATAAATGACTCAAAAGTCATGGAGGAGGATACCTGAAAATGTTCTAACAAAAATTGATAATGATTTCTGCTCTTTTGCTCCTGATTGGAGAACATTGTCTTGGACCATCAACTCACTGTCCCGGACCACCAACTCAGAAGTAAAACATTCCCTTGGGGACCCTAAACAAATATTGAAACTAAGAGTAACTTTCTGAATCTGTAGCATCCTAGTTATCATGATGGCAATCTCCCCTGAGCCCACCCCTACAGTTAAGGATTATAAAGGAAGTTGTTCCATGTATTTCTTTTATCATACTTTTTGATTTCTCCTGTCCACTTCTTTACCCAGAATATAACTGAAATAGCTAACATAAATCAAGGCACTAATAAAAATATAAGTCCTAGTGGTATATCTCAGGACCATTAGGATATGTGACATGTTTGCTCTCTTTCTGCAAATTCTTCTAAACACTCTAAGCACTCTATAATACTGAATTTGGCAAAGCAGCTATATTACCTGCAAGCTTGCAATACTCATGCATCCTAGCCTTTTAGAAGAAATGTTATCATTAATATGTTTCCAGCTCTACTCTAGTTAAGAAATCTGAAAGAACCAAGAATCAAAGGGGAAAAAATGCCAAAATAAAAGTAGTAAAAGTATAGTTTCTAGAATTTAATGATTTACCAAATGAAAAATATAAAAGATGGTAGGATATTTTTCTCCTGAAACATCAAGTATTGGACACTGCCCAAGGTTAAGACTGCAAAAGCAAATGGTATAATCATCCATGTCAGGTAGCCAGTTATCCTGCATCTCTTCTGCTTGCTTCCGTGGAACCCAGCCAGAAGCTTTCCTTTTTCTTCAGGACATTGACCATTCCCCTAGTCTAGGACTTCTACTTTTTTTTTTTTTTTTTTTTGCAAACCCTACTTAATATAAGCAGCATATTCAATAGCCCTTGTTCTGAACCACAGTGTAGAAGATAGAGATGCTGTTCCCCTTTGTTTCATGTTCCTGATATGCTACCTGGGCCAAACCCCTTTAACCAACTCCTCTTACTCTTATGCTTCCATTTTCCTTTGATTGATAAAAGAATAATTGGCAACATTTGAATGCACTTAAATATGCATTAATGATTATAATCCATTATACTCAGGACATGGAACTCATAGCTAAAGCATTCTTTAATAAATAAATAAGAAATCTGTACATTAAATTTTTATCCATAGAGCTCTTGGGTAATAGCAAACAACTAATTTCCCTTAGCCTCAAACACAACCATCTGATTTTTCAAATGGGGAACTGAAATAGAGATTAAGGATATTTTCTTAAGCTATGATCTAGATTCAGGGAATAATTTCTTGGCTCAATATAAGTAATTCATTTTAAAACTCCCCAAACCAAAAACTTACCAAAGTAAATTTGTAAAATATAAATGGCATCCACTATTTATATTACATTAGAATCTAGATTAGGCTGTAATGCCTAAAAAACTACTCCCTCAAAACAGGCTCTCATATTGTTTTCATGTTGAACTCCTAGTACTTGGTGCATAGTATAGACTCAAATGTACATTGAATAGAAGATGGATGGTTGGTGGTAGTCTTAAATAAGGCAGCGGCAAGAAGATGGAGAATTGAGTAAGCAGATGGTCTATAGAAATATTATGAAGATAAAAATGAAAGAATTTGGTAACTGAGTGTGGAAAATTTGTTGAAGAAGGGGGAACTTAGAGGGATTTTCTGGTTTCTGACTTAGGTGACCAGATGATATCATTCAGTGAGACAGGAAACATGGGGAAGAGGGAAGTAGGTGAGTGTGTGGTCAATGAGTTCTAGAATAGATATGCTAAATCAAAAGATCTTGTGAACATCAAGGGAGAATGATTCAGTAAGAAGCTAGAAATACAGATTTGAACTTAATGGAGACATTTTTAACTTGGAGGTCATCATTACATAAGTGATAACTAAAGTTATATTCATAAATGCAATCACCATGGGAATAAGCAAAGAACAGTATATTTGTGTCCTGTATATTTATATATGGGGAGGGGAGTCAGTACGTGGTTGCTAAATCTTTATTTTTTTAAGTACATTAAAAGTATATATAAGTAGCTATATACTATCACTATTATTTCATAGGAGATATAAAAGATATTTCAACTTTAAAAAGTATGAATGATATAATCTTAAAATGAAGAATAATCCTTCCAATTAAGCAATTGAAATATATTAAAGTCCTTCATCACAAAATAACTTTATCATGAAATGATGTCATTTGGAGACCAGCATTTAGGAATCACTAGTATTAGGGAAAAGAGAAGACCAAGGACAGATGCCCAGACAATGATCATCTTTAAGTGTTCATCAGAGTCATCAGAACACTAATAAAGGTGATGGTATCTGAGCTAGACCTTAAGGACTAGCTGATTTGAAATGCAGAGATAGATGCGAGAAGAGGTACAACAGTAGAAGCAGGGAGAACCCTTTCAGTAGGGCCAAAGGGCAGTGAAGTATGGATCATGTTCAGGTAGCAGTTGACAACCCTGTTTGTAGTCAAAGGATAGATGAAAGTTAGTAATGAAAAGAAATTGGGTCCCATGTAGTTTAGAAAATCAGGTGCTACTCTTTTTTCCAACAGGACACAATTCCTCTTGGCAGTAAACAGTGACAACATTCTTTGAAGCAGGTCTGAAAATGTTGATCATTGAATTGATTCCCACAGTAAAAGGCTAAACTGAAAGTTCTTTCCATGCCCTTCCTTCCATACTGCTTTATCTTGAGTAGATTAAGGATAAATAAGACAATTATGAAAAGTTCTTGATGCAGTGAAGAAACAAGGATTTGTCTTCCCACACAGGTCCTTTGTTGGGTACAAAATTCTTAAACATTGACAAGCAGCATGAGCCTCCTTATGGTAGCTTTATTACTTACAAAACCCGAAACAGCCACTAGTTATAGGAGTAGTTATTTTCCTTTTGATTATTTCAGAATATAAACAGGCCATGATATTTTAACCATCTACTTCATATATCTAAATCATAGCAGAGGACATAGACATCTTATGTCCCCTAAACATCGTGAAAGGCATATAAAATTTAATATCTGCAAGCTTATGAGATGCATAGGATGGAAACTGAGCTCCTAGTTAGAAAATATTTCATCAGCATACATGGCACACACATCAAGTTGAATGTTGCTGGAGGTCTTTAACTATAAGCTGCTTTTTCTCCCTTAGTGCCTTTGCACAATCTTTGATGTCTGACCCTGCATCTCCATGATCTTCATCATCATTACAGTCATTGTCACTACATAGTCGTAGGAAAATCTACATGAGTATAAACTGATTTACATTTTGAATTTATATAAACGGCATTATGCCTCTATAGCCGATAGACCCTAAGGTGGCCCCTAATGATCATTGCCTGCTGGTATTCATATCTTTGTGTAATGTCCCCTAGAGTCCAAACAGGCCCTGTGACTTCCTTTTAACCAATGGAATATGGCAAAGGTGATTGATACGTGAGTTTACATGTGATTATATACCAGTGTATAACCCAACTTGCTGGAATCTCTCTTACTAGCTTTAAATAAATAAGCTGCCATGAATCCTAAAAGCTGCTAGGAAATTAATCCACCAACAACCTAGGGAGCATGGAAATAGACCCTTCCCCTTTCGAGCCTTCCGTAAAAATCCAGCCCTATTCAACACCTAGATTGTAGCCTCTTGAGAACCTAAACAGAGGACCCAGCTAAAGTATGTTCAGACTCTCACCCTACAAAGACTGTAGGAGAGAATATACTCATATTGCTTTAAACCATTAAATTTGTGGTAATTTGTTATGTAGTAATAGAAAAATAATGCAACCCTCAAGAAATACAGTTTAAAATGGATAAGGAAAACATGCAGTTTGATAAACAGAGAAACAAACAAACAAAAAAACATGAAATTAAGTAAATATAACTGTGGGGTTTTTTTTTTACTCTCTCTGCAGGGAAAAAGAAATAGCATGAAACTTGTTATTTTATCACTAATTAGAGAGGCTAGGCTTACAAATGTCTATAAGTTCCCAATGTCAGGGAGCCAAATAAGAAGAGCGTCATGTCATGACATCTGACCAGGTAATTTAAGCAGTATTGAAACAGTTCTAATGGCCCCAGTTCTCCTCAATCCAATAACAGAAATATGGCCTTCATCATTTTAGCCTAAGACTTTGGGTTTTAGGCATATGTATATGTTCTTCAGAATGAAGACATTTTAAACTATTATCAATCATTTTTACATATTGAGAACAAAATTTTATATGAGCGGGGAGTAGCATGAGAACCCTCTTGGTCAGGCCAGCTCAATTTTCTTAAGCCTCTGCCCTTAACTCAGCAAAACTTTCTAAGACCCACATAAAAGCAACACTCCCAAGAATGCTCCATGTTTTCAGACCTGGATATCGAACCACTCTCTTAAACAGCCAGAGCATTTCCTTTCCTCTTTCTCCCTCACTGTGTTTCACTGGTTAAAGTTTCTGCCTTATTCTTCTAGTTGACACATTGATTGACTACTTTCCAACTCCCCCACCTCCAAGGATGGCTCCATTGTTGCTCTTATCTTTCCTACAATTGATTCTAATACTCCAAGGATAAATTTCTAGATAATATTCCCTAAGACTTGTCCTGGCAACAGTGAGGTACTCTGAGCCAGCATCTCATTAGTCCCTACAAACAAAATCCAGATATAGCCACCTAAGGATAGAGGGAAACAGTGCTCAGGAATGAGAAGGAAAGACCACAAAAACAACTTTATCTAATGCAAAATGCTGTATAATTCTGTGGGGTTGACATTAAGTTATATATACAAGCAGACATTTAGACTCACTTGAAATTGGTCTGATTCCTCTCTACTATCCAAGATTCAAAAGTGATATCTGAAGGAAATAATGAGAATAGAAAGTTCTCTCTTTCTCCTAATTTCTTTCAATATTTATTAAATAACTGCTATATACAAGGTATTTTGCAAAGTACTTTTAGTGACCCGAAAATGAGTAAATAATGTCCCTTCTTCTGGGTTGCAGAGAGGAGAACATAATTTAAATAAGCATGATGCAAGGCAGAAAAATAGGGCTACGACAGAGGTACAAGGCGATAGAAGGGAAATAGTCTATAAGATTGGTGTAATCAGGAAAGTGTTTGGGGAAGAGTTAAAGCAATTGGCCTGTGACCCATTTCTTTCTCAATTATCATGGAAATGTTTCCAGAAAAAGAAAGAATGCATTGACTCAGTATAATATTCTTACAAATACGATAACTGGAATTCCGGACAAATAGACTGATTATGCAGGATGTCTCTGGTTTAGAATTGCTTAGGGTAAACAAGCCTACAATCTATGTATTTGCAATGCATGGTTCCCTGGATATAATGTGATATAAACTATACAACTGTCTGGAGCATGAAGTGATGTTTTCCAACTTAAATGCTTCCCACTCTGAGGTGACCTGCGATCCTCATTAGAGACCTCATCTATTATTCTGAGCTGGAGGGCACATGTCCACAAAAACAAGGACAGGAAGTCTTATGGGATTTTCCAGTCTTCTCTCTGCACTACCTCTGTCTTTTCCATGTGTATATTCTTGAAATTAGTTGGAAAATTTGATACTGGCTAAGATCTCTGATTAGTGTAAGTCTGATTTGATGCTCTGATCCTAGGTGTTAGTTCAGTCTTCATGGTGGAGGTAGAATTTAAATGAGCTTTGAGAGGTGTTTAGGATGTTAAAAGGCAGAAATGAGGCAGCTGACATTACTTGCAGAGAAATAACAGGTACAGAGATTTTTTTAAAGTATAAAAATTAGAAAGTAAAATGTTAAAAAGTAAAAAAAAAGTAGCAAATAAAAATTAAAAAGTAGAAAGTAGAATGTTCAGGTCATAATACACATCCTAGTTTGGCTAGAGTATACTATATATAAAAGGGAATAGTCATGGACAATAAAGCTTGAAAAGTAAGTTGAGGGCTTTGAATTCCAAGATGAGTACCTTATATTTAATTCTGTAAGACATGAGGAGCCACCGAAGGTTCTTTATAAAGAAAAGTATAGAATCACAGAAGAGCTTTAGGTAGAGTTTTCCAGCAGCTATATGCAGATTGCTTTGGAGAAAAAAGAAATTATCCAGATTGAAGCATGAAATGATTTAGCTCAATGATTCTCAAATGAGGTTCATGAAGTCAGGTGGATCTACTGGCACAATTTGAAGTTCTCTTTGAAGATTTTGTTGTTGCTGTTATTTTCTTATTTGCTTTCTTTTTCAATTAAAAAATAGTGTATATTCATTTTGAAGATAATTTTAAATGCAATTCAGGATGAGCTAGGTGACCATATTATAACTGAAAGCTGCCATAAATTTCAGTGCTTATGTTTTCCTTTTGTGTATCATTGTGTTGGCACTAATTACCATTTAAATTCTCATGAACTAATAAGGAAAAAAATAAAGGGACTTTAAATGTAAATTTTTATTTATGCCAAGAGAAAGGCAAATGTTTTTTACTTGTTGAATTAAAAAAAAAAAAAGTTACGGGAGAACTGTGTTACCACAAAGTACCTAGTGATATGTATCGAACTCCAAGGAATTTGAATGAATATTTTCCTTTGCCTCTCGACTACTCTCTCTACTCTTCTCCATTCTGCTCTGTGCTCATAACCTTCATCAAGGGGCTTCCTTGCCCTCTGGCTTCTGTTTGGGTTCAGCAAATGGGAGTTGGTTGCAGGAGGTTGAAGAGTGAGAAGAGTAAGGTCAGTATATTTATTGTGATGGCTTCATCCCTGCTGGGTTCCTACAACTTGATTGTATCCCTCTAGCAAAGAGCACAGCTCCTCTAAATTGTTCTTTGTTCTTCAATTACTGCAGCCATACTCTCCAGGCTCTGACTTTTAAGTCCTTCATTTGCCTCTACAGTCTCATGGGTGATAATATCTCTTCACTATTGCTATACTCAACCCTCTTTAGTTTCTTCTAAGCCTGTCTACACTTTTGTATATATTTCCTTTATTAAGCCTTCTTCAAATACTCCTGAAATAAATGTGTTTCATTTTCTGCCATGATCCATCTGATACAATGAATTTCAATGGCCATTACTATGTTCATATTACAAGCATCAATTTGGTTTCAGGAAAGCAACATCATCTGTCACATTAAAATAAGTGTGTTACTCTGAATCTTATCAGCTTTATAATTTTATGTGTTTAATTTATTAATTTATTTTTGTTTACAGTTGTATCTGAGCTCCAATCATACCTAGTTTTATGTTTGATATATTTAAGTAAATTAATAAATAACAATTATCATGTCAATCAACATTAAGGTGGTTCTTGAACTTTCTTCTCCTTCAAAAGAAAGCCATATATCATTCAAATTTGAGAATCACTAGCCTAGCTTATTGCTTCCAGCACAGCTTCCATAACATCTTTAAAAAGCATCACAAAACTTGTCAGAGGGTAAAATGGACAATTGATAGTGAATGCATACGAAAAGCTAAGCACTTCATAAAGTTCATAATGACACTAGAAACCATGGCTGAAAACAATTGAATATTCTCCCACTCCTCCACCCCAACCCCTCCTCTACCTCCACAGGGCTCTGGAAGGCCTACATGAACCATTGCGGCTTTTCATGAATGCCAATCTTTAAACTCTAGATTTGAGAATTGCACTTCAAAAGTCTTCTTAGTTAAGCTAGTGAAGTAAATTTATGATTTGACACATTCCTCTACTCCAAGCATATAGCAAGTATGAAAAGGAAATAAGATATATAGCTATATTAAAAAAAAAAAAAAAAGATAAGCATCTCTGTGGACCAGAATTCACAGTAGTTAAGTGAGGCTGAAGCTCTTGGCTTGCTGGGCATTGGGTCCAGAAGCAGACTGGCAGCAGATACTTCAGCATCAGAAACATAAGGTGATTCAGATGAAGAACCAGAGTCAGCATCATGACAGTAGCCACAGATTAGGAGAATTTCTGCTGATTGCTTCCTGGGACTAAAGATGGCCTCAGGCCTAGGGAATTGGGATAATATGAACTGAAACCTGCCTGCTGGCTTGTTTAATTGATCCTCAATATCTCAAATATCATAATAGAGTAGAAACTTTGAACCACTGTTTTACAACCTGGTTCTGGATTAGAGGATGGGGCAGGAGGTAGGGTGGCATGTGGTATATCAGTTAGGGATAAGTTATGTTGAAGTAACATGTGAACCTAAAATTCCAGCAGCTTTAGACAACAAAGTTTTATTCCATATTCATATCACAGTCCAATGTGGGTCAGGTGATTCTCTCTAGCAGCTGTCTTCTAATAGACTTGGGAATCTGGGATAATTCCATCAAGCATCTCTGCCAATTCAGTGTTCTTTATACCCATGATAAGATAACAAATGTGGCTAACCCACATATGTCTTTAACTGTCTTTTGACTAGAAGTGATATATTTTACTTGCACTTACAGCCCATTTGCCAGAACTAGTCACATAACCCTGAGGAAAGCTAGAAGACAAATGAGAGTACATGAATATTTGCTAGCAGGATCCAGGTGAATCAGCCACCAAATTTTCTAGAGAAGAAGGAAATAAGCTGAGAGTGAGAGAGAGAATAAACAACTTCTCATTAAAAATAAACTAAACACCAATGTTTTCAAACATATGAAAATATATAATAAGAAAGAAACTGTAAAACAATCAAATCCATGTATTTGATTTATAGGAAATTAATTTTATAGAAAAGATTGACAGACTTCAAAATAAGTGATCTTGTATGCTCATAGAGATGAGTGAGTTAATAACTTCTATTTAGAAATCAATTACAAAAAATAAAAAATAATTTATATAAAAATAACCCATTAGAAATATAACCAACAAAATTAAAAATGTAATGAGATTAAACTAAATTTGATATAAAGAGAGAATTAATAACAATAGGAAAAGGAGTGAAAAAGCCACCCAGTATGCCAGAGAAAATGAGATTTTTTAAACGGTCACAGCAATTTTCAGAATGTAAGACAAATTGAGAGACTCATATTCATCTGATAAAAATTCCAGAAGAATAAAATGCAGAAGCTATATTTAAAGAAATACTTACTTGGAGTTTTCCAGAATCAAACAAATATGAAATAGAGAATGTATCTCAGGTAACAAAAAAAGAAAAATAAGCCCACACCAACCACATTATACTATAAAATATCAAAAATAAAAGTCATCTTAAATTTTCTATAGAAAAGCTTTTACATACAAAAGAATGAAAACTGATTGACAAATATATCTAAAGCAATAGAAACTAGAGAACAATGGAACAATATCTTTAAAATGTTGAGAAAAAAATGTCAACTTAGAATTTTTTATCTATTTAAACTATTACTTAATAATAAGGGCAAAGTAAACACATAATCAGACCTACAAAGATGTAGAGTTTGCCACACTCATACCCTCACCATAAACACTAGGAAGGGCTGTACTTCATCAAAAAGGAAAGCGAACCCCAAATAAATATGTGCTATAAAATGTGTGAAAACAAAACCAACAAAATTTTAGTGATGAAAAATAACTATAGGCCGCAGAGAAGTAACAGTAACTAATAATTAATGTTTAAGGGCAAGAATGAAAATTTTAAATGTCATAACAAATGAGAGAGAATATTTAATAGTAGTTGTAAGATGCTAAGACTCTTATCAAGGTTGCCTTCCATTGCTTGGGCTTTCAGTATTAGAAAACATTAGGAGAGAAAAGGCTCAGGGGTGATAGGTTTCTGTCTATCTCCTAGCAGGTAGCTGTGGTTGGCTTTGATAAAATACAATGTTTTTGTCCCCTGGTATATTTCCTCCAATCTATCTAGGTGTTGGAAGGTAATAAGGTGTGATCTGGTTTCCAAAATTAGATTCTTTTTAAATGTTTTCTATTAGTCCAGGGGAGTGATTGTATTTTAACTATCCACAGAAGGTATGAATTTTTTTGAGATTTCAGAGAGGCGTTATATTTCTGACTTCTTATGGAATGAGCACAGCATCTTTACCCAGTTCTCTCCATAGACAACAAAATTACACACACACACACACACATGCACACGCACACACACACGCACACACACGCATGCAGAATTATAATAGGTTTTTACCTACATTAGTAGGTTGCTATAGCTGTAAAGCATTATAACTATATGAGGCATTCCAATTGCTTCATAATGGTGTCTGACTTGAAATTCAATTTGCCATCTGCAGATGGTAAAGATGAAAAGAATCTGATAAGTTTCCTAGTCTGAATTAGCTTGTGAAAAAAAAATGTTCTATGGTCAGGAAAAGTGGGAGATGCTATGCAATATCCACTGCACTGGGCTTTAGTTATTATAATTGTTTGGGGTCAGTGATAATGAAAGCAAACTTTGGATACTTGGGTCCTTTTCTCTGGCTGACCTGGTTTTGGTAATAAAGAAGTGAAAATTTTAGGAAAGTTGATGTGTAATTGGTGTTTGATGGTGTGATGAAACAATTGTAATGAATTCATCTATAGCTCATTATTGTAAAGAGCAAATAAGTCTTGTTGCTTAGTGATGGTGATTATGAGACAGACAAGCAGAAGAATTCTATTGCAGAAAAAGCATTCATTATATAAAATTTGTTATAATAAGCTCATTGTTTCATAGAGAGGCTCATTGAATGGAATAAGCTTTGTTATACAGAACACCTTTTGTAATATACTTAGATACAATGACTATTTTTACTTTTTTTTTATCATGTTTTAAACCCAAATCATATGAAATGGTCAGTTTCTTATAGCTCTCATCTGTATCACAAAAAAATGCAAAAAGTAATAAATTTTTGAGAACATCAAAGGAACAGAGAATTCATGCAGTGACAATGTAAAACATATGGGAAATGTGGTTTCAAAGACCATGACTTACAAAAGTTTGGAATTTCTGGACTGATTTCTCAAAGTAGAAAAAAAAATCTAATTTCAGCAGTTTTCTTTAGTAACATAGATTTGAACTGGATTTTTTTTAGAACCTATAAAATTAATCATTGTTCTCAGAGCCATAGATGTGGCTTCCTTTAGTTCTTACTACTTAAATTCAATATTTTCTGAAAATCAAAATTCTTAACCGAGGAGGAAGTGGAAAATACCAAATTTCATTTATCATGAATCAACTCAAATCATTCTGACAAAATCAAGCTACTTCTAGTCTTCTGCCTACTAACTCCCAGTAAAAGAAGCATAAGTAAGACTATCAGTATTTATCTCTAATCAATGAACTGTTTGTTACTTGTTGCCCCAAGGTATGGAGTGAGCAAAAGAACACAGTGAGACTGAAACTAGGAGAGAAGCTATGTCTGAGTACCAGAAGTTCAGCAAAGTTGTAACAAGATATCACAAGTTTGCAGAAGAAAAAGTTAGGGATCCAAGTGCTGCACCAAACTCAAAGTACAACACAAATAAGCAGAACACAAGGAGAGATTGACATTGTATTTTAGAGGTTTGTCTTCATATTCTTTATCTTCCTACTATGATATAAACTGATTACAGGGTAGAAATAGAAAAATTTTATATTTTTAATTTTAAATATAAATATAAATATAAATAAAATTTTAAATACAAAACATATAAAGTTAAACATAAAACAAGACTAAACCTACTTAATTTTCAGAAAGGTCAAATGTTTGTTCGCTTGGCCCAGTCGAAGCTTATGTTTATTTATGCTTTTTGGCTATTGTTTCTTGGCAGCTGGGCATCATGTAGTATAGACCAAAATTATGGTCAACAGACCACTTAGTTCTTGTCTTTCCAGAGTCAATTTACCATAGCAGCTATTATAGATTCTTCTAGTATATATTTTTTTACATTTTACTGAGTCTATTGTATCCAGTAATATGTATCCAATTATATATTATTTTAAAGATAGTCTAGTAAAACTGAGCAAACAGTTCTAAATAAAGAATCATCATTAGCAGCTTTTGCCACAGAATGTAAGAACTACAGAGAGGCATGTTGATAATACACAACTATTTCACCTCTGAGACATGATTTTCTGTCTGTGTGTGATCAAAAGCAAAACAAGCTTACTGATATTAATACAGGCCATTTTTCTAACTCGGCCTTAAGCTATTTCGACTTCAAGCTTCCCATTTTCAAAGTCATTGGGTCTGAGGGGATATGTTGTATTTTAGAAAACTATGTCAAATTGATCAATTTTAAAATATATCCACAAAACACATCTCAAGCAAAATCCATAAGAAAAAAATGCACATTGATTGTTGGGATCTAGACAAATAACTTCACTAGAATAATGTTTGAGTTAAATTCAAAAGCATCCCAAAGAATTCGGTTTAGATAAAATTTTTATAACTTTTAAAAGTTCATAAACAGGAACAATAAAAGAAAATCTCTCATGTCCCTCCCTTCTCTCCCCCCACCACAGGTAGACACTAACTACTATTTCCATTTTTAGCTGTGAAAACTGATTGATTTGAAGGTATACCATTGTCTTCTAATTCAAGGAATGATTCAAAATAGTAGTATCCACATTATTTGGTGTTAGACAATATTTGGACATTTTACTAATGAGACAGAGGTTTTGTGACCTCAGGCCCTTTAACTGCCTTTGAGTTAATAAGTACTGGTGAATAGATTTGAAAAGAAAACAAAATTCCTGCTAATTATCATGTGAGTGATGGTGTAAACTCTAGTAAAATGTAAAGTGAATAAAGTTAGCTTTGGAAGTACCAGCTCCCCATTGGCTCTATGACCCCAATTCTCTTCACCTCTACCTCTCTTCTCTACCCATAACAATGACAATTTTAACCCAGGTAGAAGAAGATGTATACAAGGCAAGTATTTTGGAGAGAGAGAGAGGATTTTCATCACATAGCATCTAATGGTAGTGGCTCTGATAATAAAACATCTGTGTAACTGGGTTAGGATGTTTGAGGGAGGCTTTCTAAAACATTTTGAATTATTTCCCTGATCTTTTTCAAAAAGCAATTAATCATTCAGACAACAAATACTGATGGCACCAAGTATATTTATAATTAAAAGAGAATCTTGTTTATTCCTCTGATTCTATAAATTAACTATATTAAAAATTTTATTTAATGATACTTCTCTATTTTTAAGTAATGTTAGATGCTGAGTGCCAGAACTGGCATCTAAATACTCCATAATCTAAGTTCAAAGAAGTGTCTGTATAGTCGTGCTATGTGTAATGACATTTCAGTCAATGATAGTGTACATACACGATGGTCATCCTATAAAATTATAATGCACTTGAATTTCTTGTAAGAAATGGGGAAACGTGGCTCAGGAGAAAAACTTTTCTCTGACAAGAATATACATTGGTCTTGGCAATAGATTCCCTCTCACTCACAATACTTCAACTTTGAGTGCACAAATTACATTCCAGTCTGTTAGTCACTGACCTTTTTCAGCAGAAAGGAACTTGTCCTCCCAGTGATACGTACTTAGAGTGCTATAACCCTCCCGAATCTATCTTGATCTTCAGAGTACATTGCTGTAAATTCTTCATTGATGACCTTATCCAAGGACACAAGTATTAGGTGGCACTACCACTTTAGTAAAAGCTCTCTGTGGTAGTATGGAGCCAGCCTGTCCCTGTACTTTGGAAATATTTTCAGGTTATAAGGTTGTAAAGCATAGATAAGTTTTATTTATTCCATCAGCTCAATGCCAGATAGAGCCCCTTCTGCCAGATAGGGTCAGTAGAACCAAAAATAAATTTCCAAAGTTGAATATTGAGTCCTCAGTTCTACACCCTTACCATGTTGAAGTACCCTATACAGGTGTACTATTTTTGTCTTTTATACCGTATTTTTACTGTCCCTTTTCTATGTTTAGATATGTTTAAAACAACAAAGATGTACAACTGTGTTACAATTGCTTACAGTATTCAGTACAGTAACATGTTGTACAGGTTTATAGCCTAGGAGAAATGAGCTATTCCATATAGCCTAGGTGTATACTTCCTAGATTTGTGCACTCTACAATGTTTGCATGACAAAATCACCTAATGATGCATTTCTTAGGATGTATCCACATTGTTAAGTGACACATGACTGTAACTAGAACCAGCATCTTCCTTCTAGGGCTTACAGAAAGATACTCTTTTGACATAACCATAAAGACCACCATCATTACCACTACCACCACCACACGATATGGCAAATGGGGGACTTTTTTGAGGAGTGAAAAGGTAATAAAGTTGAAAATTAAGGCTATTATTTTCCTCAAAAAGAAGAGAGATAATGTACTACTTCTTGCCAAAATAAGGAAGCCTCCAGAATTACTATAACAACTGTTTAAACAGTCCTGTCCTTCACTAAGTTGGCAACTGATGATAATTCATTTAAAAGTTTAAGGCTACTAGGCCAGTAGAATGCCCGATGTTGAGTATAGATGTTATGCGACAGAACCCAATGAAACAAACTGCATTCCACTGTTAGTTGTGGACCATGATCCATGATTTCCTATGTAGACCTTGAGTAGGATAGCTGGGCTTGAGTTGTCTTGCTGATATCAACACATCCCCAAGAAAGTGGTCTACTAATTAAAAAGATCTCAGTAGTAAGGAGCTGTAGGGTAGATAGCTTATGAAAGGGGTGAAAGCGAGAGAGAACAGCTTAAAGCCAACCTGGATTTCCCATTCTAGGTGACTGTGGGGGTGGGGGGCATTCCTGGGCCCTCCAAGAAACAAAAGGAGGATGATGGCCAGTCTACCTTAGATGGAGAATAGCCATGTTGAAGGGAAACATATATATTTAAATATGTATATATAAATATAATATGTATTTTTAAATATATATATATTTAAATATATATAAATATATGTTTATATATATTTATATATATTTAAATATATATAAAGAAGCCATGTCCATCAGAGTAGAAGTATAAGATAAAGGGAAGGGAAATGAGTCATGTCGTAGTTTGAATTGCTATAACAGAATACAATAGACTGGGTGGCTTAGACAACAAAAATTTATTTATCATGGTTCTGGAGGCTGAGAAATCTGAGTTCAGAGTGCAAGTATGGTTGAGTTCTACTGAGTACTCTTTTCCTGGTTTACAGATTGCCACCTTTTCACTGTATCCTCCCACAGAGAAAGACAGACTTAGTTCTCTGACCTCTTCTCATAAGGACACTAATCCCATCATGAAGATTCCACCCTCATGACCTCATATAAACCTAATCACTTCTCAAAATCCTCATCTCCAAATGATATCACAGTGGCAGTTTGGGTTTCAACATACACATTTTGGCAGAGCATAAACATGAAGTCTATAGCAAATCAGAAATCTAAGTAGAACTGGAGGGAGAATGGAAGAGTTTTGAATTAAAAGTGATTTTAAAGTTGCAAAACATATAGCACTGAATTTTAAAAGACTAAAGACTGTACTAAAAGCTAAGATGACTAGGTCCTGGAACTGGAAGTAGTACCTCAGCAAAATTTGGAGAGGTTAGCATACTATGGGATTATCAGAAATAAATCTAATTTGTGTTTATCCCTAACAAGTTAAGTTTCTTTAATAAACTCATTACAAATTTAAAAACATTTTTATCATGTTAAAATAAATTTTAGAATAAAGATAAATCCCCAAAAATCATTCTACACTCACACATTGATATTATTTCATAAATTTCATTTTAGTGTTTGCCCATATATACAGTTACATATTTTATATAGCTATATATATCCATAGTATAATCTAAATTTTGCATATTTTGTTTCCTGTATAATAGCCTAGCATATTTTAATCATTCATTGTAAAAGATACATTATATTACATTGAATTGTTATTTTATGTAACTTGTAACTATTGTGGTTTTTAAAATATCTGTTTCTAATTTTTGCTATTCTAGAAAATACAGCAATCGCTCTCAGTTCATGTAGTTTTTACAAATTTATTGAGTTATTTTCTTAGGATCACTAGTCATAAACATTTCTCAAAGCTTTTAATATAATAAAATGATCAAATTTGTTTCCAAGAGTTTTACAATGTAGCCAGCAATAAATTTAGATACTGGCTTCCCCACAATCTCACCAGAATTACATAATATCATATTTTAAGTTTTATTTACTTTAATAGATGTAAAATGGACCTTTATTGTTGTTTTAATCTGTATGTCTTAGATTCTTCCTAAAGGTGAACATTTTCATTTACTGGTTTTACTTCCTCCTGGACAAGTTGCCTCTTCATAACTTTTGTCCATTATTCTATCTGGGATCTTGATGTCACTCTATGTATTTAAATGAGCATTTTATAGGTTAAAAATATCAACTGTGTTCCACTTTAAAGCTAGTTAACCTGTCTAGTTCTAACACTCCCTTACAGTATGCATGTGCATGAGCACAGACACAAATATTCCCTAACTCTAAGGAGGGTCCTCTTATATGTAATTGTCCTTGCCTTCTAAATTATTCAAGAGTTCATGGCATTTGGGAGGAGAGGTTCATCATTAAGTGTATGATTCCCACTCAAGTAATTACATTCTGCTAATTGGGGCTATTGTTATGGCATTCCTGAGGGATAGGATTCTCTGAGACTGAAAGACTTATTTTGGATAATCAGGAACAATGCACTCCATGTGTGGGCAAAGATATCTTTCTTTAACTTCCTTGTCCCTTGACCACTATTGAAAAAGATCCATTTACATTTATTCAAAACATCTTCATCCCCCACTCCTATCCTAAGGTAGAGAGTCTGGGGATGTTATATAGTCCAGAAAAAAAAGAAAGACGTTAGGCAGCCTTAGAAGGAGGTCTGCATGGGAGATAATAGGATGGGGATAAGTCAGTGTCCTAGAGCAGCTAACGGTAGAGACTGATGACTCTTCAGATGTCTCTTGTCCAGATATACCTAGAGCCCAAGTTCCTATTCTCTAAGGGCAAGGCCTTCCAGCAATATGAGTAAAGGGAGGGTTGTGTGCATTTCTGTAAAACTTTAAAATGAGAGTTTTTGCTCATATTATTGAGGTATAAGTATCCCTTAGAACCTTTGTAAAAGCAAGGAAGTTGTTCTGGAATCTATAGCTACACTCCTTGAGCCTGGCTCCCCTGCAGAAACAACACTGCTTCGATGAGAGGTCAATGACTATTTCCTATAAGCCTTTTCTCTGCCAAGAATGTTATGTTAGACCTGCAGGCAGAGAAGGAAAAATTCAGGAGCAGGTGAGGTGGTGAGCAGTAGATACATGATAAAGCTGTGTGGTTTGTAGGTGAAGATAAATTGTTTTGAAGACTATAAAGACTTTCTGAGTACATAGACAGTATCCATGAACACCTGAAATAATAGTTTCCATTGTTTTATTTATGAATGATTTATTCCATCTTCTCTTTCTAGTTTTCCTAAGTTCACAAAGGATCAGTTTACACTTATCTGCCAAACATCTCCCTATATTAATAATAAAAGTTTTGTCCTAATGAAAAAATAATGAATCCAAGGAAAGGACCAGAACCTTAGTTAGGATTAGAGCATCTCCACCTCCTGCCTACCATTTAATTGCTTATATTTTTATGAACAAAGAACCACAGAATTACATGATTTACATAGGTCATCTGCTGAAGGAATTCTGTTGGCACACTGTCAAGTATTAAAGAGAAGATTATTACTACTTTTATACCACTCTTGGTAAATAAAAACAAGGTCCTATACTTAGATAAGAAAGATAACTGTCACCTTGGGTTACTATATAACTAAGGTTAAGAGTCCCCTGTTCAAAACTATCTCTCTTGAACACTTTTTCAGTGGTTTCTGAAATTAGAGATTGACCTTTAGGCGATCATCCCATTAAATTTCAAACAGCTCCCAAATAGGATAACATAGAAAGATGATGTCAACCATTCACATTTTGGTGTGAATTTCTTTAGAATACTCCTCAGAGAGCTATTTAGGGAAAAAAAAAAAAAAAACGGTTTTGAAAGGAGAAATAAGAAAGAAGCTGATCCAGAAAAAGAAGAAGATTCTAAATTCAAGGCAGTACAAAAGCAATATCTTTTTTTTTCCTACATCACAAATGCAGGATGAAAACCCATCAGGAAATCTTCACCTATTAGTTAAGCTATTAATAAAACTACAATGTTTGAATTAATTCAATCATAAAAATAATTCACTTAATTTGTTGCCCCAAAGGACTTCTCTAGTCTGAACTTAGAGTAGTTCTATGCATGAAATCAGAGGAGACCTGCTCAGATTTTATTTTCTGACAATTAAACTAATTTCCTCATTTCAGTCCTGGGATAGACATGGCTAGTTAGTTGCCTACCCAATATCCTTCTTCACTTCTACATTGTCGAAAAGACTAAATTTTAGAAGTGCAGCAAACTGTCCAGCTAAAAACATTTGTTTTCCCAGACTTTGTGGCATCTTAACTATGTGACAGAGTCCTGATCTATGAAATGTAAACTGAAATCTGCTAGAATTGATGGGAAAGCTGTTGCTTTCCTGATGTGGTCACCATCCATTCCTGACTACTTCTTCACTCCTTTATCTTTCCCTTTTGTCTAATGAAATATTAGCATAAGACATGCCAGCAAGTATCTTTGTTGCAATCATCAGATGCCACCCTTGATGTCAAAAGCCTTCAAACTATGCCTGGCAAAACAGAAAGGCAGAAAGAATTTAGGTTCCTGGTGGCATTTTGAGCTGCAACAACTACCCATTACTATCTATTCTCAAACTTCTTGCTGCAGGAGACAAAGCACTGTCAGTAAGAACAACTCTGGCACTTTTCTGTTATGTGCAGCCTAATATAGGCCCCTTTGACCTGTTCTAACCATACACAAATATCAAATCATAACAGATATCAGTATATCCTTTAGTAAAACTTGCTTTGAATTTTCTCCTCTGGATTTCTGAGCATGCACACATAGAGAGATAAACTCCACTATGAAACACATATCACCTGTTTAGAGCTGTGTTTTCTCTCTGATATGTCACAAAGCATTGATTTCTTTCCTGCTTTCAACAAATATGCGTTGAATGCCTACCACAGTCTAGACACTAGCAGTCCAATAGTGAACAAAATATATAAAATCTGTCTACATTAGAGTTTATATCTAGTTTCCATTTTTAAAAATCGTTTTTTCTGAAACATGCTCATTGATTGGAATGATATTAACTAAATTATTTTTTTTTAACTGGTTAGCCTAGTGTCACATAAAACTCAAAACATCACTTTATATAGGTTCAAAAATATAGTTTCTAAAATGAACAGTATCACTAAACTCATTCTGAAATTTAAAATCAGAGAATACATAATTGAGGGCTACAATATCCAAAAAAAAAAAAAAAAAAAACTCATCTGAGCAAAAAACTTTTAGACTTTTCTCCCTTTTATTGGCTTTAACTCTTACATTTGACTAAATAATGTACTGGGATGGGTGGAAGACAGCCCTTCCTGATGTGCAATAAAGCATATTTCTGTTAGACATTATAAGGGGTGTTTGGAGAAGCAGCAATCTTGTAAAAGACTGAACCAGCCAGCCTCCCCAAATACATGACAGTTTAAATTATCTATTCCAAAATGCCAGTCAGATGCTCCTGAAATCCCACCCATTAGACTTTTTATAGGTGAGATTTCAGGAGCATCTGATGTTTAGGGACCAGTATATTTTGTGCATTTAGGTAGGAATGATTTTTACTTTGTCTTTTCCTTCATGGACACAAAATTATTGAACTAGTCCCAAGTGCTCCCCTGGCTCCATAATGCATGAGCCTCTTACAGAGATAGCTAATTTGGGAAGAGGCATATGTACAATAACCCTGTGTAAATTATAAGGAACTAGAGTGGAACCCAGGCATATAGTAAGTCGTTCATGAGTACAACTCAGAATGCTCAAGGCTGGATGCACTATATTTTCCACCAGCTTGACTCCCTGCTATGAGTCAGATCTAACAGGATACACATGCTGTTTGTCTTTGTATTGGCAATATGCTTATAATGAATTGTATGGCTTCCATGAGTATATTAAGGGTTGAATTAATTAATTTTCCTGTTTGGTGACATCAGCTTGTCCTTTTCCAATGCAAAGTGTCAATGATATCAGGATTGTGCTTGAGCATAAAATATAAATATGTACACTTACATTTGAATATAGGCCTATGGGTTCTTTTACATTAGATTATTAAATGTATGCACACACACCCCTACATATAAATATATAGCTTATTCTTAGAGTGGTCCCTTCAAATTCTGCACATTAATAAAGTCTATATGTGCCTCTGCTTTCACAGAGGAACAGATATTGATTCCAAAGGAAATTAATTTAGAGGTTAACTACATGTTCATTCTCTAAAACTTATTGCCTGATAGTCTAGAAGTAAAAACCCTATTGTACATGACTTGGTTAGGGAGCCACACTTGAATAACTATCCTGTCCTGTTGTTCTTAAGGTAGCACAAGGTCCTAAATATTCTTTAGAACATAATATTCTACTTTTGAAACAATTATGAAAGAATTCCACTTTTAAATTTTGTTGATGTAATTAAAACATAATATTACGTCCTTTTTGGGATTTTGCAGAGTTTAAAAGTAGAACAGATGTTAAGGTTATGTGTGCTACCTTTTCCTGGCCTTCACATACATGTACCTGGAAATCCACTCCTACTAACAAAAGTATCTTTAAAAATTACAGGCATATGAGCATGGGAAAAGAATTTAAGAATAATTTTCAAAGTCAAAATACAAAATAAAACAGTTAAAGAAAATAAACATTTCTCAAGTTAATTCAGCTTATAATAGATTAAATGTATGGTTTTTTATTGTCTTAAAAGAAAAAACACTAAATTTTACTTTATTACATTCAAGTGTTTTGTCAAAATATATCTGGCTGTACTTATTACCTTCTCTTCTGACACTACCAAACACATACCCTGTCAGAACAAACCTGAAGAAGACAGGTGCATGCATTCATGGTGTCTTCAGGCAAATTAATCATTTTAATATAGGATATCCAGTTACAAAGGATGCATAAGGATGGGAAAGAGGTGAAACTCCTTTCTGTCTTCTCTGACAGATAAACAGAATCACAACATAAGCAATTAACAATTCTCAACTCAGAAGAAGTCAAAGGATGGGATGCTCTCCTTAGTGGTAAAATAGCAAATCCTAACTGAGGAACAAATAATGCTACCATGTTGGAGAGCATGTTCTTTCTCTAAGGAATATACATTTCTATGATATTACTATTGTTGTTGTTGATTCTGTTTTTGTATTATGACGTCTGTTCCTGTCATTGACTGAAATGAATTTGTTTGGCAAGTTCCCTTATATATGAGTCTATGTTCAGATTAGATAAGTAGCTAGGACTATCAATGGGGCCTAATCTAGTTTGAGCAAACCAAATTCCTAAATATGTGTTCTGATAACAGATTAATATGATGATCTCTCAGAGTCAGTTCCTAGGTTCCCTTTAGTTCTTTTATGTTAAAATGCCTGAACAACAGGTCTGATATAACTCACCATAATACTCAAGGCTGACGTATACAAATAAATATTTTCCAAGTCAATTTCCTTAAAGAGAATAAGAACTAGACAAAAGTAATAATTTTAGTAATAATTTAGTAGTAATTTAATAAATAGTAGCAACAATACCAGTTTCTTACATTTGACAAATTATTAATAGATTAACAATTTCATGATTGATTTGTCAGAAAAATCACATCACTATAAAAGTTTATTAATTTACAATAGAATTGTCTTCGAAAGTTCCTCGAGAGATGGTCAAAATCAAGCCTTTACTATAGATTTTAAGTCTACCATTAAGCATGAACTTTAAGTTTGTATAGAGTTACTTCCTTCAATTTTTCAAATATACCTGTTAAAATTTCATCTTGTAAAAATCTTCCAAAATGTGGCTATATTATTCTGCTGGGACCGTGGCAAGTCAAGCAGCAGCTCTGACATTAAAACTGTTGTTGGTGTTTTCATCCTCTTTGTATCACTTACCCCAAAATGGCCTGCAAGCTACTTGCCTGGAGCTAGGTCAGGGCAGAGAAGCCTTCTGAGCCAGCTCACTGAGGACGCTGTAAGCCAGATTCTGACCTTCCTTCTCCAGCAATAAGTGGCCTTTCTCTGTGCCATTTCTACACGTGTAAATATTTCAGTCAGTAGGATCCCATGAGGGCAGAAAAAAAAATCTTACTTTTGCCCCTCTTCTCACAGTTTTTCTCCTTCAGAGGCAGGCAAAGGATTTTTTTTCAGGCTTTGATGCTGAGAAAGGCAAGTGACGCTTAAAAACTTGGTAGGTTTCAATAAACAATAGGATATTCCTTTCAGAAATTTATTCTCAACATAGTTGGTGATAATGTCAATGTTAATGATAAAAAGAAAAACTATTGATTGGTGCTATAGGTCAGTGATTTCTAGATTTTTATATTAAATGAACCTAAAAATTAATCAATAAAAAATGGGAAATTGACATAAAGTTGCTAACTTCATTTTGCCACTTTTCATTTTCTCACACAAGGTAATTTGAATAAACAATTACTATATTGCATCACCTTTGTATCATGAAAAGAAAAATTGCTACTGAAGTAGTAGGAAGAATCCCTGAGTAAGATGTAGTTTCTTATTAAATTGAGTAAACTTGGCTTAATAAAATGCTCAGTACTTTTTGTGTTTGCCAGTCCAAAAATATCATCACTGACTGGCACCAATTGAGACATATCCAAGATATAAGAATATGCACAAGTAGGGGAAAGATGCTGTCTTTTTAGTTAGTGGTGAGTTTTCTTTTATTCTTTCTAAATTCAATATTATATCAGTGTGTTGGGACCTAGAAAGACTGATTAGAATTGTTCATCAACATCTTGCTTCTCAAACCATTAGAAATTCAGTGACCTTCTAAATCTACTTGTTCAAGGCCTTCATTTTGTGAAGAAGAAAATCAAGTTTCAATGGGGACCACATAACTTATCTCAACTACAGGGATCAGCTTCCATCCATCTACAGCTATATGGTACCTTTCAAATTTACAGTCAACATTTGAGTATCTAATGGGTATCAGACATATTTACATGTTACTTCAGTTGTGCTTGCAGTTCAGTTAGTTTTTTATTGTTAACAAGATAGCAGTCTCATTATACAGATAGAGAAGACAAAATTAATATGTAATTAACCCAAGCTTATACTTCTAGGAAGTGGAGGAGTGGCCACTTAATGAAATCTTCTTCAAGTTAAGTGTTTTTTATGCTTTACCATACAATCACCAGGTATTTATTGAGCAGATCCATGGGCCCAGTACTCTGATTAATGCTATAGCATTAGCCAGCTAGGATCTCAGTGAAGTCATAAGAAAAAGGGGTCCCTTGAGTTTCAGTCACTCTCTTCCATTTATTAGGAGAAGATGGACTGAAAAAAAAAAAGGTCTATTTTAGAGAAATCCAGTATGCTTCATGTCAAGGAATACAGGACAAATCAGGTGGATATGCCCACAAAACCCCACTACTCTGGCTTGAAACCTCTTGATTCCAGGCCATAATTATGGCTCCCTCACCCAAATTTTGCCTCATTTCCTGTTTGTGGTTAATTCTTGTGGTATACCTCATGATATCTACTGTATTATTGAAGGAAATGATTTTTTTTTTATCACTATCTACATTTTTTATATGTTTAGATGAAGTGCCTCACTCTCCTCACCCTAGTGCCAGTCCCATGCTTAAGTCTCACTTCCCTTAAAGATGAAGATCAAGAACCACATTTTGTATAGCACATTCCTTTAAAGTAGAGGCTCATAAAATATTAACTGCTCTTGTTTTGGTTGGAAGTGCCAGGAATAGGCAAATTGTGCGATAGATAATATTTGTCTCTAGCTCTACTGTCTTCTCTCTTTTTTCATTTCTTTTTATTTTACCCCTCTTCTATGCCTACACCCCCAGTCCAAAAGAACCTAGCCCCTTAATACTTCCTACTAGATAAACTTTTATAGCCCTTTCTAGAAAATAAGACTTCCCTCAGATTAAAACTCACATTCCTTCTTTGGCCTGATCCCAGCTACATATCACCTGTCACAGAAGTTGATTTGATAAACTAATTAGCACTAAAGTATGGTGACTAGAAGAGGTAATTCATTAATCTGTTAATGGAAGCATTAGGTTCTGGAGATATTTGGAGAAAGAAGACTTGTACATATTCATTTAACTTTAACAAACTCTTGAGTACACATTGTGGTTCTCAACTTTTTCTCCATTAAGTAAAGCTTCTACAATCCATTATATTCCATGACCCCATGTATGAAATATTTTAACAAATTCATTTTAAGCAATATTTGGATTCCCATTTTATTACACATACACATCTGTAATCAAAACTTCCAGTTATCATGAAGTAACCAGTGTATAATCTTCCTGAACTGGTAGAATTCTAGCCAACAGCCAAAAAAAAAAAAAAAATGCATCTTTTTAAATAGTCTGTGCAGCCTTATCATTGTAGATAAGTAATTTCTTTTGATATTTTGGAATACTGACTCTAAATTGCATAGATGCTTCAATATTATCACATCCTTGGGAACAAGCCCATTTTTGGAATCACTGGTTGAACACTCACTATACACTGAGCTTGGTACTCAGTACTCAAAATACAAAAGTACATAAACCAGGGGCCCTTCCTAGATATGCTCATGTTTGTCTTCTTTCTGATATGGATAACCCTGGCTTTTGAATACACAACACCCACCTGGATTTCTCACCTCCTTCATGTTTGCTTGTTTTTCTATTGCCCTTTCTACTGTTCTCCCACTCTTCCTTTGCTGGCAGTAGCCACATGCCTCTGTTCCCCACCACTACCCTTAGGGAGGGGGAAATTGGTGCAGTCTTCCTCTTGCTGATTAGCAGACTCAGCAAGAGCATCCTCATCCTTGCCCTGTTTGGAGTGGGCTTGGATCTGGGAGCAAGAGAAGACAGTAGGGGCTACAAGGGAAGGAAGGAAGGAAGGAAGGAAGGAAGGAAGGAAGGAAGGAAGGAAGGAAGGAAGGAAGGAAGGAAGGAAGAGGTAGTTTTTCCCTCAGCTGATTGTCATCAGGCTCACAGCTGGGAAAGAAACCACAGCACTACCACATTATTGTGACAACCAGGAGCTCATTGCTCTCTCTCTCTCTCTCTCTCTCTCTCTCACACACACACACACACACACACACACACACACACACTCCCTCCTTGGTCACCCTGACAACTGACTCTGAGTTTGTGTTCTGACCAAATCATGATTATTTGCATGGCGGGGGTGGGGGAGTAAAGGGGAAAGTGGGAGGAGATGAAACCAACTTTTCTGTATTTTGTATGTGGTTTTTCCAACATGTAACCAATCAGTATCTTGTCAACATAGTCAGCAGATCAATTAAACTTCAAAAAAAACCCACTTGTGTCTCTCCTCAGGAGAGAGCCTAAAACACTGTTAGTTTTCTTCTCCAAAGCGCTGTGCATAATTCAGGTACTTTCTGCTGAGCAGGGGGTCTAGCAGCTGCTCCAAAGAGAAAAACAAGAAGGCAGCAGAATGTAGGGTTAAGATCACTAACCTACAGTCAGTAGTATTGTAATGGCTATGTGCAGAGCCGGACAGGTGATAGAGTATTCAGGGGAGGGGGGGTCATTTCATAAACTATATAAATGTCTAACAAATGTACTGTATACCTGAAACTAATAATAATAAAAATAAAAAGATCACTAACCTAAAGGTGAACTGCTCTCTGGATTTGAACCCCAGCTTTTCCACTTTTGAGCTAAGGGACTTGGGACAAGTTTCTAACCCTCTCTATGCCTCACTTTTCTTATCTAAAAATTAGTAATTATTTGGGACAAGTTCTTAACCTCTCTATGCCTCACTTTTCTTACCTAAAAAACAGCAATAATAATAGTACTTGCCTCCCAGAGTTTTATGAGGATTGAATGATATACTGTATGGAAGGCATTTATCATAATATTGGCACATATATTAAGTACTTAATAAATGTCATATATTATTATTAAAGGAGAAAAGAAAAAATAGAAATATTAGGATATTGAAACTTTTCTTAAAGGTACATTTCTTCTGGATCCATAGCCAGAGAAGTATCAAGCCTGAGAAGTTCTGAGAGTTAAACAAAAAACAAGTAGAGACAAATGGGAAGGAGAAGCAATGACAAAGTGAGGCAACAAGGCCAAAAAGTTCAAATTATGACCATAGGACTTGGTATCTTCGCTTTTCTGGGTAATTTTTAGTGACTATGTTTATGATTTTAAATATCTTAATAAGTTTAAAGTAGAATAAAAATAGACATTGCTTGTTTTAGAGAAAAGAAAGCATTTAGGAATTAGCAAATGTTATGTAGAGAGGTTTTCCTCTTACATTGATTCATTATTTTTATCTTTATTTGAACAAAGTCAGACCAAGACTTCCAACTTTCAACTCCTAGAAGTTATATTACTAAACTCAGTAGTGGATTAGCTGGAAATGAAATTTATTCTATAACCTTGGAAGGAAAGCTTATTAGTTTCTGATTTCTGCTGTAACAAGTTACCACAGACTTAATGACTTCAATAACACAAATGTATTATCTTGTAGTTTTGAAGGTCAAAAGTCCGACACTGATCAGATTGGGTATAAAGGAAGAAGCATCCTGTTTTTTCTTCCCATGTCTTTCTTTCACCTGAGTGTCTCCTGTACTATTTACATAGAACACATCACTTCTGACACTTCTGGTCACCAAATGTGTAGAGGATTTTCCCCACTCCAAGCAATTCTCTGCAATACCAACTGGGTGTCATACAATTCAACTCAATCTGACACTACCTGAAGATAGGGTCAGATCCCAGAGGTTAAGGGCTCAGTCTCACAAGACTGCCCTCACCACACACACCTACTTCAGAAGCCAGTCACAAGCCCAGGTTATCACCCTGTGCTTCTGATCAACCAGCCATAGATGAGAGGTTCCAACATCCCCCTCCTTGAGTTCAATTAATTTGCTAGAGGAGATCGCAAAATTCAAGGAAGCACTTATTTACATTTACTAGCTTATTAAAAGATATGATAATGGATACAGATGAACAGCCAGATGAAGAAATACATAGGGTGAAGTCTGGGAGAGTCCTGAGCACAGGAGCTTTTGTTCCAGTGGAGCTGAGGTACATCACTCCCCTAGGCCTCTGAACCCCAAACGTTGGGGATTTTATGGAGACTTCTTCAGAGGCATGATCAATTATTAACATCATTTCTAGCCCCTCTACTCTCTCTGGAAGATGAGGGGTGAAGCTGAAAATTTCAAGCTTCTAATCATGGGTCTTTCTTTCTGATGACCAGTCTCCATCCAGGAGCCCACCCAGTCACCTCATTAGAACTGAAGGTTCTTTTACTGCTCTTATAACTTAGAAAATTACAAGGGTTTTTAAGAGCTTTCTACCAGGAACTGGGGCAGAGACCCATATATACTTTTTATATTAACTCACATAAAATATAAAATCAAGATATCAGCATGGTCTAGAGGAAAATCCATTTATTCACTTTTTCCGGTTTCCAAAGACTATATGCATTTCTTGGCTCATGTTCTCTTTTCATCTTCAAAGCCAGTAATGGACAGTCAAGTCTTTCTCACATTGCATCTCTCCAACACCAACTCTTCTGCCTCCCTCTTCCATATTTAAGGATCCCTGTGATTACATGGGGCATTCCTGGACAATCATGATCATCTCTCCCCAGCTCAAGGTCAGGGGATTACAATCATAATTCCATCTGCAAACTTAATTCCCCTTTGCCATGCAATCTAACATATTCAGGGTTTCCAGGGATTAGGATACGGCAATTTTTGGAGGGTCACTATTCTGCCTACCACAAGAGTGTACTGATTTCATTCAGTTTTAGCTCTTTATGCTTACTGAACTCAAATAGAAAAAATTCAAATTTTACATTTTCATACATATGGGTAATTAATTAATACCATTAAGAGATTACTTCTGAAGTCCAGTTAGAAAGTATTTCTCACTTGTCAGCAGTTGCTAACAATTTGGGAAACTGATTAACTTTTCTGTGCAACAAACTCCTCATTTTAAATGAGAATCATCATACCTCATACAGTTATTGTGAGAATTAAATAAGTTAATTTATGTAAAGAATTTAGGATGACACAAAATGAGCAGTGCATAAATTTAGTTATTATTATAATTAGTCAGCTTTATCGTCTATATAATCTCTTAAATTTTATGTGGTTTTATATAGTCATCAGTCACTATCAATCCATCCATTTATTCTGTCCATTCACTGATACGCCAGCATTTACTGAATATGTATTTGAAAATAAATAGAATATTAAACACCTAAGAATAACTAAAATACCTTACGATTGTATAGCACTTTACATTTTCATGTTTATCTTATCTGATCTTACTTAGAAGAAATGGTTCCTGCCCCTTGGAACTTACTTATGGTCCCCTTGAGAAAGCATCAGCTTACATATAAATCCAGCCCAACACCATAAACATGGTACTGAAGTTTTGCAACATTGAGAATGGACACTCAGGCCTGAGATGCATTAAGAGTGGGACTGCTGAATAAGGAGCCCCACACCAGGGAATGATTCACCATGTCAGCCTAGGTTGGGTTCTTCTCTCATACAGAGCTGTGAAGACTAGATTCAGCAGGTTAACAAGGCCCCAACAGTTTTAAGAGTAAAAGAAAAACAACAAAAACAGTAGGCAAAGGAGTGAACAATCTATGACATGGCTATAATACCTCCATGAGTTTCTCCATCAAACAGTTAAATCCATTATACAAATTTCCAGTTTTATGCTCTTCCAAATAAGGAGTGGTAGAAAACAAAATTATTTGCACAAAATTTCTCAGGTTGTAAATGAGAAAATTTTATAGGCCAAGCACTGTGCCTCTTTCCCCAGAGCTGTTTTTTGTTTGTTTGTTTGTTTTTACTATATCCACTTACTGCTTCATATGTTAATCATTAATTTTATAGTCATTTCACACCTTAAAGGATATGGTAAGGGGAGTTAGGGTAGTATTCTCTAAGATAAAGAAAAGAAAAAATTAAGTGGAATAGCAAACCTGAAAAAGGAACAGCAAATGAGTGCACAAGACAAGAATTTCGCTTGAGCGTTCCATTCTTTCCACTAATCTTTTGAGTCTGGTTGCCCATTGAGAGCTTTGCTCCTAAATGGATTTCTGGGAAGAGAAAGCCACCATTTGCTCACTTTACCCTGGGGCCACCCAGCTGCCAAGTGTCAACTGAACAGAGGTGCATCAGAGGCCTGCAGTCAAAAGGCAGCAGGATGGCCAATTGCCATGAATTTCTGCAGCAAGTCTGGCATCTTGGCATCTTACTGCTCTCCCCCTCCCCCAGGTTAATTGCTGAGAACCTCTGCCTTGAAAGCTGCTTATTCTACCAACTTCCGCTGCAGCCCTCCTTTCCCTGTGCACTCTAATACCTATCTCTTTATACCTGGAAGTGAAATAAAGTTTCTCATATACCTGGCTCTACTTATGAGACCACCCAAGCTCTAATGTAAATGTTTCTCTCCCCCCTTACACCCCCAAGGGAAAAGGCAGAATTGCCACATCCCCCTTGGACCTGATTGCTAGGCAACACTCAGCCATGTGAATTTGTCACTTCTGTTTGGCGCAAATTTCAATTTCACCTCCAACTGTAACAACACTGCTTGATATATTTTAGATGCCACTGTGGTTGGATGGCATCCCAGGAAAGATGTGAAGTGCTACTGCCAGGAATGAATGATTGGCAGTGGGTAAAGCAATTCTCTGAACTCAGCCTTGGCATACCATTAATTGTTAAGTCTGTTCTGCTACCACCAACCTCTTGTCAGAATCATGTCTATTGTAAGCCTTTGCGACAAGAGTCCAAATGGTAGAGCTTTCTCCCTCTGTAAGATCCGAATTGTGTCGATAATGAAGTAGTGGATTTCTCAGTTCACAACATATTACTTCTTCCTACTTTCATCTACTGGCTGCACTTTCATGTGCAAAGAAAAAATAGTTCTACGTTTGAATAGTACTGAGCTAAGAACTACTGTGTGCCAATTCAGGTTCTGGCCCTGAATAAGAGAGTTACCTTCCCTCTGGTTTCCTCATCACAATCTGCTTTCATTTGTGGTAACAATTAAATGCTGCTGTAAAGAGATAAGTTATTAATAAAAGAAAATAAAATGAATGCTAAACATGCTCTACCGACAAGAAATATATATTTGACTTGTAAAATTTACATACTGACAGTAAATCAGAAATCACACAATTACAATTTATTAATAAACATGCCATCTCTAGCAAGATAATAATGCTATAGTCCACGAAGCCTCCATCTAATGTGGTCTGCTCAATATTATGTGTGTGTGTGTGTGTGTGTGTGTGTGTGTGTGTGTGTATAATATTATTTGTCTTTAAAGACATATTCAATTGCCTAGCCACCTACATCGAATGTCTTTAAATATACACAATTGCTCAATCGACTCTAAAGATGCTACTATATGGAATGCTTTTATTTCTGTGCTCTGTGCTAAATAATGGTGAAAATACTAAATCTGTTTTGATTCTCCTTCAGCCCCTCCATCCACCAACTTTTCAGTCAATTGATTTTTTTCCCCCTCAAATCAAAACATCTTCAGAAAGCTTGGAAATATTTTCCTGGAATGAGTCTAATTAAATAGAAGAAGTTAGCTAAGAGTAAGAATAGTGTTCAGACTTTACATGCATTCCCTGGTTCATTGGAAACAAAAGGAGTTTCTGTAACAGTGTGAATGAACCATGAAGTGTGCATGTTCTTTTAAGAAAGGCCAAGGGTGCAGTTCTATTTTCTTAGCTCTGCTTTCATATTTATGTGTCTCATTTCCAGCTCATTGCTGATGCCTCAGTTGCGCTATCCATCACCACTTTTATCCTCCTTGTTCCTCAAAAAGAACATAAAATCCTTTTTTATGTGGTGGTAATATTATTGCAAATAAAAGCAAATACCAAAATCTTTATTAGTCTGCCAAAATAATAAACTATTTAATAAAAGCATGCTGTAAAAATAAGGTCATTTGCATCACTCAAGTTACTTGCAGGAAATACAGAGAATTATTGGTCAAAAAAGTACAAACTGACAGCAATTATTTCTGTTGTTCATCTGACACGCTGTGCAATAGGGTTAAAATTTTGTTGATATTTTTACATATTTTCAGGGTTTAAATGCCTTAGTGTTGCTTAAAACTGGTTGCACACTGAAAAATAAAAAAAAAATGTCTAATTCTCACAAAATACTAATTTCCTCTTTGTAAAAAGATTTTTGGTGATAGGAAAGGACTAACTACGCTGGTCTCTTTTTGATACCTTTTTTATAAATGTGGAAGTCGACCTCCTGATAACCTTGATATTCTAAGATTTACTGCCTAAATATTTACCATTTTAATATCCAATATTAATTTTATTTGCTTTGGATTTGTGTCCATGCTTCAACTGTATAATGTCTCCCCTCTTTGTATTCACCTTTTGTCATTTCTGTGTGCACATCAATATAAAATGTTTTATTTGAGAAGGTTAGTTTAACAGTGAAAGTTAACAATAAACATACTATTTCTAAATTAATGTCTAATGTTTGATCTTTTAGCCTATTGTAATACAAACCCACCAATTCTGTTTCCCTTGCAATTTTCATCCTTAGATGGCAGATTTGCAAATATGTTGTTGATATGTTTATGACATAGCAAAATAAGTAACATGGTGAGGATTAAAATATCATTTGTATGGTCCTTACATTGGAACAATCTACATAGCAGTTCTCCTACATAAAAAGCAAACACTACAATTAAGCAAATATTATAAATCTTTTCAAAACTACATATTAAGTATTTACATTACTTGTTCCATGTGACATTTAAAGTCAAGAAAAGCTCTTTGAATTCCAGTTATTATTATTTTTACTTCACAAAGCCTTTTGTCTATGGTTGTTTGCTTTGAGCCAAAAATTAACCATTGCTGGTTTTATTGACATCAGGTTAGCCTAAGAAAATGAGGTGCAATTTCTATACCATGTAATTAACCTGAGGGATAATTCAACTATGAAAATTTGAACATATGAAATAATATCTTAGAGGCAAATAAAGGCAATTAAATACAGACACTGTGTGTCATGGCCTGGATTGTGTGCCCCTGAATTCAAGCGTTGAAGCCCTAGCCCCCTAGTACCTAAGAATGTGACTACATGTGGAAATAGGGCTGTTAAAGAAGTTATTAAGGTTAAATCAGGTCATATGGGTGGGTCTTAATCCACTCTGACTGATGTCCTCCTAAGAAGAGAAAATTTGGACATCACAAACCAGGTTGCACACCCACAAAGGGACGACTATATGAAGAGACAACATGAGGGCAACCATTTGCAAACCAAATAAGAAGACCTCAAGGAAACCAACACTGCTAGCACCTTGATCTTGGACTTCTAGCCTCTAGAACTGTAAGGAAATAAACTTTGGTTGCTTAAGACATTCAGTCTGTAGTACTATCTTATGATAGCCCTAGCAAACTAATATACTAATCATTATAAGTAGGAATTTTTAAAAATCTATTTGTGACACCAAATCAAACACCTCAAACAAAAAATATTTTGCCAACTTTACCACCCAAATGTTTCAAAAACAAACAATCAAAATGACTGTTAGCAAATCAATCTTATGATAGAACAAAAATCCAACCCGACCCCCTAATTTCTGTGTTGTCACACAGATGTAGTCCAAAAATTTTACTTCATATTTGAAATTCTGTTTCTCAGGAGTTTTTAACCTGGGGTCCACAGACCACAAAAGCCTTTCGATATTTATTACATACCACATTTTGTGGATTTTGCATATATTCATTGTAATGAGAAGTATGTTATCCCAAAAGTTAAGAACCACTTAAATCTTGGGATATGGTTTCTATTTAACCAATCAGTAAGCAGTACAGATTGATCCCTAACAGAAATGAAATCTAATGCTATATATTTTAAATAATAAGTTTAGAGAAATGATGAGATATCATCAAATGATGAGCTGTCTAGTCCACAGTGAGATTTTAGACTCAGTGCAGAAAATTGTGAGACTTAAAATTTTGTCAGAGGACCAGATAAATCATGCTTTTCTGAAAATCAAATGTCTTCTAAGGTAATTTATTGACTTGTAGCTTCCAAGATCATAAAGATCACATAAATTCTGAAGAAATTGCAATATGGTAGGTTCCAAGGAAAACATCTACAAATTTGGTGAATTCTATTCTATTTAAGACAGAGCCTGAGATTAAATTTTTAACCTGGGCAAATTGCTGTGTCTTAGTCAGTGACACTGTGGAATAGTTCTTAGAAGGTCACAGTTCTTTCTTAATATCATCTACAAGAGATTAAAAAGCTCTCCTAAACAGAGCTGACATCTCTCAACTAATACTTGAATTTGTTGACTATAGGTTTATCTAAATTCTTCTTGCCACTATCCTTCTGGATTCATCAAAATCGGTACTAGAAATCATGCCCAGGGGAAAACAATCATGTGCGGGAGAATCTGAAGAGCTGAAATATAGTATCTCCATGAAGCTGATCTGTGGCCCAGCTATCTGCTATGGAACACACCTAAGTGTAACAGAAGTAGACATCTTTCATCCTTTGCCTGGCTACTCACCTCAAGAACTCATTCTTGTCTTTTTTCTTTTTTTAATGGAAACTCAGTATAGATCTGCTCAGAGGGCACCAAAGCAGGTTGTAGCCTGTCTCAGAGGTAGAACAGGCAGCAGAGGTGGCATAACAGCCTCTCAGAGTAGTAGATGCCAAGGTCTTTAAGGGGCCAACAATTTTGAAGTCCAGCTAGAGGTCTGATCTGCTGCTCCATTCTTGGGCAGTAAGTGGAGACTTATATTCTCAGAAATATTTGATAAGGGGAACCTCTAGAAAAAGGACTAGAATTCCTGCTACTGAAGGCAGTGTGGACTTGGACCATTGCAATCTTGTTATAAATGTAAGTGAGACCATTTTTACTATATATAAATAAAATTAGGATTCTCTATTTCCTGAACACCTTTCTTTCTTCCAAAGGTCACCAAGTTTAGAATAGAGTTACATAGTAAAAGAAAGCAATTTCTCTCACCAAAGCAACATAAGATAGATAGCAGGTCTTGGCGTATGCTCAATTTTTGTTGTTACCCAACTTGTTAATAGCTTGTTTCCTTTTGAAAGTTTTCTCTAAATGTGTTGCTCATAACTTTTGAAAATTTTTTTCATACCTTTGTTTTTGATGGACCCTTACAGGTTTACAGATGGAAATCTGTTTCCTTTATCCTTATAGGTCACCCATGTTCTTATTTTTCTTTGTAGTAGGGGAGGGGAGGTTGAACAAAAACAGCTCTGTCATTTAAAGTATTTTATACACATTCTTTAATCTTTGGAGCTTTCTCTAAACCTCAGCTACATGATGGTGTTTGGAGAAAAAGGTTTTTTTTAATTTAATTTCTTTCTGGAGTTTTGAAGAACATACCTTAAATGATAGAAAATTTGTAGAATCTGAAGACTTCATGAAAAGCTGTTTGTTCTCAAACCCATTGGCAAGGATTTTGGGTTATTTTGTTTAGACAGGTTTTGAGTTACCCCAAGCATGCGCGATTTGTTCTGTTATTATATTATTTCCCTCGTAACAATATCAGATTATATAATTGTCCTGGCTCCTTCAACTTAACTAAATAGAATGGCCCTGATGGTGAGAGTTGCATACACACACCATGTAGGAGCAAGAATGGTTTTCAGCAGACTCTGGCTTTTTAGCACTTCATTACCCACGGTATTATTAGTGGTTTATTACATTTTTCTCTATCCTGAACAAAGAAATAAATATACCATGTTAATATTATGCACTAAAAAAGTGTGTCTTAATGAAATGGTGACTAATTGGCTTAGTGACTGGTCAAGTTATGTTCAAATGAAACCTATAGGAAAATGTTGATTTACTTCTTTTTAACCATAAACAATACTGAGAGCAGATGATACTGAGATAAGGCACTGCATGGTCAACAGAGTCATGAGATTTAGAAGAAATCGATGAGCTAATTAAAGAACTGAGACAGACATTGTACCTGTAGCTTTATTTCAGCCTGCAGGATAGATCTGGAGAATTATAGACACATATATACATACAAGAGAGAGAAAAACACCTGAAAGCATTGTTCTTATGACTCTAAGTTTAGGGTGACCTGTAAAGCTTTTTAATTAAAAAGTTATTGAAGAAGAAACATCTGAAATAAAATAGGGAGCAGGTTCCTCATGTGACTTAGCAGTTTTCAGTAGTATCAACTGTTGCAGTGAAAACAAAGAATTCTAATCTTAGAACTTGGCAGGTGAATGAGTAACAGATTTCTCGATATAATGTTTTGATTTTTGAGAAATACATAGATTTGTGATTTTTTTCTTTTGCTTGCTCCACATTTAGTCACATATTTTATTACCCACTTGGGAAGTTGATTACAAATATTTTTAATTAAAAGAATCCTTGGTTCTCTATTAACTGAACAATTTCCTAGACCTTTGCCTCTTTTGGGATCTGTAAGGTAGTTCAAGTATCCGAAAGTGAGTATATTTTCAAATATGCTTTTATTAAGATATATGTAGGCCTGTGCATGTGTGTGTTTGAAATGAAAGAAAGGACCTAATTAAGAAGCTGAGGTTTTTAGTGTTAGAGTTTCTTTTTGAACATTATTAGTTTCTGTCACTTTATTAATTTCTCTCAACTTTTTGATTTTACTGACGTCAATTGTTGGGAAGAAGGTGTAGAGCTGTTTGAGATATTTTCACACCCTGAAGCACACCATCTTAGGTTTCTTTAAGTGCAATGAATGTTGTATGAATGAGGGCTGTTGTCAACGCAATGCCAATAAAGCTGCCAATTAAGACAAGAAAAGGAACTCCTGGAGATTTTTTAAACATGAATTAACTACGTAAGTAGGCTATATAAAATACACTTAAAAAATAATTTCTCCATTAATAAAATTCTTTTGAGTCAACTGGATTCTACCTATAAATCTTGCTCTTCCTCATAGTCTCTATACCAATCTTGCAAATATTCTCTTACTCACTTGCCCATTGCAAGTAAGCACGTGGGCCTCAGGAGTAAAACAGACCATGAATTTACTCTTCGAGTATATGTCTCCTGAGGTGAGAGCACGTAGGGAAAATACAGAAGTCAATTTTTGAAAGTTATTTGCAAAGCTGATACAATACAATTTACATAATGAAAACAGGTCTTTTGCATTTGCATTGTATTGTTTTATATATATATATACATATATATATATAAAGTTATATATAAAGTTTTCATATATATATATATATATATATATATATATATATATATATATATATATATAGTTATAACCCGGAACTCTAAGGGTATTTTTCACTATGGTGGCAAAGGGATAAGGCAACAACTCAAAGAATATGATACTTTGCCCTGACAAAGTAAACTGTGAGAATGCCAGACTTCCACAACATTACATCTTACAGAATGAAGTCACCTAGCACAGTAGATCCTTTAGGTTGTCTTTCTTTAGTAGGTCAAAGATCCTTACTTAATGTATATTAATATTTAGAACATAGTATGGATTGTTATAAAGCATTTTGTGTCTAGAACTCTTAAATACTTTCAAATATCTGTTTAATTGCCCTTGATTATTAACGTAAATTTTAAAGTCATTGGTAAAAAATATTTTCATGATACATATAGTTGGAATAATTTTCATTGCTTGGGAATGGTATAAAAACAATCATGCCTTTGGTTTTGATTATTTAACATTAAGCCAATTCAGCATCATTTTACCTCCCTTACCTTAGTAACACTCTAGAAAAATCCCCTTACACTACTGAAGACTTGGTGGCTTTATATAACTAAGTTTCTTTTTTATCTTCATTTAATTCTTTTCTTCCTTAAGTTCTCACACAAAACATAAGAGGCCTAATGTCTCTGTGTCAGTGAAGAATTTTCATATAATTTAAAATATTTTCTTTTTTCTTTCTTTCATGTTACTCAAACTAGGTTCATCCATTCACCCATCCACCCATCCACTTGATCATCCAATACCAATTAAGTGCCTACTACATTAGGGACTAGGACATCATTCTTCATGCTAGTAGGCAAACAAAAGAATAAAAAGACCATTTATAAAGGCATGTGTGGAATTGAAGTATCAGCAAGCGATGTTGAGGTATCCAAGGACTAGTAATTGTGGGAAGCCTAAACCATTCCTAGGCTGAAGGGGGAAGAGGAAGAAATGATGTTAGCAGCACTGGAGCTAGAGAAACAGGACCATGAGGTAGAAGAGTTCAGCCCATGCCAGAAACACAACATAGCGGCAGAAAGAAAGCAGAAAAATATTTTGAATTGTCTTTTTTATTATCTTGGCCTCCCACTGGCAAAACCCAACAGAAAGCCAGAGAGCAAGAGTCTGAATGATGTGGTCCAACTGGGATCCAAATCATGCCAGAATAGAGCAGACAATAAATTGGGAGTATGAGAAGCAACCTCTAAAGTGGCTTCCAATAATCCCTCCCTCCTGATATTCTTTCCCTTGTATAATATCCTCCTCCTTGAAGGTGGAATGGACAAAGTCACATGTCTAATGAATAGAATATAATAGGAGTGTTGGAATGTCACCTCCATGATGTGGTTCTATCCGTGCATCTGTCTTGGGTTTCCATCTTAAACACTCCCTCTTGCTCTCTCACTCTTTGGGAAGCCAGTTGCCATGTTATAAGCTTCCCTATGGAGAGTACCACGTGGCAAGAAAACGAGAAAAGTCTCTAGCCTAGCAAGGAACTGAGGCCCTCAGTCCGAAAACCATTGAAGAACTGAACCCTGCCAATACCCTGCAAGTGAGCTTGGAAGTGGATCTTTCACCAGTTAAACATTTGGATGAGGCTTCAGCCCTGTGAGAGAGCCTGAGCCAGAGGTCCTAGCTAGGCCATGGCTGGATATCTGACTAATAGAAATTGTGAGATAATAAAGGATGTTCTTTTAAGTGGCTAGATCTGTGGAGCAATCTGATATACAAGCAATGGATAACTAATACATAGGAGAAGGGGGATGGAGAATAACCAGCAGAGTTCACCATCTTTTTGCCTCACAGCACTCATTTTTGCCCTTCCATCACGTGAAGAAACTCGCCGAACATACAAAAGTGTCATTAAGTCCCATCAGCTATTCTATAATCATGAGTGATTTCAGTTCATTAGTACCCTTTCCTGAAGCTTAAATTGTAATTAATTTCCCATCAGAACGTTTCATATTCAGTAGAAGAGAAAGGGGGGAAAGCAAAACATGTTAACATAAAATATAGCCACTATAATATCTGCTTCTGCAACTGATAATAAAACCAAAAATGACATCCATCATTTTTTCCTGTTATTTTTGCTGATTGAGGTTATTTACCTGGTAGAGTGATCCAAATCTTTATTTATACAATTTAAAATTCTAAATGGCTTTATCTTTATTGAGGTTCCACATTTTCTCATTGTCCATTCTTATGGAATAGTAAGAGGCTCTTCAGTGAACCCCCTGAGTCTCACACTTGTTCTCTTCTTTGCCTCTAATGCATTACAGCACCCAATTTCTCCCATGCAATTGAACTCAATTACCTTAGCCAGTAGAATAACCCTCTTCTCCTTTTGTGGAAGGAATCATGAAGAAAACAAGGAGCCTCTAACAGCCTAAAGACAGTCACAGATTCTAATTTAATGAAATAATGACTATGTTTCCGGGCAAATGTTGTCCCACCTTAAGAATTAGAATTTCTAAAACTTCTGAGCCCTTGAGTGAAATACAAGATATAACAGTGAGAGAGGTAACTCCCACATCCACTCTTTTGTTCCTGAATATCTATGTTCTGGCTATGGGGAAAATGGCACTGTTAATTAAAGGCATATACTATATTCTATAGCATAGCAACCTAAACTCACCAGGTGTGTTATGTCAGCCTCAGCTGATAAAAAAATGTCCATTTTTTAATATATTCAGAAACTGTGGAAATAACCACAGGATGGGTCTATTGACTTATTGGAGCTGCTATCAGATACAATTGATTCAGGACTTCCTTTATCACCTGACTTCCATAAGTCCATACTCTGATCTCTGGATCATGACAGTGTTTTGTATCCTGAGGACTGACATTATCTCAGAAACACTATCTAAAAACCTCTAGCAGGAATGGGGATTTCCCTTCCCCAATAAAAGTCATCCTAGTAGGTGACCATAGGTTCATCTGGAAAAGCTATAGAGGCCATTTGTAGCCGTACTGTAGGCTATATTCTTCCTCAAAGAGACCTAGCCTGCTCCTTAATTAAAGAGCTTCAGATTTGTGAACTTGCTTAAGACTAGGAACTAGGTGTGAGGATAAGAATTCTCACTATACCAACTTGTCAGTTTTTATCTTATATAAGTTAAGAAACACCTTAGAAAATTTCCCATCTATTTAATTCACATTTTTATGATCAATCAGTTATTGGCACTTGTCTATACTGGTAAAAATACTCTGATTATTACTCTGGATAACTGTGTCCACCTATTCTCTGGCACTTGGCCCTAAATACTCTGGAATCTCATTTTTTCTATTCAAATCAAGGAGTCCATTTTCATGGCAACATTTCCCATGTCCTTCATCGGCTGTTAGGGATAGCCACCACAAAGGTTTTCAAGGATGCTGCTGCTCCCCCCACTAATGCATTTTAAAATACATTTGTGAAGGAACTGTCTCCCAGGATGTTCTGAGGTAAGAAAGGTGAGGGGTCAAACTGCACATTTTAAATATGCTCCAACATTCCCATTTCTCTAAGTCATCAACTTCATTTTCTACATTATGTCAGGAATGTTCTGTAATCTCAACCTCATTGACCATGGGCAACTGTTGAGTCCCGGGTTCTATTAACCAATCAACTGTTAGACTCACTCCCAAATATTTTAGCTAAAATACTACATCTCAATTCCCAGCAGAGGCTATATACATACATTTGGCATATACCAGTGGTTTTCAAGCTTTAACATGCACTGGAATCACCTGGAGGATTTGTTAAAACAAACTCCTAGACTCCACATCCTCTAGTTTCTGATTCAGTAGGTTTAGGATGGGGCTTGGGAATTTGCATTTATAACAAGTTCTCATACTGATGTTGGCTGGTGCAATAATCATACTTTGAGAACCACTGGCTTAATTCAATCTTACAGTTCATTTGCCTTGCCCTAATCTTTTAGAATTTAATCTAATTCATGTCTGCCAAATTTTTACAAATTGGCAAGATGATCTCTTCCCAGAGCAGAACTTGCAATTTTCTCTCAGGGTTATGTTGAGATTTAATTCTCATTATAGCTCTGGAAGCAATAAGGGGTGGTGGTGAAGAATTGCGTAGGGATATCTTGAGGAAAGCAGATACTCCTTGAGAGGCAACTATCCTAAGTGAAGTTATTGAAAAGTTTCTCAGCCAGGAACAAATGGTTTCCTTGGACAGTGGGAGAGAGCTGCTTCCTCTTTCAAGGTAAGTTCAAGAGGATTTGGCAGTTCTAAGTTCTCAGCTTCATCTATGCCTGCACAAATGTCCCCATCCCAAATCTTAGTGTTTCATTTCTTCCCAAGTGCCCCTACCTTAACATAAGAAACATGAATTCAAAATATGAAGCCTAGGTTAGGAAATCTTGCTTAAAACATCCATAGAAACTTTCTGATATTCTTGTCATACTTTGGTGTAAGAGTTCAAGCACTTAGCCTATCTTTTTCTTTTTATAAATTTTACAACACAGAGTCAGTCCAGTGCATAATCTTTAAATCATTATTGTTGCCATAGTGATCAAATGCCACAGCCAGTATAATCTAATGCCTTGCCCAATATTCACCCAATATCAATATCAGTGATAATCTGAGTAATTGTGTTGTGACTGCGTGCCATGAATTATAATTTATTATTCACCTTCTTCACTTAATTATCTTCTCAATGAACTTGTTCAAATTGAGTCACCTCACTTTTTGCATACCAATATGATCTCTCTCACAAGTGTTTCCCCCATTACTTTGTATCTTGGTGTTTTTCATAAGAGTCCAAAATGTAGTTTAGAAGTATTTAATATAAATAGCTCAAAGGCCCCCATGACAATATTCAGTGACAAGACAACTTGTGGAAATAAAATAATTTCCTAATAAGAATTACAGCCTGAATTTAGCATCCAGATTAAAACTTTGCTTTTAAAGTCTGTTTTTCTTTCACCTGTAAAATATCTTAAGTACTTCCTATGCACCAGGCAAACGAACTAACCAGAACTGGAAAATAGCAATAAGGAGGGGTGTAGTTTCTTCTGGCCCTCCCCAAGACCCATTCCTCATTCTTCTCTTCTGACTTTCTCTGTGCCCCAAGAAACTGATGGCTGTGAACTGTACCAATAGGCTTACTTATTCTCTGACTTTTTTGTGAGATTCAGCAAGTGGGAATCACTGGCAGGAGAAGATGGCAGGGTGGTTGGAGAAGATCAGGGTATTTCTTCTCCTGTGATTTCCCTTTCTTGGCGTACAACTATAATAGTGAATGTATCCTTCTATTACTATAGCTCCTATTGAGTGACCCCTCTTCCATCACTTCAGCTTCTATAAAGGTCCAATGACACCGTATCTTCCTGGTGTTGCTGGTTCCTGGGTGTCTCACATACCTGGGTGATTCCTTAATCTTGCCCACAGTTCTAAAAAGGTCTCTTCATTTGATTTTTTTCAAATCCCAGCTTTCTGCCATTAACTTGACTGGTACAATAAAACAGGACATTCTTCACCTTCATGAAACTGATAATATAAACATCTGATATAATACTAGCAGAAAGCACAGGTGCTACGGGATCAGATAGAAGAATATCTTACCTAGCTTGTGAAATCCAGGAAGGTTTGTTTTGTGAGATCATATAGCCAAGAGTAGAGGCAAGTACGTGTATTTGTGCTTTAGCAAATAGAGTCCTTTGTGTCTTTGTATCAAAGAGGTCTGTAAACTAAAACTATTCAAGAATCTTGGAAAGTGACTTTAAAGAAAATATTTTGCTATTTTTGTATCTGTTAGATAAAGGTAAATTTTGCCTAACTAAATTTCAGTTAATTCTCTTTGACCTAACATCCTTAAATGCCATTCCTATACATGCTTATCAGGTCATTGTCCATGCAAATTGACAGGATTATGTTCTCCCAGAGGTGACTTGGTGGCCTCCAAACTTCAGTGATCTCTAAAATCTCAGTGATTTGCAATAACAAAGTCATAGCAGTTAGGGGCTCCATTTAAGGACCTACACTGGTATAGCAATGGTTAAATTATTGCCAGTCTCTTGGCAGAAGGAAAAGAGAATCAGTGCTGGCTCTTAAAGTTTCTTCCTGAAAGTGACCTCTGCCACCTTTGCTCATTTCACTGGCCAAAACAAATAACATGATTGCTCAACAGAGATGGATGGTCTCTCAATAAGGGACTCCTACTACATCTGCCAATGAGGGAAATTATTTAGTCTTGAAAAGTCTTGATAAGTCTTAGGAAGCAAAAGCCTCTTCTATGAGATACAAAATTAACATTGAGTTTTTAACTATGTCTAACTGATATGGGCAAATGTTCCCAATCACCCACACATTAGTCTTCTGCACTAATAAGAGTATTTCAAGTGATTGACAATAATTATTGTGCATTCCACAAAAGTGGAGAATTAAGAACATAAAAATTTCCTTTTGCCTGAGATGAAAAAATTTTCTTTTTCCTTTTTTTGGTGATTAAAAAAAAAAGAAGAAGAAAATCCTATAAACAAATATGGTAGGTTAATTTATTTGTTATGTATTAATTTATATCTCTGCCTTTTATCTTAAAAATATTTTGAGGGGATTTTAGAGAATGATTGTTCCTAATTATTTTTATTATCAATATTTTGAAACATCAAATCAAATTAATATCCATTACAATTTTCTAAATAATTACATATCTGTAAGAAGTATTGATTTTTTTCAAGTCAGAATGCAAAATTACACTCACTAAAAATAACAATTATGTTAAAATTATGTGTGTATTAATAAAAATTAAATGTGGAAAAATTAAAATTGATATTTGTAAGGAGTACAGAAGAATGTATTTTTGTTAATTTTTGAAATTAAAACTGAATAATTTTAAGCATTGTCTATCATTTATCATCAAACATCCCCCATTGTTTGATTGCATTGACGCTTATATAGTAAATTTTGCTTGCTTAAAAATCCTACCTCTTTAATTTCTGTCATTTTTTTATTATAGATAAATTAAATCATGCCAAATATATGTTCTCCTTCCTCAAAGCTGAATAATTCCCAAATATCATTAACTCTGTGCATGTGCACATGTTCAGATACATAGATAAGAAATGAAAACAATATTAGAATTATATATGCACATAGTCCAAACTACATGCTGCTAAACACAATTAAATTTTAGTCTATTGGGTTCTACAAAAGGAGCACCAATATATAGAAATTTTATTGATAAAATGAGAGCTCAAAGAAAAACGGCCATAATTAAAATGCTGTTCAATCAAATTCTACTGTATTATTATAATTGCAATGAAAACTTTTTAAGTTTAAATTCTTTTTTCATAGCCTGTTTTTTTTTTTAGTTCTTGCAAATTCCTCTACTTCATAGAAATATTCTCCATTTAAATAAACTAGTTTACTCATCTATTCCTGTTGTCATTGAGTCACCATTTAGAATCTAGTTTGTTGGATTTTTGAATTCATCTAATTACTGAGAAATACATAGCTGTACAGAGGTTATTCACATGCTTTTACCAGAGCCATGAGATATACTATGAGTGATTGCAGGCTATATATGCTCCATGATGAAAAAGAAATGACAGATGGGGCATGATGATTATGATGCTCCCAATATTTTCAAAGCTGTAGTTGACCAGTTTCAAATGATTGATTTAGAATCTGGAGGTATTTATATGCTTGGACAATATTTTAGAGGAAAAATATAGGTATAACATTCTACCTGATATCATCAGATTTTAAGCTCATTTTACAGAGAAGTTTTCAATGAAGAGAATCAGTGAAAATGCATTCTCTACATTTCCTGAGAAATGTTCTTTTCCAAGGAGATTCTTGAAAAAATGTTTTTTATTGATTATTATAGCTCTAGAAATTCAGAATGTGTGAGAGTATATGGCTTTACTTTTCAAAACTGCATAATAAATAGTTTTATGATTCTGAAACTTATAACCTAGCTTGAAAGTCATGAAACCTGGGTTCTCGTCCCAGTTCTGTCACTAACACACTATGCAGCCAAACTAATTACCTACTATATCTGTTTCTGTTTTCATTTGTAAATTAAAAGAAAATATTTTCTTCAATCTATTTCACAGGAATATTATTAGGATATATGAATCAGAACTTGTTAAGGTACTTGTCAAAAGAAAGATGATCCATAAATCCATTTTATAACTATGTAACATTGTATATCCCACCAGACCAGAAACATCTTCCTAAATAAGAACAGTAAAAAAAATTATTAAGAAAAAAGTCTGGAAATAAACTTTTTGAAGTGAAATATTAAAAATATCAATTTATCATTCTAAAAACCTCTGTAATTCTTCTGTGATGCAATTTTATAGACCAAACATCTGGCAATGGAGATTGGAAGTGGGTGCAAATATTCGTTTTACTTCCAGAGCATTAACTAGGTAACAATGAACTTCAAATAGAATTTCACCATCCATCTCTAACTTATTGAGATAGCTTCAGAGTAGAATCTAAAGGCTTGGATACTCATTGGGGAAGGAAAAAAAAAAGGAGAAGTTAAGACTTACATTGGAGACTAAATAGGTAGAGGGTAATGTCCTTAAAAACAATAAATTGGCAGTAGAGTTGAAGTAATGGTAGTAGTAGTGTGACATGTCAAGATATTAACCTTTATTTTTAATATGCTGGAGAATGCAAGGGTCAAGTGTTCTTTAATTACATTCCAATCATATTTTAGAGGGGCTTCCTCTAGCCAGGTTTGCTAGAATTCAGAGACTCTGGTGCTCATAATTGGAGACCTTAAAAAAACTTTACTTTCTATTATACAGTAGTTAAAAAGAATGGTATAAATCTATATGTAGTAATATGGAATAATGTCCTAGATATATTTGAAAAAACAAAGTATACAATAGTGAATATAGCATGCTCCCCTTGGTGAAAAATAAAAATGATACATGCTTATATATTCATAAACTCATTCGAGAAAGATACAGGAAAGTTGGTAATGTATTGTCTCACAAGAAAGGATCTGGGGGACCAAAGTCTGAGGAGGGAGAGACTAATCTTATTCCTTGCTCTGAAATTTATATTGTCTGACATACAAGTAGCCTCTCCAGCATTCTTTTGAATAATGTTTGCATAGTATATTTTTTCCATCCTTTTACTTTTAACTTGTCTGTGTCTTCATATTTAAAGTAAGTTTCTTATAGATGGGGCATAGTTTGGTCTCTCATCCTTGTCCAGTTTTCCACATGTATTTTAGGTGGTTAGACATTGATATTTAATCTTACTATTAATATTCTTACATTTTAATCTACCATCTTGATATTTGTATTCTGTCTCATTTTTCTCTACTCTTTTTCCTTTTTTTCTGCCTTCTTTTGGACTAATTGAGCATTTTTATATGATTTCATTTTAACACCTTTTTGGCTTAATATCTGTAAGTCTTTGTTCTGTAATTTTTTTAGTGTTTGCTTCAGGATTTATTTGTGAAAAATACTATGACTAGTACATTTCCATAAATTTAATTCTCATTTCACAAGTATAGATATCCCTTTTTTACAGATAAAAGAAAAACAACTTGCTAAAATTACAAATTAATGTCTCAGAACCAGAAATCAAACCCAGTTTTGCATCACTCCTAAACCTACTTTGTAATATTAGGAAAATATTGGAATAAATTTTCAAACTTTAATATAGTCAGAAGTCTATAAAAAGGACACTTAGGGTAAAAACTAAATTATTACTTTTTAAATTAAATTCATTGAAATGTTGGTTATGTAGGTTTCAAGTGTATAATTCTATTATACATCATCTGTATAATGCATTGTGTGTTTACCACCCAAAGTCAAATCTCCTTCCATTACCACATATTTGACCCACTTTAAGCTTTTCTACCCCTCCCCTTTCTCTCTGGTAACCACTATACTATTGTTTGTATCTATGAGTTTTTGTTTATATGTCTTTCTTGTTCATGTGTTGCTTTTAGTTTTATATCCCACATATAAGTGAAATCATACGATTCTCTACTTTTTCCATCTGACTTATTTTGCTTAGCATGATATTCTCAAGATCCATCCATGTTGTCACAAATGGCAGGCAATATTTCATCATTTCTTATAGCTGAGTAACATTCCATTGTATATATGTACCACATCTTCTTTATCCAATCCTCTAACGAAGGATACTTCAGTTGTTTCTATATGTTAGCCACTGTGAATAGTGCTACAATGAACATAGGTGTACATAGATCTTTACGAATAAATGTTTTCAAATTTTTCAGGTAGATACCCAGAAGAGGGATTGTTGGACCACATGGTAATTTTATTCTTAATTTTTTGAGAAATTTCCCTACTGTTTTCCACAGTGGCTGTACCAATTTACAATTCCCACCAGCAGTGTATGAGGGTTCATTTTCCCCCACAACCTCTCCAACACTTATGATTTGTCTTGCTGACAACAGCCATTCTAACAGGTGTGAGGTGGTATCTCATTATGGTTTTGATTTACATTTCTTTAAGAGCTGGTGAAGTAGAGCATCTTTTCACATATCTGTTTGCCATTTGTATGCCTTCTTGGGAGTTGTCTGTTCAGGTTCTCTGCTCATTTTTTAATTGAACTGTTTGATTTTTGTGATCGAGTTATATCAGTTCTTTATTTATTTTGGATATTAGCTCTTATCAGAGGTGTTGTTTGCAAGTATCTTCCATTCGGTTGGTTGCCTCTTTGTTTTGTTGATGTTTTCTTTTGCTGTGCAGAAGCTTTTTAGTTCGACATAGTCCCATTTATTTATTTTTGCTTTTACTTTCCTTGCCTTTGAGGTCAAATTCATAAAATCTTCTCTAAGGGTAAGGTCTATAAGTTTAGTACCTACGTGTTCTTCTATGCATTTTAGTTTCAGGTCTTATATTTAGGTCTTTGATCCCTTTTGATAATTTTGGTATATGGTGACAAAGCAGTCTAATTTCATCCTTTTGCATGTGGCTTTCCAATTTTCCCAGTACCATTTATTGAAGAGGCTTTCTTGTCTCCATTGTATGTTTTTGGCTCTTTTGTCAAAATTATTTGCTCATATATATGTGAGTTTATTTTTGGGTTTTCAATTCTGTTCCATTAGTCTGTGTGTCTGTTTTTCTGCCAATATTATGCTATTTTGATTACTGTCACTTTGCAGTATGATTTGAGGTCAGAGAGTGTGATACCTCTGGCCTTGTTCTTTTTTTCTCAGGATTTCTTTGCCTAGTCGGGGTTTTTTGTGATTCCATATAAATTCTTTCAGTCATATATACACTGGGTGAATGGTAAAGTTGATGTTTGGAATCTATGGAGCTGAAGAATCCTATATATTTCTATAACTTCATCAGAGTATTGCCTACCTGTGAGACCTAGCCTAAAGCAGTCAGGTATCCTGCCTCTCCTCCTTCCTTCCTTCCATTCTACCAATCATCTATTCATCCAACTATCACCAACTCTATTTACAATTATATATGCTCATTTTTCAAGATTAAAACAATATAGGAAGGTATTTATACAAAAGCCCCCCCCAAAAAATCCATTCAATTTTACCACCCAAAGACTACCACCATTGACATATTGATGAATTTCTTCTGGACCATTCTTTATGTAAAATAATAATAGACTATGTTAGTCTAGTGGGCAATTTAATTCTTACAGCCTCTATGCATGGTAGATCATATTTTAACCTTATTTTATAGATAACAAAACTAAAGAAAAGTTTCAGTAAATTCTCTAAGATTACAAAGTTTACTAAATGGCAGCGCTGACATTCAAACTGAGGGATACTGATTCGAGAAAGCCAGTACTTAACTATGACTGGTACTATCTCTCATATATATGCGTATGTATATGAGTGTGTGTGTGTATTCTTTGTATCTTAATCCAATTAAATCATATTTCATGGTTATAGTTACATGCTAACAAATATCACCCATTATAATGATTGTAAAATCTTTTACTGTATGGATGTACTGTGGTATATTTACTGTCTGGATATTCTATGTTATATACATTTAATCAATCCCCTAATTATTGATGGTTAGCTTGTTTTCAATGTTTTAATATTATAAACAACATCAGAAGGAACTTCTAGTATATATATCTCTGTATTAATATCCAATTATTTTAAGATAAATTCCTAGGGATGGAAATGCTTAGAGTGTGTGCATCTTAAAGATTTAATGTGTAGACACAAATTACCCTTCAGAAAAGTTGTACCTACTTCTCCAGCAACATGAGATTTTCTTGCCCTATATTCTTGCCAATATTAGTCTCTATCTTCACCAGGTTTTAATTTTTTAATCTTTGTTAACCTGAAAATTAAGAAATAATATCATATTGCTATTTTATTTCACTTATTAATTGAGCTAAAGATTTAGTCTCTTTAAACATATAAGTTATGCATATATATTCATCTAAAATATTCAAACATCTAAAATATGTAAATCAGTGAAAAGCAGAAGTCCCATATCCTATTCCTCTTATCAGAAGTATCATTGTAACAGTTTAGTATATAACTTTGTAGAGCTTTTAAGATCTACTTACATATTTATGAATACATATATTTAATCTTCCTTTGATACAAATGGAAACATCTACAACTTGCTTTTTACACTTAAAAATGTATCTTAGAGAATTTTTTATTTTTCTTTAGCTGTTACACACTGTTTCATTGTGCAGAGGCACCATAATAAATTCAACCAGTTTCTGTTGATGAAATTTAGGTTAATTACATATAAAATTTTTCCCAATAAATATACATTACCTACTATGTGCTAGGACTGTTCTAGAAATGAATAACACAAAGTTACTATCCTAATGAAATTTCTATTTTGCCAATAATGCTGCAATAGACATTCTTGTACATTTTTGCGCATATGCGAATGGAAAATATTTCACTAGGAAAGGGTATAAGCATTTAAAATTTTGATGAACATATATAACAGGCCATCAAAAAATATTAAAGTAAAGGAATAAAGATAGATCTCTAAAGTTAAATTATAAAATTAATAATAAGAAGGTATGTTTTATGTGGTGTTCACCATGATTACAATTTTAAAAATTAGTTTTCAACATTAAAAAAAGGGGTTAATTAAAACATCATCTCTTGAAAGATCAGATTTAGTAACATTGGGTCCACATGTGCGCAGGGCAGTTGGAGCCCAGTGATAAGTGAGTAGTGGTTTGCCATTCCAAATTGTCTTATACCAAACCACTTCACTCATTTACGTTACCTGCCTGGCTCCTATAGCTTTTGATTTTGCTGGTCTCCATAGAGTAAAGAAAAAGATACCTAAAAGAGACAGAATGAATCTCAAGCATACAATGTTAAACAATGACCTTATACAACATATTAATATAATAGAATAATTTGTGTCTTTTACAAAAAGGATTGGTTTGCTTGGAAGCATAGAAAAGGGAGATTCAGGGGGTGAATGATGGGAATGTCCTTCCAGACATATCTTGGGAATAGGATATTTTAGCCAAAATAACCATCTGGCCATTTCAGTGGTTGATACAGTGTAGTGGTTAAGAGCATCACAGACTTTAGAGCTAGACTGCTTGGATTTGAATCCTGATTCTGCCACTTTTTAGCTTTAGGACTTTGAATAATGCTATGGACTGAAGGTTTGTGTCACCCCAAAATTTATGTTGAAGCTCTAATCCCCAGTGTGATAGTATTTGAAGATGGGACCTTTGAGAAGTAATTAAGCCAGGAGGTTGTACCCGCATGGATGAGATTAGTGCTCTTATAAGAGACTCTCTCTGCCATGTGAGGATATAGAAAGAAGGTATCCACCTGCAAACCAGGAAAAGAACTCTCACCAGAACCTGACCATGCTGGCATTCTGATCTTGGACTTCCCAGCTTCCAAAACTGTAAGAAATAACTGTTGTTTAAGCCACCCAGACTATTGCATTTTGTTGAAGCAGCTCAAACTGACCAAGACAGTAAGGTTAACTTAACTTCCTTGTGCTCAATGTCCTCATCTACAAATAGGAATAACAATGTATCCTACTTTGCAGGTTTGCAGCAATATTTAAATGAGTCACTATAAAATAATTCAATAGGTGCTTGGCCCATATAACCTGCCATTATTATTACTATAGATGTATCAGACACTCATATCATGACACCCTTAAATTTATGCTCCGAATAATTACTTAATTCCTTTTTTCTTAAATTCTCACCAGGCAACCTTCTGATGGCTTCCTATACACCATGCCTTCCAGGAGATTCACTAACTTGAGATGAAAATCCTTTCAAAGTCTCTGAGGAGTAACTACCTGTGGCATTTTTTATTTGATTATCTGAGTCTTTATCAGTACGTCATTGACATGTGCTGCCAAGGAGGCAGAATTCAGTGACAGCTTGCAACTTTTTATTACCAGCAACAGTGTTTGGGTATAGAGAATTTCCCTTAAGTAAACTGGCAAAAGATTGAGATTTGTCTTTTTTTGTTTTTTGTTTTTTTTGAGGCTGATTTTCTATTCACCCATTTTGTCAGCTCTACAAACTAATCCATAATCATTTACATCTAAAATTTTGATACTTCAGGAAGTGAGCTCACAAAGGTCTTTGAAAGGCGAATCTTGGGCAATCATTTCAGTATAGGATAAAAGGAATGACTTTAGACTATACTGATATAAAATCTATTAACTCATTGACATTGACTGGGCTACAGTCACCTTTACATAATCTATGCAGAATATTATGCATATAGGGGTCTTACTAAGCCAAGTTTTCTTGAAATTTAGGCAAATTACTCATAGGTAAATGGACATTACTAGTTAAAACTAAGTTTTCCCTATTAACTTATGAGTTAAAAACACTTTGCCAGGGTTAAATACTAGTATGTTACTATGTTTAAGATTAGTATATTTGTTTGGATGTAAATTAAACCCTTTATTTTAAAATACTATGGTTTATAACAGACTTTCACGAATATAGATTGACTCTTGTTCATATACTATTAGTTTGAATGAACTCTTCATTCTACATTTATTACTCCAGTAGTACACAATGTTAAACAAATAGTGTAAATGTTTCTTCTCCTTGTTATGTTATTTTGCGAATCACTCTATCCTGGGGTGGCAGCCATGGAGGTGACCCACTCAGATCTCCTTTCAAACATAGCTGCTATAGGAAACAGAGATGTCTAATAGTTTTCAACTGCCACACTTTCGCACCCACTGTAGAGTTCCTGGCAGGCCATGCCTCCCTTAGGCCGTTCCCAGTCTTTCAGTACGGTTGGGGTACTAACCTTGCCTTTCCTGTCAGCACAGCTTCAGCTAGCACCACCAACTCTATTGGCACAGAATCCCATCCAGCAGAACATTCAATAAATAAAACCACTTCACAGAGGAGGTAGAGGAGTGGGCCCATATCCATTGGATCTGTCATATCATACACTGTACTATTTACATGAAGCTGGCCTCATAAGCTGGAAAGGCTTAATGAAGTTACAGCTAAATCAGCAGTTCAGACAATAATTTGTGAGAAATGGGGCATCATCCCCCAGGATACAGTATAGGCACCAAATCAGAGATCTCTATATGGCACTGTGTCTCCAATAGGAAGGATACATGGATTTGAGAATAGGGTGAAAATAAGAATGGCTTCATTTACAGTCACTCTCAATGACCTACTCAGGAAATTCGTGCTTTACTTCCCATAACTTTGGGCTGAGCAGGGTTGGAGATCCTAGTTTTGAAGGTTTTCTCTCTTGCCAAGGGGCACAGCAGTGATTCATTAAACTATAAGCTATCTAGTAGTAGGGCACTTTTAACTCTTTGCTCCCAGGGGCCAGAAAGCAGGGATAATTGACTTTGACTAGCAGGAACAGATGGGACTGCATTTACATTGTAGAGACAAAGAGGAATAATTGTGGAACCCAGATAATCCACTTGGGTGCCTGCTGGTATTTCCTTACCTAATGGTAACTGTGAATGAACAGAAACCCCAGACTAAGATGACAAACAAAGATGAAGATCAATTAGGAATGAATGCTTAGGTGGCATGACCAGGTAAGTCAACAAGATCTGCGGAGGCCATTGCTGAAAGAGAGGGGTATATGGGTAGATAGTGTAGGACAAAAGAAGTACCAGAATATACCAAAACAAGCTGCAATGATAGGGACTACAGTTTATCCCATTCATCTCCTTTCTCAATTTACCCTTAGCAAGAGAGGTTCTTAGGAATCATGGAGGAGCATTATTATGAATTGAATGATAGTTTCTAGCTGAAGCAATTTGGGATTCACCCCTGAGTGTGTACTACCAGGCCAAGCTTTTCCTGCACTGCTCTCAGACAATGACTGAGTACAGTGGAAGTACTAGAACTGGGCTGTTCCTGACCTATTTTCGATTCTTCTAATGCAGCAGTCCTCAAACTTTTTGGCACCAAGGACCAATGCTCCAATGAGAAACTAATGCCTGGCAATCTGAGATGGAGCTGAAGCAGTTATGCTAGTGATGGTGAGCGGCTGCAAATACAGATGAAGCTTCACTTGTTCTCTGCCGCTCACCTCCTACTATGCAGCCTGGTTCCTAACAGGCCAGGGACTGGTTCTGGTCTGCAGTCTGTGGCCTGCGGGTAGGAGACTCCTGCTCTAATGGGCAACTTTAGCTCAGGACGTCCCGTTGCTCTGGTTGAGATTCTCAGAAGTACACTGCAGCCTGGGAGCCTTCCTATGCATTCTTCCTTCTCTGTCTGCCTCCCAGGTTCCAATTTGTATTCTCATCTGAGTCTCCCTACTTTCCCTTCCTTCCTTTTATTCTTTCATGGCATTATCTCTAATCAATTTCTTGTACATCCTACCCTACCTTGTTGTTTCCTTCTCACAGGACTGTAACTGACACAGAGTGTTGTTATGTATTGTATTTTAGCAAAAGAAAATGATACCTACAACCACAGAAAGTGATTACAATGACTTAAGAAAGATCCTCAATGAGAAGTTAGAATATAACTTAATCTTTAGTTTCTAATAGAACTCTTTTGGGGGTCAAGAATTGTTCTGATTTTGTTCAGTCAGCTATTTTAAAAACTCCTTCAAAAATATGTATGAACCTGAGAATAATTCTTGTCTAAGTTGAGACCAGTCTAACATATGCCGATTTCAGAACTATACATATGTCTATTGAGCTGGAATGGATTGAACCTACGACTCGTATTTCAGCCCTGACTGTACATTCAACACAGAGCCTTTGCACGGTAACTCTAAGAGGAAGGCACTAATGTAGGAAATATAAAAATGTTTAAGAAGTACAACACATATGATAGTGTTACATTAGGCAACCAGAAAAATTCATGAAGTGACAGATTTTAGGTAGAAAGCTTTTAAAAGGAGGGAATAGATGGCAAGAGAAACCTTCTGTTAAGGAGGGAGTTAGAGAAGAGAGGCTTAATAAAAAGGCACTTGCTTAATACAAAAGCACGAGAATGAGTCTAGAGGAGAGCAACATCATCAAGCCAAAGTCTGGTTGCCCTTGGAGAATGGTCTCAACATATTTCTTAACATTCAGTTTAACTCCAGTATATACTCACTCTAATATATTTATTGAGAATGTCTTAAAATAAAGCTTAAGGATATGGTTTTAGGAAGAGAATCTTAATATTTCCTCTCCCTATCCCCTTTTGGCAAGTGGCAAGGAAAAGATATCCCCTGGTGGAAAATGTAGAGGAGGCTTTGGGGATGTTCTTGATCTATTTCATCAAAATAATTTACCATGTTAATTATCACTAAATCATACAATCTCCTGAAAAAAATGATAGTAATCATAGTCAGAGTAACTTCCTGATGTTGAAATGCTCACTTTGGCTATGACCCTGGATGATCTGGCATCATCCTACCATTTCGTTTATTTTCCTCTCATCAATATACCCTCTCCAGACTGGTCTCCCTGCTGCTGCTGAACACACCATGCTTCTTTCCTTCTCTTTCTCCTCTCCTCTCCTCTCCTCTCCTCTCCTCTCCTTTCCTCCTCTCCTCCCCTCCCCTCCCCTCCCCTCTCTTCTCTCTTGCTCTCTCGCTCTCTCCCTCTCTCGCTCTCTCACTGTGTGTGTGTGTGTGTGTGTGTGTGTGTGTGTGTGTGTGTGTGTGTAGGTGGTGGGGGGAGGAATTGTGAATCTCTTCTACCCTCTTAGAATATCCAACTTTAACTTACATAAGACAGATAAACAGGCAAAACGCCTGTTAATGCAGATTTTATTAAAATTTCTTACATGGACATGGGAGCTTTCAAAAGAAAATGAAGGACCTGCTGTGCTCCCCCACAAAATGGAAGAACCTAAATACTTTTATAGTAGGATGAACAAAAAGAAGAAATTGTGGAAAAGTAACTAAACTATGTGGAGAGGCTAAAGGAAGATAAGAATTATTTTAACAAGTTCTGTTTGTACAGATTTCTTTCCACCTCAATTTCCTGATTCTGTGTCTCTGGTGATAAGAATGTCTTCTTTCCTCCAGAGACAGGGAGGGTACCTTCTACATGGGAATTTTATCTCATGTTTTCAGGAATAAAAAGGAGAGTAAGAGTGTCCTTTTTATATCTGCTGTTTCTCAAGTGACTTTGAGTTAAAACAATATGCCAAAGTGGCATATTTTGAAGTCACATTCCTTCACCTGTCTGTTGCCTTTATTTGTAGGGCCCACATGTTCCTATTCATTTCTGCCATTCTAAGTTCTGTCCTTATTCTAGCATTTACACTGTGGAGTCACCTCATGGGGCTCTTGCCATATGCAATACATAACTTACCTTTAAAATATGCCCTCTTGTATTGTAAATATTTCTTAAATGTTTTTCTTATCTCTCCAACTAGACTGCGAACTCCTTAAATACTTGACTCATTTGGTAAATACTCACAATCACAGATTTTTAAAACTGCATCATCTAGATGCTGAAACTGGTATGCCAGTTGTCAAGTCACTGCTCTAGTCACTCAATACCAAGAATATTGGAGTTAATGAGAACGTTATAGCATAATGAAAATTGAATGCTTACTATAGGGTATACTTGATTCTAATATCCTTAATAAAAAGGCATGACATTGGCACCACCTTTCACAGCTTTCTTTTTCTCAAGTCCCCTATCTAATCCATCTAATTCTATTGGCTTTACCTTCAAGATAGAGCTGGAATCCTCCCACTTTTCACCAAATTCACTAGTAGCCACTATTGTTCCAGGACCCATCATTTCTCTCCTAGATCATTGCCAATAACTTCCTAATAGTTGTATTCTCAAGACAGCACAGTATAATCCTTTAAGTCATCCACTTCCGTTCAAAACCTGCAATGGCCACCTACTTCATTCAAAGTAAAAGACAAAGTCCTTTATGATTTTTAAAACCCTATATATCTTCCTCTATCACTGGAACCTCATTTCCCACTACTCTTGGCCTTGCACATTGTGCTCTAGCCACATTGATTGGCCTTGTTCTTCCACAAAAAAACATTATACACTGTAAGGGTTCAGAACGCGTCTTCTGTAGATGTGCCTCTGTATGGCAGGGCAAACTAGTAATTACTGAACATCTCTTCTTAACATCCTGCAATGACCTTCTGAAGCCCCAAGGTGACTTACCTCTCATTCTTAGCTCAGAATGTTGCATATACCTTATTTTCCTTTCTGTCTCTGAACCATTCATGTATGTGAGGTTTCCATACTTGGGTGAGTAAATTTATTGTCCCCTGTTAATGTCTCACATAGATTTAATGTTAGACCCCGAAAAAAAATGGAGGAAGGTGGAGGAAAGTTTCTTCCCCACATCCACAGCACCTAGGGCCTTGGCTCTAGTTTTCTTCTGTGTAGAGCACATTCCAGCTTTACACAGGTAGCTCTCCTCTTTACGCTGGCTCACCTTCTTAGTAACTCCTACCTTGATGCTCCATTTAATTCTGCAACTTGCTCTTCTACCTCCTTCCTGATCCCTCTCAATCTCAATTTTTTTCCATAGCACTTATAACTTTTAAATAGTATATATATTTTTAGCTGTATGTCTGCTCTCCCCATTCCCCTATAATAAACTCCATGAGAATTATCCTTGTTTATTCATGGATGTATCCCAAGGGCTTAAAACAGTGTCTGGTACATTAAGGTACTGAATAAAAACTTGGTGATTTAATTTGTAAACTAGATTTTCTTTCCGCAAGGCCACTGCTCTTTGGTGATGAGCCTTAACTGGCTTCTCAGCGTCCACATTACACAAAGGGCCAATACCACAGGGAGCCTTGAAGTCTCAGGGCTAGCTAGCTCCAGATTTAAATTTGGAGGACAGATTAAATATAAGCTAAAAAAACTAAAAGATACACTTAGTTTCTTGGGGGTGGCTAAAGAAGTAAGGGCAACTTCCTCTCCCTTCGTACGTCCACAAGTGTTTCAACTCGCAGCGTAAGTGATTTTGAACATTCTGGTACCTACACAAATCCAGTGTCACGGTGCTTGGGCTTAGCGACGCGGACCTTGTCCTTTCCTTGGCAGCTTCAGTGCCCTTACTTAGGTGGTTAGGCCATGCCTAAACAACATTCTTTTCTGGTCCGGGATGTTCCCGCCACAGGGACAAGGCTCCAGTGTGGCGTAACCTCCGCGGCCAGGTGTCCCACAGTGAGCCGCAGAAACCACACTGTCGGTGGGCGGACAGGCAGCGGAGCGAACACTCAGGCGAGGCCCGGCGGCACGTCAGGCTGGGCGCGGCGGCGTGACGTCACGGCTCCTGTCCGCGCCTGCCGCACGCACGCGCACTGCGCCCAGCATGAGGGTCGTGGCTCTGATCAGGTAACGAGGCGCTGGTGCTACCTTCCTCCTCCTCTGCCAGCCTCCAGTCCTCTTCTGCTGATGAGCGGGAAGTGCTGCTGCCGCTGGCAGCGAAAAGAGGGTGTATGTGCTGGAGCCGCGTCTCTGGGCCTTGGCGGCTCCCGCCCAAAGGAAGAGGCGGAGTCTTGGGGCTATTGCCTGGTCTCGCTGGTCCCGTCGTCTTGGGTTTGCGCTCCTCCTCTGGCCCTCAAACTTGGATTCACATTGGATTCACCTGGGGAACTTCAAAAGCTACTGGTGTCTGGGTCTTCCAGCCAAGTGTTGCTTTAAGTAGTCTGACGTGGCCGAGGGTCGGATTCTTAAAAACTATAAAGGGCAGTGAAGTTTGAGAACCACTGCTTGGCTCTACTCAGCCACCCTATCCCTTCCTTCTGGCTTTCTTCATCCTCTTCTGTAGTTGCCTTCAGTCTTACCGACTGCCCTCCGGGTCCTGCCTTCCACACTAGGCTATTTACAGCCCACCCCTTCCCACAAAGGTCCACCTGTCACTCCCCTGCCTCCCACGTGTGTCTGGATTGCTTATGACATGAATATGTTTTACCTTGGTGCTCAAGGAAAGACATGGAATTGTACCAGTTTTATCTCAGATCCAGCTGCTGTTTCTTCGGACACTCATTAATTGCTTTTTAGACCTTATGGTAACACTCCATATTCCAAAAGGGGTTTGAAATCTATAGTAATCCATCATATTTAGGTGTCTAAAGCCCTATGACAGCCAAGGACAGGCCACTTTAAATGTTTCTTTACTCGATCTTGAAACTGAAGCAAAAGGGAACACAATAACAAGATTAAAAAAGGAATTTAGACTAGTCGAATATTTGGTGAGATTTAGATCTCTATAGACTATCTGAGCTACACCACTGCTATGCACTTTTTTTTTGTAAACTCATTGATTTCATGTTATTGTTGGGTGCCCTAAGTAATTACTACTGGCTGACAGTAGTGACCTATGAAGGACTCTTGATATAACACTCGAATTCACTTCTGGAACAACTGGAACATTCCTGTTTCTTTTATTTCAGTGCCATTTTTAGGTGACTATAGTGTCAAAAAGTATCGTTACTCAGTGAATTTCTTTTGTAGAGTGAATGATTAACCTTTGACCATTGTGGTCTTCATTTGATCTAGCTAGATAACATAAAAAGTAGTGCAGGGAATGAGTAATTCAAATCCATGTGCAATTTGCCAAAAGTTTAACCATTAAAGGCACATCGACAGAAGACTCAGAAATGTTGGAGGGAAGAAGAGAAGATTGTCATAATCCTTTACATCAAATATTCTGTAATGTGCATACATTACTTTTATAATAAAAAAGCCAACTACTACAGAAAGGCAATGTCGGAAATTTTTTGCTAAACTGTATAATCTAAGGCACTGTTGGAAAATTCTTGCTAAACTAAGATTTTTATAAATGTTAGGAGACGTGCTGTAAATAAGAATACATAACAATACATATATATGAATATGAATGCATACACAGTACTCATGCATTTATGTACGTATACACTTGAATATGTATGGAGTTAAATACAGTGAATCTACTGTATTTACAATCCGTGTGTGGATGGTGGTGTGTGTGTAGACTGAAATAGAAGATGGGATATGTGTGTGTATGTGTTAGGGAATAAGTAAAACCAAGATTCTTACATATCTTCAGACCATAAAGATTATTTTTCTAATACACAAAAGATTGACTTGTTGAATTTTATAGGTGAATGACACCTTGAGGATTAGCTAGGCTATTCTCTATAATGAAGCTGTAAACACAAGCACATTGAGTAATTTAGGTTAGTATCCAAAATTGGAAACAAATTCTGATCTTTTGGACTTCTCACATAACATATTCTAATGTGCTTTGTGACATTCCTGGAGGTAAGACACTCAGTATTTCCCAAACTTCTTTCTCCTTGAAAACCTTTGTTCCTAGAGTATTTGCTGGACAGTAGTGTTTCACAGGACGCAATTTGGGTATTACTATTTTACAGCCATATTTGAAAGTATATTTTAAAATAAGTTCTAAGGCTAAGTTCTGATTGAGGATGTACCCCTTAATATTTAATACTGTATAGAATTGTGCAGGTATATCCTTTAATTTTTAGTATTCTGAAGAATTAGATCTTTTTGTCCCTTTGTCCTATGGAGACAGAACAGTGAGGGTCAATAGGTGAAGTTGTGGAATCGTATTTATGAGAATATCAGAATCTCAGGAAAGAGACTATGATGAATAACTTCTCTTTGCTCCCCACATTCTCTCTCCCTTTGAGAAGTTCTGGAATGATAGTCATTACTGATCAGAATATAGTAGAGACAGACAAATGTTGGGAACTAAGAAGGCAAAAAGGCCTGCCTCTAGGATAAAAAGTCTTAGTTTCTTGGGCTAAGACTACTTCTAAATGTTGCTTGGGTGTACATTGGCAGATCTTAAGCAAAGATTGGAAGGAAATGAAACCAGGTGGGAAAGAAAGTGAAGAGAGGCAATAATGAATGAAAGGAAGAAACAGGTGTAGTGAGAAACAGTATGAAACCAAAATAGCATGGAGGTCACCATTCAGCCTTGTTATAGATGCAGTACCACTTGTCTTGACTAAGGGATTTGCCTCTACCTTAGGTAGATTTGCTGTCAGAATTTAGAAGTTCTTTTCAATGTGTTAATTAGATTTGTGCTCAAGCCTTATCCTGCCATCATACAGTGGTGACTAGAAGATGAAGTACTGATAACACTGATGTTTAACTTTATCAGTGTAATTCGGCGTTTTGCTTTCTCTCTCTACAGAATTTGAACCGACCAAATATGTTATGCTTTGTTATTAGATTGGATCTCAGATCTTTGATTTGATCCTTTAATTGGTGATGGAGGCCAGTTGTTAGATTTCTTACAGTGGAACAGAATAGATTTTTTTTTTTTTTTTTACTTTTTCATGGAGAATTTTATTTAAGGAATATATATAATAAGTTTCTAGCTGGAATATAAACAAATCATTTAGTCTACAAAGCACTTTATATATTAAAGCTACTATCACAAACCAAAGAGTTATCATATTTTGTTTAGAATAGTCTTTGTTATAATGACATAATTTCATAAGCTCTTATGAGTAACAACCTTAGACATTCAGATCAGTTTGCTCAGTTTGCTTATACTGTGAAAATTACCTGTGGCTTATTTACATTCTAATTGTAAGGTAGTCCCTCAAATATTCTGTAAAGGTGAATACATAATGTGTTCTATTTTGATATCTAGTGATTCTATGTTGACTAATGGTCAGTAACTTGATATTTATTTCTTTACTATTTTTTAGTGGTGGGAAGGACAGCTGTTATAATATGATGCAGTGCATTGCTGCTGGGCATCAGATTGTGGCTCTAGCAAATCTGAGACCAACTGAAAACCAAGGTAAGTGTATACCTTTACTGGAAGTTCTGTAAATGACTGAAACTCCAACTTCATAATTACAGTCTGTTATATATAGTATGCAAAAACAAAAAAAAGGAACTGCTATGTCTTTAGCACCTGTTAGATTCTAAGTTCTGTGGTATTTTCCATGTCATATCCTTTAATCCTCATAAGAACATCTATAGAGTTTTATTAGACAGGGATACTGAGGCTCAGAGTTTTATAAATTTGTCCAAGTTAAAATAGCTACAACAAATTTGCAGAGCTGAGACTTGAGCCCTTGTACTTCAGAGTGTACTGTCATTCCACCTCAACACATTTCCAAGTGTTGGAGGCAATATACAGGTAAATAAGATATAGTCTCTAGGAGCTTAGGAGGTAAGATGTATATTGATATTTGATAATATATCATATTGGTAAATAATAATGTATGAATTTTATTATTAAAAGATCCAGGTTAGCCATCTTATACATAAGCTAAATTTGAGACTTGAGAAAGGCATAAAGTAATTTCCACTTTTTATTTGTCTTTGGTAGTAAAAACATCCATAAATAATCCACAGACCTCATTTTAGCTATTTTTTTCAGATTTCTACTTAGTGAAATTTTCCCAATTTGAATTTTTTCCATATCTGTGTCTAATTTTCCTCCTTAAATAAGGACATCAGTCATATTGGATTAAGGGTCCACCTTGATGACCTCATCTTAACTAATTACATCTGCAGTGACCCTATATCCAAATAAGGTCACATTTTGAAGTACTGGATATTAGAACTTCAGAATAAGAATTTGGGAAGGATACCTTAAACCTTCAATAGTATCTTTTTTTTTAAAATTGAGATATAATTGACATATACCATTATATTACATTTAGATATACAACATATTGATTTAATGTATGTATATATTGTGAAATGATCACTGCAAGTCTAGTTAATATCCATCACCACACATAGTTACAATTTTTTCCCATTTTGAAATTTAAAAAAAAAGAAAAAGATATACCAATTTGCTTTTTAGACTTCTTTATATAACTATATATGTTATATATGTAGATATATACATATAACTATAGATGCTAACTGCTGAATGTAATAGGGAAAGAAGAACACTTGTGGAAGTTAATTTGTTACCACATGGCTCTTCTAGTAAAATCTTTTTAGGATCCCCTTTACTCAACGTCTTTCAAGACTCCATGCTTTTGCTCTACTGTTATTTTGGGGGAAATTAAAAAGAGTAGTGTATGTAAAAACACTAATCATAGTTCCTGGCATGAAGTAGGCATTCAGTAAATGTAGTTGAATCTGAAGCTAGCTCTAAATCAATCAATCAGTCAATCAATCAAATCCCTTCTTGCCCTTCCTTCCTCCCTCCCTTCCTTCCTCCTTTTCTTCCTTCCTTCCTCCCTCCCTCAAGGCTGCCAGTCTTTGTTGTTTTTATATCATTTTACAGTTGTTTTCTATTTATTTTGTCTTTGCTTTTAATCTACAAATAGATTGCTTGTAAGCTTCTTGAGAAAAGAGATGATATCTTCTATGTTCCTTTAATTGCTCTTCAGCACTTGGGATAGCTCTGCAGTTTATAGGCATTCACTCAGTTTATTGGTGGACAGATGAATAATGAACTAACTAGAATTAGCCCTGGAATAGCCATCAGTTATTTCAGTCGAGTATTTGAATTTTTTCCTTCTATGATTGAGATCCAAATAATGCTGAAAGTAAAGTGGGAAGATGGAGATTAGAAATATTTTATAGGAAGAAATAGAACAGGTTCTATAGAGAGTCAGGTAAACAAACACTCTAGGATTTTGCACTAGGGTTCAGATGATGAATAACAATAGCTTTTTAGAATTGAGTTGTTTTGAAAATAACCTCCTGTTTCTGGACTTTAAATAATAAACATAAAACTCTGACTAAGGGTGAGTGGGAACTATATTGTAACTTCTATATTGTAGAAGAAGAAGCAGAATTTTTTGCAGGCTTATGTTCTCTGACCAAAGTAAAGAAATTCCTTTATCCCTTGTGGTCAGTCAAGCAAGTGGGTTTTTTAAACTTTCTATCTTGAGAAGTTTGGTATTTAAAAAGCAGATGTTTATGTAATATATAATGCATGCTTGATATAATATAATCAAAATTTTACTTCATGGAATTTCTATCTTGTCTCTAATTTTTCTATGAGAATTATTATATTTACCTTGTCTGAATCATTACAGTATAATCTTCCATGTGTTAATGGCAGGGTGTTTAAAATGACAAATAAAGTATATCTTTTTACCCCACAATTGAATGGAGACATTTATTTAGAGTATTGTTTGTGAGAAAAAATTTTAATAGTACATAGAATGGAATATTTTGAAACAAAAGCTGGAAACAATCAGCTGAAATGATAGTAATTGTAGAAAAATAGAATAGATGGCTATGGGTTGGGAAATGGAGATGGTTTAGCTAATGTTGATTTAAAGTCAGCAGGAAATTGGTGATTATTGAATGATTCATTGATTAACTTCTTTTCCGTTGTAAAAGAAACCTTAATGAGGAATGACTGGTAGAGATGACTCCAGCATAGAGTAAAGTTGGTTAGAGTGAATTCATGGCACTATGTTTTCAATAGGTAGTCTGGAAAGGACTTTATCCCCATCAATGGGGATAATGTGAAGTTGTCATAAAATTTATAAAACCATCTCTTTAAATTTGTAGTAGGAAATTTTGTGGCATGTTAATTGAGGTGCTTCAAGCAACAGTGGAGCCTTTTGGTTTTATTTGATCTCATACCATTATTACTATGTAGCTTCCCTTAATAAAAGTTACATTGTGGTTAGGACTAAATGGAGCCTTAAAGGAAAATTGTCTTCTAGGTTTTTAAAGTCAGTAAAATGTTTTAATTATTATGCAAACATCAGGATGTTTCTTGCTAAGAAGCTCAAATTTCTTTAGATATCGTAATTTGATTGTATCAGTATTTTTTTTAAACTAATACATTTAAAGGTTGAGTTTAAGTTTGAGATGAAGGTAGGCTGAAAAATTTTTAGATAACTTTGACTATATCTCTACTTCCTACTGGGACCAGAAGTAGATGAATCTTTAAAAATAATGTCAGTACATGGAAGCCAATCTGGTGTGTAGGTCCAGAAAACTGGAGCACCAAAATGCGATGGCATATGGTTGATGGTTTTGATTATTTAAGGGGTCCTTCCTTACAATATCATTTTTTATGCCTTTTGACGGATACATTCAGAGGAAAGCCTGGACCTGCTTGACATATGTGCATACCTATGCACACATTTGCATATATGTCAAACAAATTGTTTTGTAACCTTTTTTTTAAAACTTAATATGTTATTATGAACATCTTCCATGTCATGTTTTTCTACTATAGCATTTCCTAGATATCTTCTTTGGAATACAAATAACACATGAAATGTAAGTGTTCTGTGGATAGATTAATTTGAGAGATAGTTCATACTGTCCTTATTGGAGCACCTTAAACACATTAGCCTAGGAAGAATTACAGCAAAGACACATATTTAACATGGTTTATTCCTCAGCTTTTTATGAACTGATTCAACCATGGAATCCTTTTTTTCATTGACCTTTGAATATCTCATGAGATTTCTATTCTGCAGAATATACTTTTAAAAATGCTCTTCTAGTTATATTAATGGTTGCACAGTATTTCAGAATATACCATAAGTTCTAATCTATTACAAGTAATGCTGTGATAAATATCTTTGCAAATAATCTTTATGTATATTCATTATTTTTACTAAAAAATCAAATTACGAGATCACAAAGTCCATTCCAATATATTTCCAGGTTCATTTGTATCACCAAAAAGTCTGATGTGATTCATCTGTTTTGAATATTTTACCCATATTGATATTTGTGGAATCTTGTGACACCAGTGATTGTGTTGCTAACTTGCTTAAGTTATGTTTCTGTACACTTGTATAAGTGCTTCAATACAATTGAATTTACGTGTGTATATGTTTTATCGAAGTACTGAATAAAATATAGTATCTAAATTTTTTTCTTAAAAACATTTATTACTTATTAACTAAGTAGATATTTAATTAAGAAAGGTTTTCTGTTACTACTCTAGATGACGTCGTGAATAACCTTGAATTATTTGAAAAAATATTTAAGTCATAAAATCTTTAATTAAATAGTTAAAATTCATTGGAGAGAATTCTCTTTAAATATCTAGTGTATATAGTTTTAAAATTTTATATATAATTGTATTTGTAATTAGCAGTAAAAATGACTAGAGCTGATGTTAACTGGATGCAACTAAGAACAAATATTTTATTTTAGTTCATGAATACCGAGAAAGATAATATAGTTTTTAAGTTATGTGTTAACTACTCTCCAAGCAGTAAAACCTAGATAAACTTTTAAATCCGCTTTCTTTTTCACTGTTTTACTGATTATTCCCACTTTAATTGTTACAGTGGGGTCAGATGAACTGGATAGCTACATGTATCAGACAGTGGGTCATCATGCCATTGATTTGTATGCAGAAGCAATGGCTCTTCCCCTCTATCGCCGCACCATAAGAGGAAAGAGTGTGGAAACAGGACGAGTATACACCAAATGTGAAGGGGACGAAGTTGAAGATCTCTATGAGCTTTTGAAACTGGTTAAGGTATGCAGAGTAACCAGTTACATTTACTGAATTTAATGTGTAATTTAGAAAATTATATTTACTGAATTATTTAATAATAAATAATTTACAATGGTTAGTAGCCCAACTATTTTTTGTAAGGATATTTTATCATTTTAGATAGAAAAGAAATTGTTACTATACCTTTTAATTAAAGAGTATTTAACTTTTTAAAGAGTATATAACTTTTGATATAGTTTGGTACCCAGGATTGTGAAATGATATTTAACTAAGTTTTTTTTTTCCTTAGGATTTTGGAGCTGATAACCTTTCAATCATTTTTTTAACAAATACTTTTTGAATACATTGGTATTTAGTTATAGAAACTAGGGAATAGGACAGTGAACGGGGTCAAAGTCCTGTTCTACTGGAGCTCACTTTCCAGTGGAAAGAGAGACAAAAATAAACAAACAAACAAACAGATACTTTATGGTGAAGTGTACTATGAAGAAGAATGAAACAGAGTCAAGGTTATTAGAGTAATGATGAGGAATGGTAAAGCAAGACCTTTTTGATATGATGAAGTTTAAATAGACCTAAAGAAAGTAGGAAACTGGGCCTTGTTTAAATCTAGTAGAAGAGGTATGAATTAAATACTCAAGTCTCTGTATATTAGAGTTAGGCGGCCATTGTACATTCATTGTTAATTTCTCCAGACAGAAAACTTAGAAAAATGTGGGGCTCCTTTATCTAGTAGATACTATCTATACTCAGTACATGTTAATTAATGGAGATTATTTTATATTAAGCAGTTATATTCTCACTGATAGCAAACTGTTTGAATACAATTCAGAAGTCTTAAGTATGAATTTTATCCAGTCAGCTATTGTCAATTCATATAAGATATATGGAATGAAATAAAGAATTTAAGCCAATATTTCCTGGAAGTCTTAACATTTTTTTCACAAAGGAAAGTAAGATTTCCATCCCTTCTTCTACCAAGGGGCATTGCATTCCATTTTCTCATTCTTCAGAGAAGTTCAGCTTTTCAGAAGTTAGTCATGAATCTATGTCATGAAAATTTTCTAGTCCCAAATAGCTACTTCAATGCTATAATTTAAATTTAATGCTGATCAAAGCTTCATATCAAGTAAGGATTTTGATTCAAAAAGTATATGAAGCATTTAAATTCCTTTGAAGTTTGCTCGATTAAAATATTTCTTATTTTATATGTCTGAACATTTTCATTTTTATTTTTCCTATAAAAAAGAAACTAAAAGAAGAAATACTTAGAATAGTTCCATAATTTAATTTACTGGTTAGTTCTGGATAGCATAAGAAGTAGGTACTTCTCAAAGGAAATCACAGGGACCTGTTTTTTGTTTTCTCTCCCCTCCCCCCTTTGGGAAGATACATGCTAAGAACAACTATTTTGATTATCAAACAAGAGTAAAGGCATAAAAGAGTTCCACTTTTAATAGTCTTCTCTCCATATAGGCAGTTAAGATCTTGACTATATTCAGTCTGGGATAGGAAGTACTAAGTGCAAATTCTGCATTTTCAAAATTTCTTTTTCACATTATAAAGAAATAGACTATTCAGTTTTAGCATAAATCGGCTTTACAAAATGATGGGACTCACACTAGGTGTAATTGGATTTTTAAAAAATCTCTGGTAACTGATAACTTTGGAGAAGCTATATGATAACAGCTTTCCAACAAAGGGAAAGATAATAAATTACTAATCAGTTTAATTTAAAATGATCAGATTAGTAGTAATTAAGAAGAAATTTCCCTTTCGATCATGCTGTATTTGGAGAAATGGATGCTTTGCCATTATCTTTATATAACCGTCAGTTATGACAAACTAATGCTAATGTTAAATCTTGACAACTTCTGCTTTAGAAGTTTGTACATGATAATTATAACTATAGTTGAAAGAGATGTTATCAAGTTGTCTAGGACTAAATAGTTCCTTCTTTTCCTGTGTAGAAATACTAATTTTACTTTGGGATATTTTAAGGACATAAATATCTGAAATACATTGTTTTTATGGAAAAGATTGTATAACCAAGCTTTTATAGTCAAATCCATTTGTGATACAGTGGTGAAAAGATTCCAATAGAAGTCTTACAAATTCTAATGAGTAATGGAGTAATTATGGAAAAAAACGAGTCTAGAAGAGCCATAATTCTTCAAGCTAGTCTTCACTTGCTCTAAGAAAAATATAGAACTGCTTTTTTTCATCCTTTGAATATTAATAGAGCATTGAAAGCATTTAGATCCATTTTTATTTTAAACATTTATAACATGTTTCAATTTTGTGGCTTTCACATATGGTCAGTGTTATGTTTTTGTGGCTCTTCTTTCTCCCAAATATTAGAGCTAATTTTTTAGTAGAAGTTCCTTTTTGTAAAGAATTTAATTGGCTAATTATGGAAAAGAAGTAGGAAAGATTTGGAAGAATTTACAGTTAAAAGTTTACTAACTTTTATAGAAGTTATGAAAACTAATAGAACTGTAATAAGCCTTTATGTTTCATAGATCAGGTGATTATGACATAAATATATCCCAAGCTGTTTGTAAAATACCTGGTTTTCATATAGGTAGTTTTTTATTCATTAGATTTTTTTTTTAATGTTAAAATGTCACGTCAGTTCTCATCAGGAGTAATTTAGCATATAGATAACCTGTATTCTTGAAAATATAGTAATTTTCAAATTCTATGTGTGTTTTTAAGTCACATAAACAATGTAGTAAATACTTATGAACACCATATCTCTATAGAGAATATATTTAAGGATTAGTATATTCTTTCTTTCTCCATTGGCTTGGAGCCACTTTTTACTGGATATGATATCTTCCTCTTTCTTGATTTATTCCCTTATTTAAGTGGAGTCTATCTTTAAGAACTTCCTTAGAGAAGGAACTTTCAAATCCTTACATTTTGAAAATGTTCCTATTCTGCCCTCACATTTGATCGGTACATTGATTGAATTTAAAATTTTAGATCAAAAGTCATTCTTCCCGAAATTGACGATATTGCTTCATGGCCTTCTAGAATTTTGCTGATGAGAAAGTTTGATGTTGATGTGACTATTTGTTCCTTTTTAGCTGATTTGTTTTTCCTCTTTGTTAACTTGTATGGCTGTATTATACTTGGTGTATTAAAATATCGTAACAATACATTGGACATTGAAGTTGCTACCCCAGCATCCCTTCTGCATCTTCCTATTGAGTAGCAGCATATTCCTGTCCTCTTTCTCTTAATGTTGGTTCAGGGATGACATTAATCCAAGTGATAGCCACTCACAATTTACCATTCTCTTGATCATTGTGATTGGATCAGGAGTGGTTTTGTTAACCTACGTTGTACCAAATAGAATGAAGCTGAAGCTGCAGATGATGGATGGTTGGCTGGTTGGCAGAAGATAAGCTCTTTCTCCTGTAAAGAGGATTGTGTAGATGTGAAGCCTAGAATTGCTATGACCTTTTTTTTTTTTTTTCTTTTTTTTTCTTTTTCTTTTTTTTTTTTTTGTGGGAAGAAAACCTGATGTCAAATCTGACCAAAAAATGGCAGAGCCAATAGAACTGTAGTGTGAGGATGGCTCTGGCAAATGTTCTCCCATTATTTGTTTGATAATTTGCTCCCTTCGACTTTCTCTAGTCCCTTTTTCTGGAACTCTCGCTGTTCAGATATTATACCTCCTAGAATGAAGCTTCACTTCTCTTTTCTCGCATATTTTATTTAGCAATCATATTTTTAATAGCCAAGAACTTTACTTGTTTATGGATTGGTCCTTTTTCATAACAGCCTATTTCTCTCTCTATGGTACAGCATCATTACATCCTTCTTAAAATAAAGATTAGAGATTTTAAACATTATCTTTCATTCTCTGAAATGTTTTCTTTGTGGTATTTTTTTCTAATGTTTATGTTCTCTTTCATGTTGTATGCTTTTTTTGAATGTATTGTTGACTGTGAATACTTTCTACTTTAGAAATTTTCCAACCTCATATCTTAAACTTGTTATACCTGGAGTTCAGGATAATATGGCCTAGTTTGGATCCTTTCTTGGCTTTCTTCTTTTCCATGCAAATAGTAGGTTATAACTTCCTCTGTTGATTTATCAGCTATCATTCTCTCTTCATCTGCTTTCTTACTCAAGAAATTAAAATCCTCTTTCCATTTTTGTCACCCCTCTGTTCTCTGTATTTTGGGGAATATACATTTGTTTTAATTTTCATGGACTCTCTCGATCTAGAAATCTGTGTTAATTTTATTCTAATGTAATTAATTAAATTTTATTCCTTAAGTTGAATATTCAGTTTCAGTCTTTTCTAATCTTTGGTACTTTTCTTCCCTCATATTCTTTTTCTCATTAGGTATCTTGGTGTTGATAACTATGAATTCCTTATAAATAAATGATTGACTTTTTAAACCAGATTTTAACTTAATATTTCTAGTAAACATCAATTGCCACTTTACTCTTTGTCTTGGTTAGAATTAATTCTTTTGATTATCAGGAACAGAAAGTCATATTCAAGCTGGTTTAAATAAAAAGAGGATTTCTTGACAATAACCTAAAGATAAGTTTGGCTTCAAGTAGACTAGGTACAGGACACAAATTATATAATCAAAGCCTCCTACCCCCATTTCCTCATTTCTATCTCTTGCTTCTACTTTCTGTTGAGTCTATTCTCAATCAGGAACATTGTAATTAGAAGGTGGCTGCCAGTTACATTCTTTGTGGTTCAGTCTAGTAGGAAAAGTTCCCATCTTCCTAAATAGGTCAAAGGAAAATCTAGTTAATGTTCTGTTGTTACTCAGTGTCCTGACTCGTATCATCCATGAGCCAGTCATTCTGGAGAGAAGATGATTTTATTTGATTGAGCAGACCTAGATCATATACCTTTCCTGTAGCAGGAATGGAGTATCTTGGTTCTGTGGAAACAACAGACAGAACTCACTATGGGAAGGGTAAATTTCCAACTATAAAGCAGTCTGTTGCTGGTATAAGGGTGAACTGTGAGACAGGGGCAAAGAGCAATAAGTTTCCTGAAAATAAATAGTTTTAAACTGCTTATAAACTAGAGAACCATCCTAAATGGCTCATTTTCTAATACCTTCCTCTTCCCTCCCTCTCCTTCTTCTTTCTTACCTACTTTCAAAAATAGTTGACCATTGGGGCCACAACAGTAAGCTTATACTCCAGGACCTTTATATTCAATTGCTTATGATTTCTCCACCCTAATATCTATAGGCATGGTAAACTCAACAAGTTCAAAATGTATTCATTATTTTTTCTGCACAAATTTGCTTCATTTCCTGCTTTTCCCTCTTAGTTAATAACATCGTCATTTATCCCACCACCTAAGTCTGTCTTGGGTCTCGCTACAAGACTTACACTTTTCATCAGTTCCCTCCCACCCCAGCCACCACCATCAGATCTCTAGGCCATGTTGATATTTCTATGACTGCTGAAATCTGATCCTTTGACTTCCTTCGCATGGTTACTGGTTTTTCATCTGTACTGTGCAGGAGTCTCCTAACTATTCAACTTGCCCTCAATATTGCCCATGCTCCATCCATTCCTTCTACCATATTGTTGTCAGCTAATCTGTATACATGCTTAAATAACCCACTATCAAGATAAAGTCCAAACACATTAACCTGACACAAAAGACACTTTAAGAAGAGGTCCTTGCAATCGTACCATTCTGATCCTGACATTCCTACACAAGCTTCTAGGTTCAAGTTATAATGAACTAATTATATTTCTAGGGTATTGCTGTTTCATATCTGAGTCTTTGCCTAAGCTTTTCTCTATCCTTATTTTTCGTTTTCTTGAACCCTTTCTTACTCTGTACCCTTCTGTGAAACCAGCTCTAATTTACCTTCTTGTCTCTTCTGTGGCATCTTGTTTATACCTCTACTGTGCTTCTCAGGACACTAGTAGGATTGTTTATGTGGCTATCTTTTGCTAGATTGTGAGGCACTCATAGACATGCTTAGTGCTCTTTATTTTTATATCTCTGGTGTCTAGCAGTGTTCCTGGCAGATGGCTGGCTTTTAAAGGATTGTTGAATAAATTAGTCCAAAATTTAACAGATTATTTTTCATTTAATAATTTATCTATTGTAGAGGAGCCACAACGCTGTTACAAAATATGATGTTTTTCCATTTAGAAGCTTAAGTGGAATGGGCATCGTAGTGAAACTTTTCAAAATAAAGTATCCAATCAGATTTGGCACTGTAACCACCAAGTATATCAAGAATAATTTCTAGCTGCAGAACATTTTATAAAAGTGCTGAACACATACTTTTTCAAATCATTTTTGGTATCTGCATGTTAGAAAACCTGCTTATGGTGGTGGAAAATTACTCTGTAGATCTCTTTTCACTTCAAATCTAGGGGAAACAAATCCTAGATCATTGGGTGGCTTGACACAAATCCAAATGGTTTGGAGTGGGAGGAGCATATAAGATGGCCTTAAGATTTTCAGAGGACCCAGACATAGTGCTAATTAAACAGGCACATTGCCCTATACAGATTGCTCCTGGCTCTTCAGCATCGCACAGCTTGCTTCAAGCCCTGTCACTTCCAAAGATTTTGGACATTAAACCTGGTCCCTTGGCATAAGAAATGCTTTTCTAGTATTGATTCTGGGCTCCAAACAGGAAGGGTGGGAATTAGCACAGGCCAGTGTCATTTTGACTGTCAGGTGTGGCTGTATCGGGGCTCTGCCATCTCTGGCCCTTGCAGATAATATAGTCAAGCATGCATGAGAAAGCACATGATGGAAGATCTGTCTGAAAATAAAATATTGGATCACATTTGTCAATTATTACAGTTTGTAAACTTATCACAGGTCTAGAGTCCATCTATAGATTACCCCTAAAGACTAGAAAATCCCTCATTCTAACAAAATTATCATTCTGTCTTTTCAACCTTGAACTTTCTCCACTTGACATCAACGATTCTGCATGTATATTACATATACACATATATACTCTTTCGTTTTATCTTTTGCCTAATTCAGTGCCTCTGTAAATTCACCAATTAATTGACTTTTATGTCCTTGTAGTCCTTCTACGAACTATAGATTTCTTTCTATCTTATCATCTACTCTATACATTTTAAAGTGTATTGGGTATGTTTGACTTGTGTTTCAAATGTCTTTCTTTATGCTTTGCAGTCTTTGGCATCTGTGTCCTATTGACTTTATTTTCTTTTTTCCTGGCTATGCTACCAGTATTTTTCAGAAACCTTTTAATAGATGTCTACTTCTGGAGTTGTGTTATCTAAGATACTAGATGTACATTTCTATCCTGTAGTCTTTTCCTTCATTTTTAGATCTGTAGCTTACTTTATCTTTGTTACATTCTCTTTTAAATGACATTAATTGTCAAGAACACATTACCAAGATTTATAAGTATGAATTACTTTTTCATTATTGTTGTCTTTACATTTTATTGTCGCACAAGACATTATTGGTGGCCACAAAATAATATGATAGATCTCGATCTTTTTATACTGATCTTTTAAATTTGGAATGTCTTTATTACATAAATTTATAGTGCCTAGATAATAAAATAGCCATAAAAAAAACAATGATACCATCAATAAATATTTAGTTTTATTATTATTATTATTATTATTATTATTATTATTATTGGTAAGAGATGATTCAATAGGGGCTTGTTTTGTGACATGCCGATGTGAGAAAAAAATGAGTGAATCAAAAAGATGTTTAGCTGATCTTGACTTTTACTGTTAACTTTAACATATACTACTAACATTTAGAGACTTGACTTATGTCTTTCATTCTGCATATATTAACTTGATGCTTATAATGTACCAGTACAATGGAGTAAAAAGATAAATATGAGACAGTCTCTGCCTTTACAGACCCTGAGGTGGTAAGATACATAAGCAAAGAAACTGACTCAAGGTTGAGTTGCCATTAGTGTGTACAGTTAAGGGGCAAGTAAGATTCAGAGGAGAAAAATGTTTCCCATGTTGGGGGATAAGGAGAGGCATTATGGAGGAAATTACATTTGATATCCTTGAAGGTTGTTTCGATTTTGAGGGAGACAGGTATGGGATAATAGCTAAGAGAATGTTGCAAATTAAGGGAATGGCTTAGCCAACATCATGGAAGCAGGAAATCATGAGATATATTAGGAAATAGTGAGTGGTTCAGTTTGGCTAGAGCTCACAGTTTAAAGAATAGTGGGAAATAAGTCTGGAAAGGTTGATTGAAGCCAAAAAAGAAAGTGTCTTAAATTTTAGGCCAAGGATTATTTCAAAGGAAGTATTTTCCAAACTCAGTTTAATGGGTCATGACCAACTTTTTTTTAAAATAAAAGAGATTTGAATAAAATAGAAGATATCAAAATGCAATAAGGTTAATTATTATTTTGCGAAATGTGTGTATATACATGTTATTTGTATGCTAGGTTGTTGCATTATATAAATATATATGTGTGTGTGTGTGTATATATATAATATATATGTATGTATATATATGTGTGTATATATATATATATATACATATATATATATATATTTCTTGATGTTAAACAAATTGTTATGGTCAAACAAATTTGAAAGTCACTATCTTGAAGGATTTCGCAAAAGGAATGACATAGAATTGTACGATTGGAGGGAAGTTCAAGATTATTAGGTTGGACCACTATAATGCAAGAAAGGAAACTTGGGACCTGAGGAGTTTTAATTGGAAACTGAGATACTAGGCTAGCTGAAAGATTCTGTGGACCAGAACTGGGGGAATAGCTATGAGAAAGGTCCTTGAGAGAAGACATTGAAGAGGTGGCTTGATAGGGCTTGATGGTGGTATTTAAATAAAAAGTGACAGGCAGTCTATATACGGTAACTTGTAACCTGACAGTTCCATGGCCAATTTATTCAGTTTTCACTGGACAATATTCAGAGTGAAATATAATAGCTATATATTACAAATATTGTATCCTAAATTTTATAGCACCCTATTTTTGTCATTTCTTTAATCTGGTATAGAATAGTAAAGAAGATGCTTCTTATCATTTAATCAAGATTAACTAAATAAATGTTAGTTTTGTTGGTCTTTTTAATTGAACATTTAACATTTTCTTGATAGTTATACATAGTTCCCATCAACTAACATATTTCATTCTATTTCTTGACTAAACAAAACACCTTGCTTGAATTCACAGAAGGAAACAAAATGTATGATATTAGTACATTTAACATAATAATAATGCATGCAGATGGGATTCTAATTATCATAGTAATTATATTAAAAAATTACTTACTAGTAATCAAACAAATTATAAAGTTTTTTAACTTTATTGATATATAATTGACACGTAGCATTGTATAAGTTTAGGGTGTGGAATGTTAGACTTGATATACTTATATATCACAAAAGTGGTTACCACCATAGTATTGATTAGCACTTCCATCCCACTACTTTTTAACACTTTTTTTATGGTGAAAACATTTAAGATATTCTTTCTTAGCAACTTTCAAGTATATAGTAATACAGTATTATTAACCATAATCACCATGCTATATATTAGATCCCCAGAACTTGTTAATCTTAAAACTGAAAGTTGGTACCTATTGACTAACATCTCCCCATTTCCCCCACGTCAGGCCCTCCACCCCACCAGTCTACTCTCTGTTTCTGTGTGTTTGACTTTTTTAGATTCTACATGTAAGTGATATCATATAGTATTTATTTGTCTTTCTGTGTTTGACTTAGTTTCCTTAGCATTATGCCCTCAAGTTTCATTTAAGTTGTCACAAACACCAGGATTTCCTTCTTTTTCATGGCTTAATGCAAATATTACATTGTGTGTGTGTGTGTGTATGTATATATATATATATATCTATATATCTATATATATAGATATATATATATATCTTTATTCTTTCACTCATTTGTGAATTAAGTTGTTTCCATATCTTGGCTATTGTGAATAATGCTGCAATGAACATGGGGTGCAGATAGCTCTTTGAAATCCTGTTTTCATTTCCCTTAGATACATACCTAGAAGTGGGATTGCTGATTCCTATGCTTGTTCTATTTTTAGTTTTTTGACGAACCTCCATACTGTTTTCCATAGTAGCTGTACCAATTTACATCCCCATCAACAGTGCACAAGTGCTTCCTTTTTCCACACCTTTGACACTTATCTGTTGTCTTTGATGATAGCCATTCTAACAGGTGTGAGGTGATATCTCATTGTGGTTTTGATTGGCATTTACCTGATAATTAGTGATGTTGAGCACCTTTTCATATACTTGTTGACTATTTGCATGTTTTCTTTGGGAAAATGTCTATTCAGTTTCTCCATCCATTTTTAACTTGGGTTGTTTGATTTTTTGCTATTGAGTTGTATGAATTTTTTATATATTTTGGATATTAACCTATTATAAGACATATGATTTGCAAATATTTTCTTATTTGGTTGGTTGCCTTTTCATTTTGGCAATGGTGCCCTTTGATGTGTAGGAGATTTTTAGTTTAATGTAGTCACACTTATTTATAATATATAATGTCTTAATAGGTTCTGTAGGCTTTTGGGTATAATTTCAGAGTGAACATAGCTTCAGAACTGTAAATTGACACCTCATACTCTTCTTAGGGTTTTTCCCTAGTCTTTCACTCTGTAATTTAGCCTGCACACTCCTGCCAGGGAAATCTTTCTCAAGTGTAGAGTCAATCACATTTGTCTCTTTATCATAAATTTTTGTTGTGTACCATGAATCTGTTAGGTATTCTATAATATGACTTCAGCTTATCTTTTGTCTTTTCCTACCCAGTATTTCCTTATGTGGAAGTTATATTCTACTCTAAACTAGACTATTGTTCCTCACATAGTCCATGTCTTTCCTGCATAGTGCTATATTTTAGTCAGAAATAACTTTCCTCTCCATTTCCTATGGCATCTTTTTTTATTTCTGCCTTGATATCCCCCCACTGAATGTAGTACTTTCCTTCTGGAACCTTCATAAAACATTATATCTCTCTTATAGTACTTATCTATCTTGATAAACAGAATTACTGGCTTTTGTTTTTGTTTTATTTTATATTGTGGGTTTTTCTTTAAATATCATAAGTACCTTGAGGGGCAGGGATTGTATTCCATTCTTTTTTATTTCTTATGAGACTCTATACAACCCTTGTACTATACAGGCATTATGTTCAAATATTCTCCTCTGGAATTCACTTATTACATCTATAAAATGTGGATATATCTTCCTTGTTGTCTTATCCATCTGTTTTGAGAATAACTTGAGAAATATATGAGAGCTTCTTTAGGTTTCTACAAGGAAAGTTGCTGTATAAATTAGTTCTTTTTTTCGTTAGTCTGTCTACTTCATGTCAGTCTCAGTTTTCTTTTTCCTTTAGTCCCTTGCTTCCAAAATAATCCAGTAAAGCTGAATAAAGTCAATTTTTTTATGGCATACAAAATTACATTAGTGTATTATTAAATAGTAGCTGCCAGTTGGCATTAAGATGACTAAGTCCTCTTGACTTTAGTATGTTAAGATAGAGAAGAAAAAAAATGGTAATTGTTCGAATTGTGAAAGAGATTTTAATGGGAGCAAATTTACATTGTATATTGGATTGAATTTATCTTTCAGCACTTGTTGCCTATAATTTTCGGCCCTCCCACGTGTTTTTTAGCCTCTTTCAGTCTGAGAGATGTGGAATTAATGTTTTCTACCTAGTTTCCTACATGCGTAAACTGAGGCATTGGTTGTTTCAAAAGAACATAAAGAGGTGAACCCAGTGGCAATAAAGATTCTTATTAATAGATGCTGTCTTTCCATTAAAAAAATATTTTGGCATGTTCTTTTAGGATTTTACTCTATGCT